>JAMZEH010000068.1:5302500-5902500 GCA_024699665.1 Ostrea denselamellosa
CTCTCTCTCTCTCTATCTATCTATATATATATATATCATATATATATATATATATATATATATATATATATATATATATATATATACATAGCTTGTCTGTTGATGTAGTAATTGGTCAAGACTTTTTGCAGCATTGCTTGACTCTACTAAAGAATTCAATACTTGGGGGAGAAAAGAAGAAGTAAATTAACGGATTAACAGCATTGTTTAATAGCAAACACAATGAAGTAACTGATCTATTGTAATAATAAAAGAAAATTTGACATTTGGCAAGTCTGAAATCTTTAAGAAAACATATAAAATGTAGAATTTCGTTTGCCAGTACCGGGATTGTACTCAATGCATAAATCACAATAATTACAAAAATCATCAGGGACATTTTTCTTGAAATTAATGAGGGTTGTTCTGGAGACAAATGTCCCGTCTTTATTAATTTGAACATTTTGATAGAATGTAACGCCACAATGAGCAAAAATGGGACAAGGGTGACATAAATACTAAACATTATTTCATACAAATAAGCATGCTCCATAGAAATATTTCCTTGTAGTTCCATCATAATCTCTGTGCAGTAGAGAGATCCAGTAACGACTCCTACAAACCACACTCCTCCCGACATTTTTAACACGCTTTTAATGGTGATCTTCACACTTTGTAAAGGCTTAGAAATAAACACATATCGTAAATATGCAATTAAGACGATATGAAAGTTCGCACTGTGCAAGAAATAAAACGTCACTATTCCATACAGCGTCACTACTTGATGTTCGATGTCATTCATACTTTCAGTCGTGTTCACGTAACGCGAGCACAAACATAGCAAATCAGCAACAGAGAGACAAGCTATGGCTGTGAAGGTCGGTGTTCGGAGCCCCTTCCTTGTTAATACAAGAATAATGACAGCAGTGTTACCGGTCACTCCGATAAGAAGAACGAATGTTGAGATGATTGTAATTGGTAAATCCCACGAGGTACTGGGAACATGGGTACGTGTAGCAGTGACATAAAAAAATGTCGTATTTGGAGGACTTGTGTACGTCTGTTCTGTAAAATAGAGACATTTCTATAACTGAATAATAGATAAATAGATAGAAACATTTCTATAAGTGAATAATAAACAAATAAATAGAGACATCTCCATGAACGATAAATAAATACATAAATAAAAATAAATAAATAAATAGATAAAGTAACTCAGCTGTATGGTCATGTTGATCTAATCACGCTATGCCTACCGTCCATGAGTTTTGATACCGTCTTTTACAAAAAGTCCGTATTCCTTAAATAGTTTCTTCAATGTTCCATTCTTCTGAGAAAGGAGTGGATAAAGTATACAATGTATATAGATAAATACATTGTATATGCAAACTTGTGTACATCGTCACTGTACGTTGTCATTTCACAGGAAAGCTCCTTAAGGAACTTAACATAGTACCACGTTATGCATTTCTAAAACGGATGGAATATGAATTTCACCGTCGTGGAAAAATGCGAAGCATTGTTAATTTTCCAACAGACAAGCTCATTGTCAAATTGACGGAGAATATCAAACCTCCAACAGATAATGCTGTGTGTATAAACATGGCTGTGAAACTCTGTAGTATCCAAGTATAATTCAATGAAATTCTAAAATGCCTTTCTTGTTTTATTAGGTGAAGAAGGTAGTATGCATTGCACAATTCATAAATCGGATTATGCAATTTTTTTCTTCGATGACTGCTATCTCCATCATCCGATAAAACAACAAAGAAAGACGTTTCCTTTTTAGTGATATTTATATTCTAATGTGATATCTAAATACTTATCTAACATCATATCGTTAACTTATTCGTTACTTGAAACGGAACAGCCAATACACCCTTTTGACCTTCACGACACTCCATCTTTGAAAAGGTGCTACCTAAATCGGATCAAACTAGAATGCAAAAAACATGGATGGAAGCAATGTCAGTGAATATAAATGTTACAAAATTTGTGCCGATTGCTTACTATTCGAGAGTATGTTTAACAACGTTTTATCCTGTAAGATTGGAAATAAATATCTTACCTGCCAGCAAGCGAAAAAAAAAAAAGTCAAAGAAGACACTATAACGGGTTATGAATTTATTCTGCAATGCATCCTACTGTCACCACCCGATAAAACAACAAAGAACGACGTTCTATTGTTTATCAGGCAGACAATGCTATTGATACTTAAGTGAAAGTCCTTGACCAAAACTGTAAATTTCATGATCCTGGGGGGTACATGTAAGGGTTTTGGTCAAGGGTGGGGCAGAAATTATTACGGTAATTATTGCCTTTTGCATTTGAGGATTTCTTTAGGTTAACTGTTGATACGGTATAAACATTACATGCATGCAAATTTAAGAAAAACCGGGAAATGATGTACCAAAATTGCGAATTTCGCAACCCCAAGATTTTGACTGTAGGATGGGTCCAAATCATTCATATCGTGTTATAATGATAATAATAATAATGATGATGATGATGCACTTATATAGCGCCTTATCTAAATATACTCTAAAGCGCTTTACACTATACTAAAACGCAAATCAAAATTATACAGAATACACAAAATACTTAATAATGCCCTCCGTGGCCGAGTGGTTAGAGCATTGCGCTCAAAATCACAAGGCCTCTAACCTCTAGTAGGCGCGGGTTCGATTCTCGCTCGCGCTGATAAATGTGAGAGACTTATCTAGTTTTCTTTCGGAAAGTCGATGGTCTCTTCCCGGGTACATTGTATCTGGGTTCTCTCCTCCATCAATAAAACTGGCGCCACCAGATAACTGAAAAATTGTTGAGTGTGACGTAAAACAACAACCAATCAATCTTAATAATGCCAGATATCAATATCGCACAATGAACAATTGAAACTATGAAAGAAATAAGCTAGAGAAAACTAGAAATTAATTCATATTATAAAAATCATAAAATATAAAATATATGCTAGAAAAAAACTTAATTTTTTTTAACCGTTCTTCGGCATGTTGCATAAAATACTGATTATAAAATACGTCAAATAAAAAAGATCACACATTAAAAGCCTGACGAAAGAGATAGGTTTTTAAATCTATTTTAAAACATTCAAGTTTCTGAATCTTGTTGATTTTAGATGCAAGATCGTTCCATAGAGTGGCCGCTGCTTTATCAAACCTGCGTTCTCCGCACGTCTTTGTCTTCGTTACAGGCAAATCTATCAGATGTGCAAATTCCGATCTAAGAGATCTGGCTGATTTGTATGGTACGATAAGTTCTGGTCATCGATTCTGGCGGTTACCAATGAGTTGACCAGTAATTTGCATGCCTCATCAGAGATGAAAGGTCGTAAGCTACCTATTTGACAGATGCGCATATAGCAAGATCTGGCAACAGCTGTACAGTATCTGTCCATGATAAGTGGTTTGTCAAAATAGGTCCCAAGGTTTTTCACATACTCGGCATCAGAAATAATGTTTCCTCCGAACGAAATCTGGAAGTCAAGGTTCCTTGATCGATTGCACTTTGGGACAAATACCATGAGTTCTGTTTTGTCCTGATTGAGTTTTAGTAATTTTGAACTCATCCAGATGCGGATATCTGGTAGACACGCCACGAGCCTTTCAGAAATATCGACGCAGTTGTCGCGCAGTTCAACCACAACGTAAATCTGACTGTCGTCCGCGTAACAATGATAATCCATATTATGAGCATCACATATATGACCAATGGGTTTGCTGAAAAGGCAGTAAAGTCGAGGCCCGAGAACGGAGCCTTGCGGAACACCAAATTTCATTTCCTGGGATTCGGACAATTCGGAGCCGATCGCTACGCACTGACGTCTACCGCTCAGATACGATTTAATCCAAGATAAAGCTGACCCGGAAATACCATAAGAATGTTCCATTCGTTGGAAAAGAATTCGATGTTCTATTATTTCAAATGCAGCTGAGAGATCCAACATCACAAGAATACAACTACAAGTATGATCTAAAGCTGAAACTATGTCATGATGAACTTTCCGCAGAGCAGTTTAATGTTACATATACATGTATTATATGTATTATATAGAGTCTTTCTTCAGTCTTGTCACTTTTGGGAGCATTCAAACTTTAAGAACACATCTTGTTTTATACTTTTGTTGAATATTGAAATGTAGCATAGATATTCAGAACAGGACTTTTTTCTCTCTCTCCCTAAATCCCATAGCCCTTGGGAATATAATAATGATCGAATACTTTTAACTAATACCCAGGTGACCGACAAGGCCTGTGGGCCTCTTGTATTCATCTCTATATATAAACCAGATTTTTAAAAGTACTAAAATATATCGCTGACCCATTCGTTACTATAAACGGAACAGCCAATGCACCCTCGGACTAGAAACAAATTTCTATAGTTTTCCCTGGTATGGTAACCCTCAGTGTAGAATATAACTGGATATCGATCAGATCAAATCTCTTCGATACTTCGCATGATATAGGACAATCGCAGTATGCTCCCATACAGCGATTGTTCGTATATCAAGTGGCTTGAATTTAATCAGACTGACTGGCTTATGGACATTTCACCTTCCGCAAATTGCTTGCTGCATGGCCACAAAGTTACTTTTTACTGTTAGTCTATCTGACAATATCCAGAATAAGAGCAAGTTCAGGCCTCATAAACTGAGAATAGACTTAAAAACGTTTTCAGCGTAGTCTTCGGAGCGGGTAGAAAAGGTCTGATTTTTATTAGATTTTCAATATATTTGTATTTAATTCTTATTAAGTAATCAAAATTTTCAGTTAAGCCTATTCTTTAAAACAAAAAAAAAAACAACCCCAAAAAACCCCAACCCCCCCACCCCCAAAAAACAAAACAAAACCACAACGATCCGGAACATTGTTACCCAGTCTTGCTCATTTCAATTTTAGAACTGATAAACCTAGATCAACAATACGTTTAGAAGTAACATAGAAATAGTATTCGGTGTACATAAACCAATTGGACCACGAGGTGCCATCCCAAGTCCTAATTTTTTTTATTGTTGTCTGAGTTGAGTAAGAAATTTGGAGACATGGTAGCTCATTTTGCAGCTGTTGCGTTCACAGGCTTCATGCTTTACACTGCATGGCCTGGTAGTAGTGAGTATTTGTTTTAAGAACCATCATAGCAATTTCAGGGCGGTTGTAAAGGCCGGAAATGGGGTCGGAATAAAATCTATAAATTATTGTGATTTTGTTCATGTTGCTACCTCTAACAAACAAACAAAAAATTAAAGAAAAAAAAAATGATGATAAATGCTTTAGACATTTGATCTGCCTATTCATTGAATGTGGGAAATAAAACACAGTTGATGTAAACAGTGCATCGTGAAGTCTTCTTATCGGTAGAGGCACCCAGTCAAAATTGACTATTATGTGTCATATGTAGCATCGGTGTGTAAGCAAATATTCACAAACATTAGAGTCTTTGTACAAGCGAGGAGTGATTTTATGATCGAGAAAGTATGGTGTGCATGCTTTTATGGATTTTATACAACATCTCAAAACGATGGGAACTTGGATAGATGAGATTCAAAATGGCAATATCCACGTCCTTGTGCTTGCGTTTGGATTTACCAAAATTTTCAAATTCCAAGGGTATGGGTGTAATTTTCTTTAGTTTTCTGTATTTTTTTTCTAAACATGTCTATATGTGTTACCTATTGAAGGCCTCCATGGCTGAATGGTTAGAGCATTGAGCTTAAAATCACAAGGCCTCTCGCCTCTAGTTAGTGCGGGTTCAATTCTCGCTTGTGCTGATGTATGTGAGAAATTTTGCCAGTTTACTTTCTGAAGGTCGGTGGTCTCTTCCCGGGTACTTTGTATCTGGGTTGTCTCCTCCACCAATAAAAACTGGACGCCACCAGATAACTGAAAAATTGTTGAGTGTGGCGGACACCAACAAACAATCAATCAAACAATGTTACCTAAAGAGAGAGCCCTCTATTAGTATTTTTATCCATTACAAGGTTGCATTCAAGATCATAGCAGCTAGCCTAGCTGGTGAAGTAGATACATCTAGAGTTGTGTTGAACACACTGTATGATTTACTGCTTGTTACCCCAGTGTAGATGTAGCCTAGATGGTTCATTCAACTTCATATTGCTTTATCTTGCACTATGTAGCAGTTAAAATGAAAAAAAAAAAAAAAATTCTGAAGTTTCTCGAAGCATCTTAACATTTTGTCACACAGCTTTAGGCATTTGATCTGCCTATTTGTTGAATGTGGGAAATATAATGCAATTAATGTAAATAGTGCATTGTGACATATTTAACTTTGGTATTTAGCAAATTTACTAATGTAAGAGACCAAGTACTTTGTTTAGCAAATTTACTAACATACGAGACCTAGGAGTGATTTTATGATTGAGAAAATATGATTTACAGTTTTTACGGATTTAATGTAACATTTCAGAATGATGTGAACTTGGATAGACAAGATATAGAATGATGAAATACATTCCCTAAGTTCCACAGATATTTTCTTTAGTTCTCTATATTTTCCTTTTGAACATATATACATGTATATAGGAAGAGATCCATGAGAGGGCTATGTATAATTAGAATTAAAAGTGGGAAGTATAAAGAAACTGTAAAAACTGACGATAAGAAAGCTATATTTGAGAGAAACAAAAGAAATTGCAAAATGTGTGATATAAACATTGTGTAGAAGATGAGATACACTCACATTTTGAATGCCTTTTGTATAAAAGTGAGAGGCAGACCTTTTTGTGATATTCCGAAAAATAATACAAATATTTGTAATATATAAATAAATAAAAAAAGATCTGTGGCTTAATGTCAAATGAAGTTAACATGTTGTTAACCAAGCTGGGTCAATTTTTAATCAGCAGCTTCAACGTAAAAAAACAATAAACTGTATTAAATGTAAAATCCATAACTCTGGTGTAATTTTTAAAAATGTATATCATGCATTAGATATACAACATATATTTTTAAATTGCTTACTTAATCAACTTCGTTTTCTTTTTCCTTCTGTTTGTCTTTTCATATGCAGTGTATGCTTGACATGGTCCAGAATTAGATGAATCTACAGAACTATGAGTGACAATTACTTAAGTATTAAAAATGGTTGAAAACAGCTGTTACCGTAATTTTGGAATGGCACTGATGCATTTAGTTGATTACTACCTTTGGTTGTATGATTTTGCAATCTACAGCAAATTGTTGTTTCTGGTGAATATCAATCCTGCAACCTCCGGAAGTCTGAGATGCAGCCATTATTGTGGACGTTACATTCCGTCGCCCTTATGATATGAATTAGATGGATTGGCAATGCCAGGGCTACTATGTATATACATGTATAATAAATTAATAAACATCCAGGTGTGCTTATGCGAGAAAAAGAAACTTATGACACCTTTACTGTGATAAAAAGTGATTTTGTATAAAATCTTACGATTTGACAAATGATATTCATTGTATTGGGAAATTTTAGACAAAATTGTTTATTGTACAGTGAAATAGATGGCCAATTTTTTTCCAGGTCTATTTTCGTGGCATCCCACTCTGATGACCATAGCAGTAAGTGTTTGATATTGAAATTTTCACAAAATAAGAAAGTTAATTTTAAATCTGGAAAATATAGAGTAACTTATCTCAAGAAGTGATGTGCAATAATTTATACATTTTTGTCATGATTGTCATCCCTGAAATTGTACAATTCGCATGCAGTTTCATATATGTATCCGTAATTGATGAGTATCTGTGAGATCCAGTTTAGAATAGGTCTGCAAAAACTGAGGCTCCGTGTCACAGCAGGTGTGACAAATCTTCTGAGGTCTCATCCAAAAGACTGCCTCATTTAGTCGCCTCTTACAAAAGCAAGGGGTACTGAGGATCTATTCTAACCTGGATACCCATGGGTGGACTGCTAATGAAACATTTTTATGAATCATATCAAGGACTATATATATATATATAAATAGATAGATAGATAGATATATATATTATCTTTTACAGATGTGTCTGTTGATGTATGAAGCAATTACAGTGTTTTCTCCAAGCAGTTCCCTCATTGTTTCCTGGCAACATTCAACCAAAGCCAATATCCATGGTTACATGATGGCTGTCTCAATGTGTGCAGCCATTGGTGGATTTCTCGTCATATTCTACAACAAACAACTGAACAATAAAGACCACTTCACCACATGGCATGGAACCATAGGGTTGATCACATTGCTCTGGGCCTGTGCACAGTCTATAGGTGGACTATTACTTAAGTATAATGGGCTGATAAGATCATGGAACATTCGATTGGTGGACATGAAACTTTATCATGCTACCTCAGGACTATGTGCATTTACTCTGGTTTCCATAACGATAGTGCTTGCTCTGTTTTCTGATTGGTTCACCAGTGTAGCTACAGGAACAACATGGTGGGCGATTTTTGCATTACTAGGCTGTTTATCATTGACAGTGATGCAACAAATCACAACCGCGTATTTACCGCAGTCCCGCATCAAACCAAAACCCATCACGTCCAAACAAGGCAAACGCAGGCAAAACAAAAAAGAACAGTAGAAAATGTTTAATTCTTACAACTTAACAGATCAGTCCTGAATTTTGCTCATGAACACACACATACACGCATACACACACACACACACACACACACAAAGAATATGAGTATTAAATGTGTATACAGTGTGTTAGATATAAGTTTGTTTCTAATGTTTTGAATGAGTTACACTTGTAACACAGTCCCATGAAGAGATCAGAATTAAGAGATACATGTTGTAACTGTATGACATTTTTTTTTTAAAATGGAAAATATTTGTGGATTTGATTAAAATACATATCATAAAACATGTAGGTGTTTTTAAAACAAAATTAATGTATGTCCTTTAAATTGTAAACAAGTTACTTTATGTATTAATGTTTGAATCTGCAGTCAAACTTTGTTATCTCAAACTCATTGGAACTGAGGAAAAAAACTTAGAGATATCTGAGGTTTCAAATATTGAGGGTGAAATACTGAAAGAATAAGTTGTTGGGACTTCCAAATCGCTTCGACATATCCATGGTATTCGAGATATCGGTGTTTGAGATAACGAAGTTCAATTTTCAGTATATTTTCTTAAATTCAGAATATCACTAATTCAGATTGCTTAAGGTAATCTTGAAATGACTCTACTTATAATTTCTGTCATAAGATCAGGGTATTCTAAATATTTTTCTGAATTTTTAATGTTTTATGTTGCAGTACTTTGATCATTTAATGTGCTTTTGTTGTTATTTTATCATTTGTATGTTGCATTCTGGGAAAGCTGTGATGATCTTCAAAGATATAATGCAAATTACATATATTTATATGTAGATTAATTTTCTGCTACATATGATCATGATAGAAATCCACATACTTGTACAAGAATGATTCATCAGGAGTTTTCTTGCATCCATCTTTTCATTTTTGTCCATACCAGTTTTTTGTTTTTTAATTGGACAATTTTAAAAATAGGGTGATTTGATATGAAGTTATGGTTCTCATTACTAAATTTAATTAGCTATAAGAACTGTAGTCAAATTTCAAATGAGAAAATCTGTTTTCATTTGAATATGGATGAGAGTGATAGAGGCTAAGAATTCCCTTGTATATACATAATCCATGTTGTTGGTTTTATATATTTTCTTTTTGTGTAGTTTATGGTACATACATGTGTTAAGTGTCCTTCTGAATTTCATTATAACAAATATGAATTTATAAACATTAGTCTCGTTATTGTAATGGTAAGATATGTATATATTTAAACTTTTAACTTTAAAGATTAATAGTTTGCACAGTTTCAACATTCCATAGATTTCCGTGAAATTACAAATTAATTCAATAAAGTGAAATTGATTAATATGTAAGAATGTAAATTAAGAGCGAGTATCTTTTTCAATAAATGTTGAAAAAAAAATTTGGTGATTTCTTTTCATACGATTTACAAGACACTGCACGGCTTTTCACAATTCTGCAGACACTCTGCTGTCATAATGGGTATACCTCCATTGTTCATGTGACTAAAGTCTAACTTTGGTACCTTAAAGGTATTGGGACCAACGAAAGTTATGAGATATCATAGTTGATAAGTATAATGTAATAATTATTGAGTGTTGTTCTTCAGTGTATACTCAGATAATGTCATAATACATCTCTAGTATTGAACAAATCGTATTATGGCATGTTGTTTCTGACCATTTTGTTTTTGTAAAATATTTTCACCCTATTGTAGATGACTATACTTTGTGAGGATGGGCATTTTATTGGAGGGTTATTACTGCCACTAATATAAGTCAGCATCACTGTTCAGAATTTTATGTTTATCTTATCATGATGATACATGTAAAGTGGAAGGGGCATGATACAAAACTAGGTCATGATGACCTGTTTGGAATAAAGTACTGAATCATTATCTTACATTGAGCGAGACTGAAATTCATCAGTGCATGATGGGAAGGAAGTAGACCACATCCCCAATCTGCTTATAAAACACATCTTTATGCTATGTGCTTATTGATCTGTATTCTAACCAGATTGCAACGTCCATTATTAAATCATGATAATCTCATTTTAAACTTAAAATAAATGACTGTGTTTACTGTAATCCTTTTATTAGTTCTTGTCGTGCACTCTTCAAGTTCTAGGGTCATAAAACCTTGCAGTGAGAGTGCAGACGTTGGAAGGGACTCATAATGATTATAATGAAATAAAATTTAATATATTGGCATATAAACCTTGATAAACAGAATGTTTCTCTTCATATTGTACATATTTTATTATTTACAAACATCACATATATAATTCATAGATCGCAAGACATTCATTCAGTCGTCCATTTTCAATATCAAACTTGAATATAAAAAGAAAAAGGTGTAGTGCAAAGCTGAGTTCAAGTGTCTTGTTATTAGCACAATTTCTGTATCACAGTCATTAATGACAATAGTCCCATCATGCACCACTGTCTATTTCTTCTTTTTCTTTCCACCCTTCTTCTTGCCACCCTTTTTGCCCTTGCCTTTGCCCCCTTTTCCACCACCACCGTCGTCATCGTCAGCTTGAGCTGCCTTTGCACGTTTCTTGCCCAGTGGTGTTTTGGCATACCAACCCTAAAGATTTCAGAATGTGTCAATGACGAGTTTTTTTCCCATACTCTTCTCTGTACAGGAAGTAATTATAAACAGTTTTGTTATTTCAGATTTTTGGATAATGTGACATAACTATTCATAATGGAATTTCTAGCACAATTCATAATGGAATTTCTAGCACAATTCATAATGGAATTTCTAGCACAAAAGTATTGTATGAATGTGTACCTATATATAGTATTGCATACATGGAAATTTAATGACTGGTCCAGTTTATTATCATGAATTATAGTGCTATGCAAGAATTACTGTATATAGGCTATGGCATTTAAGTTCTAGTATTGCTTAAAACTTAAAAAGATGAGAAAATATTACGTGTATTAAATCACAGGTATGTAAGAGGTTTTGAGTTCATTATCATTCCTCAGACTTCAATGTACATAAACACACCTTAAAAGCCTCCTCTTCCTCTTTGTAGATGGGGTCGATGCGAGCCAGGGGAGCGATGAACTCCACAGACTGTAAAGGTTTCTTGGACAGTGTTTGGATCCTTCTTTCTGTCAGGACTTGTGTGATGGCGGTCAGCATGTGGCCTGGGGTGTAGCCATCGGTCACTTTGGATAAGGAGCTGACATCCAGCATGTTTGTGATAACACCATTATTTTTCAGGATCAGTCTTCTCCACAACACTGTAATTTACAAACTTTTCTTGTCACCTGTAAACTTCTAAGTGTTACAAATCTGGCTACATTAACAGTTTTGTTCATACATTTATTATTGTTGAAGGCAACAGTGGACATGCTGTAACTGAGATCATTCATTGTCCAAAACCTTGTCAGTATTCAGCGACACTTTCTATTTTGATATACCCTTGCACAATTGGACACGATAGTTTTTAGAACATTTTCTAAGCAACTTGGAGGCACATTAAGCCTCATACCTTGACATGGTACATGTAGCAACTGTTCCTTTGTCGAGCATGAAAAAATTGACCTTTCAGATATATGACCTTAAAGACAGAGGTCCTGCATCATTGTTGGAATTAGAATGATGAGAAGAACTGTACTGCTATGGCTCAGAATACCTTGCATAGGACAAAGTTTGTGGCACTTCACCTAAACCTGGTGATGTCTACATCAGTGAAAACAAACAAACAAAATGCAAACACCATTTAAAAAAAGGTATGATCTCACAGAGTCAGCAGTTTTTTTTCTAACAACAGACTACAAGCTCAGTTCTAGTGTGCAGCAGTATTTTAGCATGATTATACTCTACAAACTATTTCATAGGGCTTCAAACAAACAAAACAACAAAAACGAAAAAATAAATAAAAATGGCAAATTATCGTTTTTTACCATTTGCCTATCAGGAGACATAAGTGTCTTACTAACTCCTTCTCAACACTCTCTGATTATGTCCTCGGTACTTACACTGTCTGATTATGTCCTCGGTACTTACACTGTCTGATTATGTCCTCGGTACGTACACTCTCTGATTATGTCCTCGGTACTTACACTCTCTGATTATGTCCTTGGTACTTACATTCCCTGATTATGTCCTCGGTACATACACTCCCTGATTATGTCCTCAGTACTTACACTCTCTGATTATGTCCTCGGTACTTACAGTGTCTGATAATGTCCTCGGTACTTACAGTGTCTGATTATGTCCTCGGTACTTACAGTGCCTGATTATGTCCTCGGTACTTACACTGTCTGATTATGTCCTCGGTACTTACACTGTCTGATTATGCCCTCGGTACTTACACTCTCTGATTATGTCCTCAGTACTTACAGTGCCTGATTATGTCCTCGGTACTTACACTGTCTGATTATGTCCTCGGTACTTACAGTGCCTGATTATGTCCTCGGTACTTACACTGTCTGATTATGTCCTCGGTACTTACAGTGCCTGATTATGTCCTCGGTACTTACAGTGCCTGATAATGTCCTCGGTACTTACACTGTCTGATTATGTCCTCGGTACTTACACTGCCTGATTATGTCCTCGGTACTTACAGTGTCTGATTATGTCCTCGGTACTTACAGTGTCTGATTATGTCCTCGGTACTTACACTGTCTGATTATGTCCTCGGTACTTACAGTGTCTGATTATGTCCTTGGTACTTACAGTGTCTGATAATGTCCTCGGTACTTACAGTGTCTGATTATGTCCTCGGTACTTAGACTTTCTGATTATGTCCTCAGTACTTACACTGTCTGATTATGTCCTCGGTACTTAGACTTTCTGATTATGTCCTCAGTACTTACACTCTCTGATTATGTCCTTGGTACTTACAATCCCTGATTATGTCCTCGGTACTTACAGTGTCTGATTATGTCCTCGGTACTTACACTCTCTGATAATGTCCTCGGTACTTACAGTGCCTGATTATGTCCTCGGTAGTTACACTGTCTGATTATGTCCTCGGTACTTACAGTGTCTGATTATGTCCTCGGTACTTACACTGTCTGATTATGTCCTCGGTACGTACAGTGTCTGATTATGTCCTCGGTACTTACACTGTCTGATTATGTCCTCGGTACTTACACTCTCTGATTATGTCCTCAGTACGTACAGTGTCTGATTATGTCCTCAGTACTTACACTGTCTGATTATGTCCTTGGTACTTACAATCCCTGATTATGTCCTCGGTACTTACACTGTCTGATTATGTCCTCTGATTATGTCCTCGGTACTTACAGTGTCTGATTATGTCCTCGGTACTTACACTCTCTGATTATGCCCTCGGTACTTACACTGTCTGATTATGTCCTCGGTACTTACACTGCCTGATTATGTCCTCGGTACTTACACTCTCTGATTATGTCCTCGGTACTTACACTCTCTGATTATGTCCTCGGTACTTACAGTGTCTGATTATGTCCTCGGTACTTACACTCTCTGATTATGTCCTCGGTACTTACACTGTCTGATTATGTCCTCTGATTATGTCCTCGGTACTTACAGTGTCTGATTATGTCCTCGGTACTTACACTCTCTGATTATGTCCTCAGTACTTACAGTGCCTGGAAGCATAGTCAGGACGAGGTATAAGGATGATCCTCTGGTACAGACTACAGAGTGGTTTCATCTCCCCATCAAATGGACACCGTGACGTCCCCACTAACAGCAGGCGATCATCGGACTTCACTCCTTTCATGACCTTCGGGAGCTCTTTCTTCAATCTTTTTGGGTCAGTCTGAAATATAAGTAGGTTTTTCAGACAATTTTATTGAAAATAAAATTCAGATATAGCATATGTTAACAGCAGATTTTGTATTAGTCAAAATTTTAATATTTTGATGGCTTAAGGAAGAATTTCATTAAGTTCAGAGTTCAAGTGGTAAAATATTAAAGAAGTGGCTGAACCTGTCAAAAGCAAGCTATAAATAGCAAATTTCAGTTACTGAAAGGATCAGTTCAGAGCAAGGATCTTTGGAGAATTCAGTGGCAGATCACTACCTATTGTTTCTTGCTAAAATCCCTGCTCACGATTTATCTGCATTTTTGTTTAATTAATTTTATTTTTTTGTTTTACAAAATGAGGTATAACTTACTGGATCTGTTTTAGGTATCTTCTTTTTAAACATCCTTTCACAGTCTCCTATGTAAATAACAGACGGCTGCAACTCCCTGCCCACCTGAAGTCAGGAAAAAACAAAAAGCAAAACCCTTCAGTATCAGTATCTCAATAAAAATGAATAGAAAAACTTCCCACAAACCTGATAATTTTGATGTGTTTAATAATGAATGCCACATTTAGAAAATAACACTTCACAATGGTTACATCAGAGTTATTAATAAGCTACAGATGAAAAGTTACCACTGAGGTTATTTATAGTTACCAGTGTATATCGATTTCATACAAAAGGTGTGTACACTGCATCACCAAGATAAGGTATACTTATAACAGGTGTTTTCTATGGTTGCCCGATTTCTCGTGGATAGGAAAAATTCCAGAAAGTTACAATCGCAAAATATACATGTACCTATAGGTATATGGATTACATCTAATGCAACCACAGAAATAGGATATTCACAATATAGATTGCTATCTTTTAGGGATGGAATTGCAAAATTTGCCATTTGCAAAAAATACCCCTTATACATGTACAGTAAATATAATTACTGCATAGTCAGAGAGTGAGCTCAGCACTGTTGGTTTCAAGATTTTGTTTGAAAAATAATACCTTGCCATTTGCCTTGTTTTAAATGTAAAAAAATCTCTCTATGTCATTTTCTTTTGTCTTGTTGATGAGGAAATTATTTTTCAAAACATGTTAATAAGTAATGCAGTACCTTGAATACGAGGTGAATGAGCATTTTAAGGCCATCTTTTCCTGGGTATTTGCCCGCTATGTTGGCAGCAGTCAGGTCAAACATGTTTGCGCCCACCTCGTTACAGATGGCCTGGACTAGCATTTTCTTCCCCGTACCCCTGGGGCCTGCCAGAAGGATGGACTTGGTGAGAGGGGCTTGCTCATGAACAGCCTGGGAACCTGCAGGAAGATAAATCACAAATAACCTCTGGTGATTAGTAGATTAATAAGTTTATAGTGCAGGTATGTGTACAAGTGCAAAACATAGTAGGTAAATTTACATGACCTATATACATAGTAGTATAGAGTAGTACAGTGATCAGATATATGGTGTATAGACCAGACATTTGTCATACATTATTACACTGGGTAATACAAATATAGCAGTAGGTACTTGTACACATGCAAAAAATAGAAGGAAATTTACATGATGTATATATATATAGTAGATCATAGTAGTACAGTGATCAGTCTGGGTGTATAGATCAGATATTTGCCATGCATTATTACACTAGGCAATACAAACATAGCATTGCTCCCCGAGAGACAATCAACACCAATAAACAGTGACACTGACTGAGGACAACACTGTTAAAATAATAGTACACTGTATACTGATGATCACAAACTATTAAGATATGTAAAATAATTAACAATTTTGATCAAAAAGAAAAAAAACTAAATGGAATTTAAAGTCAATTGCATAAAAAAGGAATTTGATCCAAGCTGAGGTAGGCTTGGTGTAACTGAGATGTGGCAGAGTAAGGGTTATCACCCTTTATATCTAGTCACTGGCTGTGTTTTAAATAACTGCATGAGGCTCATAAATAAGATAAGTAAATATTGCAGATCACCATTCAGAATAAGTTCAAGACAGATAAGGTTCAGAATTTAAAATCCAAGATATTAATTGATTCATATTTGTTTATTTAAAGTGTTCCGGAAAAAGTGTTCTACTGACGCCGATCAGTTTTTAAAATTATATCTGCGCATGATCATGCATTAGTAACAAAGACGCCATTGTTGTCGGGAAGGTACACCATTAAAAATTTAAAACAAGCCTTGATTGATATTGGTAAAACATGTTTTTAAAGTATGTGCATTTCAAAACAAAATTGATAGTCAAAGATCATAAAATCTGCATATGACTAACTCCCATTTTTAATTTAAAAGTTCTTTTGATGACACTGCAGTTTTGTTTTGCTGACATTTAAAAGTGATTTTCAACAACGATTTGGATTTGATGCAAATTCATGACTTATGAACCAAATTTCAAGATGCTTTTGCTAAGATACCTACAGATTTACCTCAGACTACACTAAATTTGGGATACTGTGATTTCACTAATCTCTCAATCATGTCTTTAATATTTATTGTATGCCCTCACACTGTTTGACACAATACAATCAAGGACCAATGTGCAACATACATTTATTCTGGCCTGTTGCATAGAAAAAGAGACAGGGATAGGGTGCTTGACAGAATGAGAAGACTTTACTTAGAGTGAATAATGAATTGCATTATTAACACGACACAGGTACATCGGATATGTGCAAGTACAGACAGGTTCCAGATTTAAAGTTACCAGTTTTGAAAAGTGATCTTCAAATACCCAGGGGCCTCTGAAGCTGCGTAGTTAAAGCATCGCGCTCAAAATCACAAGGCCTCTCACCTCTAGTCGGCAGGGGTTCGATTCCTACTCATGCCGATATATGTGAGAAAGTTTGCCAGTTTACTTTCGGAAGGTCAGTGGTCTCTTCCTGGGTACATTGTATTTGGGTTCTCTCTTCCACCAATAAAAACTGGACACCACCAGATAACTGAAAAATTGTTGAGTGTGGCAGAAAACAAGAAACAATCAACCAATCAAATTCCCAAATAATTCACACAGAGGTAAAATTTGGTTAATGAAGATATGAAATTTGCCCAATGCAGATACTGTGTACTTTCTGGCTCTTTGTTCTACATCTCATTGAGAATTTTTCACTCGTATTGAGACGGCACCAGTTGTAGGTGAAGTACCACAAATTTAGACCTATGCTTAGCACTTACAGATGTAGTAGTGAGGGTTCTATAAGGTGCCATGGCACAGGCTCTGTTTTTAAAGTCATATACAAAAGACCCATGATTCTCAATGTAATTGCAGAGCATTAGGTAAAGGAACAAATGCTTCACATGTCTACATCTTAGGTTATCTATATATATTAATCAATATGTGTATGTCAATTTGCGAGGTTCAAAGCTGTATGTGCATCAAATGCACTCATTGACATTATTCATTAATTTATTCAATTTTTCCTCATCATTTTTTAAGGAAACAAATTTAATGTTTATCTTATAAAAAAAGTGTCTATCCTTCAAACTATGCATGATTTTTGACGACTGGTTCTACAACTATATCATGTTAAAATAACGTAGAATAATGTCACAAAGAGTTTGTGCAAAATCTATGACGTCTATTTTTTGAGAGACCTAAGTTAGCTTGTATTTTTTGTGGTGTGATAATTAACCCTGTATCAGTTATTATATAGTTAAACTACACATGTAATATGTGGTATGGCCTACAGTTTAGTTAACTACACTGTTACAGTAGTTAAACTGGACCAGACCTGTCCCGACTGGTCTACACCACCCATCAGACTCATATTTGGACACTTAATTCAGATACTATCTTCATTCTGCATTCAACTAGGGAAAACCAAAATGTTGAGTTTTTAAAATTTTGTACATGTTTTTAGTTTTTTTTTTTTTTAGAATATGGCACATAATTCTACATTTGACAATGGAATCAACATACTTGGGAAGCGAGATCAAGACACAGTTTGTGTAGAATATGGTGGGACTAGTAACACAACTTTTAACTGTGCAACTCAACAAGCAACACCTGCACAACTGCTTACACTAATACTAGGAGTCCTAATTGTGATGGTGAATTCTAAAGTTTTGATACTTAAAGTTTGATGTAATACTTTGTAATTTTAGCGTAGTAAGAACACAGCTTGGGAAGAGCACTACACACCCATTACAATTCAAATTAATCGATTTCGTTCACTTACACTGCATCACTGGTCTACTGTAGATAGGTCTTAAATATAGATAAATTTTACAATACAATAATAAAAGTGAAATTTCTTGTTTTAAGCCAGTTTGATTCAAAGACAATTGATGCACATGCTTTTATGATTATCATGAAATGCTTGAACTGCATTCGTAAATTAAGATATACCCAATCAAACATTTCTTGATATCCAAAGTGCTAATTATTTGATTATTTAATGAGCATCACTAGTCAAACTTATGACAATATTGTGTGCAAGAGTTCACTCATTCAAGCTTTCAAATCAACAAATGCTTTGTTTTGTTCCTTAATTTGCATTTTAAAAACTTTAAATAATTTTTAATAGTTTTAACTAACATGCTGTTTAATACATATTAATTGAGGAATTGCAACAGATGATTTTTCAAAACTCATTATTTTAACTTCTTTTGAATACATTTGAAACAAGCAAACAATTATTATCCATTTACACATTTGTGATTATTGACCACCAAATCTGAATCCATTCCCAGCACAAAATGAAATTACAAATATTGATTTATTGAAATATGGACATTCTCAAGTGGATAAAGATTTAAAACTACAGAATGATATAACAGTTAATATATGTCCATTAATAAAACTATAAAACCATTTTTTTTCTTTTGCAGTATATCTTCAGAAAGATTTGGCAATGACATGTTTTCTTTGGAATGGATGACTGCATGTGCACAATGTGTTGTCGTATTTGTACAGTGTGAAATGTCATAGAATATGTACTGAAATAAAAGTGGCCAAACAGATATATGTACTTGTTGTGATGTTGCAAAAAATCTGACTCCAAAATGATATTGTTAAAGAATTCAAGAGCAAAACAGAATATAACATTATATGTACAGTATACGGTCATGTTCTACATGCTAGTCTTTAAATCATCCAAAAGTTCTAGGATGTTTCACTAGTGCATCATATGTCCCATTATGTGATTTCATGGTTATCTCATTCCCTGTACCCTATTATCAAAGACATGCAACAGTCGAGTCAAACTAGAAAAGTATTCAAGATTGTAACACTCAGAGTTGGGATATATGTGAGTAGTGGTTCTCTG
Source organism: Ostrea denselamellosa (assembly GCA_024699665.1). Taxonomy (NCBI): domain Eukaryota; kingdom Metazoa; phylum Mollusca; class Bivalvia; order Ostreida; family Ostreidae; genus Ostrea; species Ostrea denselamellosa. The sequence continues at coordinate 5,322,064 of JAMZEH010000068.1, forward strand.
AAGAAATATGGTGGACAGGATGAAATATATATCAATTTCAGAAAGCCTGTCAGCTTTAACATTGATTAATTAATGATGCTTTGCATTCTTGAATCGGTTACCTAGAATTATTGAAAACTGCAAAAAGTTGAACACATGGTTGTTATAATTTACAGAACATACACATGTATTTTAATGGGATACTTTCCCTATGCTGTCAATTCATGCTCAAAATGAGAAAATGTACGAAAGATGACAGTGCGGAACTTCAAAAAATCTGTATTTGTACTACAACCCAAAAAGCAACATAGCCCTTAAATAAACATCCTTAAAGACATCTATAAAATTCTTAATAGGTGATCAGAAATAGTTTAACCATCATGGTCTTCCATGAAGCACTTGATGATGAGAGCTTGATTTAAATACATGCACTACTAGTGTGGAGGAAAATCAATGGTAACTCACCCAGAGGTAATATTCCAAACTCGGTAACAAGTCGTCTGACATCACTTAATGAGGGCATGGGTTCAATGTTGGCCTGTCTCAAAGTGGTTCCGAGGTAACTGTACTCGCCCTCAAACTCGGACAGCCGAATCTGAGGACACCTCACAATGATCCCCTCCTTCACTAGTTCCTCGTACAGAGACTCGATTGTCCTGGAATAGGAAAAACAATGTTGGCTTCAAAACTATTGCCTGCATTGAATATACTATCTCAAAATCAGAAATTATTTCTCTGTTTTGGGGGCTTATTGACTCAGGAACAGCTCTGTGAATTAAAATGGAAGTTGGAATATTAAGCCATCTTTGAAACTTCATATACATGTATTTGCTCAAATGTGAAACACTTCCTGTGCTAGTTTATAGCAATTCACTTAAGAAACATGTAGGAAATTTATTGATAAAAAAGCTACAAATGAAAATTTTGGATATTTTGATGCTGAATGTTTGAGTATCACTTTCACAGTGATTAGCATTATAACCCTTGCACATTTGATTGTCATATTGTTTACAGTTTTTTAACATGGGGTGATAATTTTGGCATAGTTTAGCAGTTTGGTATCATGCTGACAATTTTGGGATTTTTTTTATCTAAATTTACATACAATGTATTTGTAATTACAATGCATATGTTTGCAAGAAAGATAACTCTATATACACGAAGCAGCTGTGGCATGTCGAAAGTACACAGGCATGTAGCACTCTTCAGCTTGGGAGATAAACTACAAGTTTGTTTCTGATGACAGTAAGAAAACATGTTTTACAGATAAGATATGTTTATTTTGAATACTTAAACTACACTGTTATCAATTTTTATGTCTTACAACTCCATGTCTGCCAAAATATATTCTGTTAAAGTTATCTGCATTGTGTATAAGCTAGAAAATCATCAAATGTTACACCTGTGGAAAAAAGAAAAAAAAAGGCTATATGGTATAATGGTCTGTAACATACCATCTTTTTTTGTAGAAACCATTATTTAGAAATGCTATTTCAAAATAATTTTTTATTTGTACCTGTAGTATTGTAAGACATGGAAGAAAATTATTTGTCAACTTTTTTTTAGGACATGCAATTTATTTTCTATATACATATATCACATGAATCTACAGTGGCCAGTTACTTCAAAAACAGATGTATTAGAAAGACTATTATTTTTCTAACCTGTCTGGAGTCAAATCCTTTTCCTTCTTCTTCTTTTTCCCTTTCTTCCCACTCTTCTTTCCCTTCTTCTTCTTCTTTTTCCCCGACTTTTTCCCTTTCCCTTTCTTTCCCTTGTCTCTATCCACAGCCTGGAGAAGAAATTAATATTTCACATAAAACATCCAACACACGTAAGACATTCATGGTGCAGTAAAAAAGGGTTAAATGAAGAAAACGTACCGCTTTGAGATTTTTCAGTTCAGCTCTCATGAGCTCATCCACTTGAATGCGGATCTCTTCCTCTACTTCCTTCCGCTTTTCCTCTTTGATAAGTTCAGCATCATGTTTCTGAGAAAAGTTTTCCTTTTCATCTCGGGTCATCCACACAGATTTAAACTTCTCTGTTCCTTCATTGATTGATGGAACGAAGCCAGATTCTGCCATCTTCCAACCCTCTTCTTCTTCCTAAAATTAGAAATTTGATTCTACTTGTTAGATTCAATGTAAGATGGTATATTTCTATTCTAATTCAAGATCAATGTCATGATGATATTCTGATGAGTCTGTAATCCAGATCAAGAGACCATGCACGCAATGAGCAATCAAACACAATTCATATCAAATTATTTCAAAATGAGTTCACATGTGGATTTTCGAAAAAGAAAAAGTAAATCTGTTGGAGTGACATAAATGCCCCATGCATGGGCCATATCTTTGCTAAAATTATTCGACAAGATCCAAATAAGTCTTTGACCAGGACACTCTCTTGACTTGTCTATATCTCAAATTTCAATCCAAAATGCCCATGAATTACAGAGGTAATGAGAGGGATTACTATGAATTTCCTTGAAATTTTTTTATGTCCAAGGGGCACAACTCTGTCAAGAATTATTTTTACCTGAACAAATTGGAATTTTCATGACGTATGACACATAGCAAATACTATATCTATATACATGTACCAATTTTTTTATATGTGCATGTGTAACAGCCTGAGATAATGAACGGGGACTGAATTATGATGGAAGAACAGAAAAAGGGTGACACTATATACCCTAGCCATCTCATGGTGGTGACAAACAAACAAACAAAAAAAAAGACCCAATTAAAAGCACTCCCAGTACATCTATTATATAGTGCTGAAGCCATGAAAAGTTTACATGTAAGATTTTGTAACAATATTAAGTAATGTACACGTATGCTTAAGAAAGGGCTGTCTATAAATATGACAGTTTTGTCTGTAAAATAGGCTAGTACACATTTATCAAATGGGTACATAATGTACGTAAGTCTTTACCTCATCATCTCCTCCCTTCCCCTTCTTTCCTTTTTTATCTTTCTTTCCTTTTTTGTCTTTCTTTTTGTCTTTCTTGTCTTTCTTTCCTTTCTTGTCTTTTTTCTTTTTGTCTCCATCCTGTAACATTTGTCAACATAAATTACAGCCAGGCAATTAGAATATAATTACGCAGCACTACATTTAAAAATTGTCTGTCGGCAAAGATTAATATAGACACTTATATCGACTTTCCTGGAGAGGTAATGATGGAAAGCAATATTGACCTGACATGATAATGAAATACACATAAATATTGCTTTAAAACAGATGCAAATGTACACTATGTGCAGATTTAAAATTTTCTAGTTAGCGAAGATATATAAATGCCATAAACTTTGTCAATTTCTGACAGGAGAGTATTCGCCCTTCTCTAATTGGAGACACACCAAGGCTGTAGATTTGTATGTGCAGTTGTCTGAGATCACTCTGCTCTTGATTGTCTATTTGTGTTTTCTCATTTCATTATAATCAGGTGTCTTTTGTATATTGAATTTAACTGACCTTATCATTTGTTTGTATATTGAATCCGACTGACCTTATCATCTGTTTGTATATTGAATCCGACTGACCTTATCATCTGTTTGTATATTGAATCCAACTGACCTTATCATCTGTTTGTATATTGAATCCAACTGATCTTATCATATGTTTGTATATTGAATCCGACTGACCTTATCATTAAGTTCAGCTTCCAGTTCCTCTGGACTCTTTTCCTTAAAAATGAGGGCAGATCCTCCATCGTCTTCATCTGGATATTCCGGAAACTTCCCTTGTGCATCTCTGTGAATTGTTGTTAATTATTACTAATATTACAGCTATTCAAATCATTGTAAAAACTGAGGAGAAAATGCACAAAATAAATACATATAGCTTCACTGGGAATTGAACCCACATCTTCCACATTACTTAAGTCAGGTGTTCAAGTCACCGTACTACCAGGGCTGACACTTGTAGATAGATTATTAAATTCTACTACATATGCAAGGCCTGTAATTCATTTTGTTGCCTCCATCTTTAGACTTTTCAATTCAAACTATTCTCATTCTGATCTCAGTGACAATTCTCATGGATGATCCCCCACCTGCACTCAATGAACCATTGTCTGATCTGATCCATCATAGTCTCTTTAATGTCGGGGCCCTCTGTCTCTTTGATTTTCTCCTTGATAGTGCCCAGGGCTTGCTGATACTCATTTTCATGATTAGACTGTGTAATTCGTCTTGTTGCCTCAGTTTTCAAAGCTAAGGCCTGTGGGGTATTCTTAATACTTGCAGGTAAGGGTGGTGGTGCCTGAAACAAATTATAGAAATCTATAAAATTCAATTTTTTTTTTAAAAATTAAGTGGCATTACTTTTTTATATTATATGTTAAAATTAACAAACTTGTACTTAACCCTTTCCATATCTTCTGACTGTTAATCAGCTGTTATGTAGATTATAGTAGTAAATGTACAAACAAGTACATAATTTATGAAAATGCATGCATATAAAATAATCATACCATGCCAATAAATATCATTTCTTCATCTCTCTCTTTTTTAGTTCGTCTCCTTTGAGCAAAACCTTTCCACACCTAAAATGAAAATTGTCTTTGTTTATCAAAACATTTCCTGTCTACTTGCAGAATGAAAGATTTCAATGCAAGCTTTCAAAATATAATTACTGTAGTGTAAAACTGTTGCGATATATCTAATTATATGTATATCAATTTTGAATTACACATACACATTAGATGTATATATTTTGCAATTTGCAAAATAAATTCCTGCAAATAAATTTCTGTATCGATATACCTTCTGAATTCTGCAAGCCGCTACATCAGGGTCAAGTGTGGGGGCACCCCGAGTTTGTGCGACCCTATCCCTCTCCTCCTGCTCGCGAATCTCCTTCATGAACTTGGCTCGAAGTCTTCCCTGACGTGCTCGTTCATGGACTTGAATGAGCTTTATTGCATCTTCCAGAGACATTTTCAGTTCCTCTTTTTGCTGCAGGAAGACAGTTTACTTAAATTTTATAATATGAAGATCAATTAGAGTTTTGAAACTTTCTTAACCATTAATGTCAATCAGATATTGAAAAAAAAATTAAAAGTATGTGTAGGACATTTTTTTTTAATATAACAATTAAAACTGATATGAAAAGCAGATTGATGTGCTTTTATTAATAAGAAATTTTACCATATTTAAAATTGAAATAAAATGAAAATTAAAGAAATTGGAAAGTTTATAGAAATTACTGTTCCTCTAAATTGTGTCAGATATGTATACATACAGCACAGATTTACACAGAATGATATATCAACTACTTCAATACCTGTATACATGTTGTACATATGTAATATCATTTATAATATCAATTGTATCTTTCAAGTAATTATCATGTGACGTTCAGTAAAGCACTACAAGAGGTAAACTCTATCATCTGTACAATTTACAAGCAAAATTCCACAATACATGCATGTGAATGGCAAAATCTTATCTGATTAAATTCTTAATTAATAAAACTAGTCAAATATGCAAATATATTATATTCTTGCATCACACACATGCGCGGACCCAGAAAATGTTCCAAATGGGGAATTCCACCACGACACATTACGGAGGGATTTAAGTCAAATCTACTCTTAAAGGGGCAAATATTAACAAATGACTTCAAACTTTACACCTTTAAATGCATCAAAATAAGTCACAACTGTTAGGTACTAGTACTTAATTCGAACATTAAGGTGGTCAAGTCCTGGTCATCTCCACATCTATATATAACCCTTTGGATCCGCGCATTATAATTAACATATAAGGAGTATTTAATTTTCAAGAAATAAATAAATTTCTTTTTAAAAATCATATTTTCTGTAAATTCTAATAGATATATACATTTTCAATATAGCTGGCTACAGTTTGTAAAGCAGATAATATGTTATATATATATTAGCTCAATATTTTGTTTTTAATTATAGAATTTTTTCAATAGCAGATGAAGCACTTGATATATTAAAAATACTAATTATAAAAACTTACAAATGCTAAACGCTGGAGTAAGAAAGATGCAGTGAATGAGTGAATGTGAAACCTCATAACAAAAATTATATAAATTACCCTCCCAAAAATATCTAAATTACCCCGAAAATCATCATCAAATTTAAAGACTGCATATGCATATAATAGCTAGGTGCAACTGCACCAGGAAATGTGTAGCCCAATGTATCATAATAAATACTGCAACATAAATTTTGAACTTGATTTAGTCTTACTTTCATAAAAGTAAAAATTAGAAATGTACAATAATTGTGCAACACAATGAAATACATGCAATGCATTCTTTCATATATTAATCAGATGATATATTATATATCATAAAAATATGACATACATATGTTTATGCAATTTTGGACAGTTACATCACAACTCTCAACATTTAAAAAAAAAATACAATAAAAAAAAAAATGCCTTCCTGTATACAAACAGTATGGTTACATGCAGGAAGACATTCATTTTATAATAGAATTTAAAACATTGAGAGGCTGTGGTTACGTGTACATAATATTCGTTTGAATTTGTGAAACCGACATGATCTCTGTGTATTGTCTCTTGAAACTCATTCTGTCATAGTGCCTAACAATCTGCTGGCTTAGAATTTACGAAGTACGTGTAAAAAAAAAAAAACAACATATGACAAAGAAAACGGTGATGATATGCTTGAAATATATAAGTGTAAGTGACAATTGAATAATTATTATATATGAACATCTATGCATAATAATAATTCCAATATGTTTACAAATCATTTAGCTAAAAACATTGTTATAAATAAATATGTTCAAAACACTTACATCTTCCTTTTCTTGGGGCCCAATCTTGGCCAGTATTTTACCCAACAATTTTTCCCTTTCTTTCATGACATCATATCTCTCATTGATGAAGAATTTTGGAATAGGGATTTCAACATCATTCTGAAATTTCATGAAAGTGATCATCAAGAAACAGTAAAACGTCAGGTGAATTAGAAATATATATATATCGCACACACTTCTTGAAACCTGATAACTTATGTACATGTATAAACAAAATAAGCTAATTACCGGTGTGAGTTTTAAATCCGACAAAACATCATCAAAATAGTGATATTCTGAAAATTCTAGGTTGACCATTTCATGCTTCAGTTCTAATATTCTTCCCATAGTTCCATCCAAGACATGACGCAACACTCTTCGCTTTTGAGGATGCACAATTTGGTCATAGCACTGCTCTAATTTTCGGAATATTTGAATGTATTTTATATACATCGTAGCCAATAGCTGGAATGCTGCAAGTCGATCCTGTTAATAAACCGAGAAGAAAAAATATCATTTGTATACTTGTATCATAGTTATATGCTAATATTCAAATGAAAACATAATCGTCAAATTGGCATAAATAATGAAAAGATGAAAATGTTTACTTGGCACTGATGCTCCTAACTAATCCAATCATATTGAGTATATACATATGGAATATAGATGTCACATTATCTCACATTGGTTGAACTTTTTTAAATGTTGGACTATATTATTCTAGTATGTCAGTCACCATTGTGTTCAGTGCGAAAGTTCCACATTTCATAATAATAGCTATTATAATTTGGAAAGTCTAAAGATACAAGATGATTTCTATCATAGTTGGGTATAACAAAATAAATTGAAATCTGAAAATTATATGAAGTATGTGTAATTATCAGATTTCGATTTAAAGTTTGTGGTAAGAGATAGTGAGTATTCAATGTGCCAGCACCGACAACCATCCCAGGCTGCCTAGTCTGACATATATAACAATAATAAAAGCGATGATTCAAACTAACTGGCTGGGTTGGTTAACGTTCCTATACATTCAATATACTGTCACATCCCTCACCCTCTTCAGAATCATTCTATCCAAGTGAATTTAAATCTTTTGAGTTCTTTCTTTGGGTAGCATAGTGGTTAATGCACTGATGCTTCTAACCGCTGCGACCCGAGTTTGATCCCCGTGATCGGCGGTGGCTGTATGTGAGAGGTTATAGTGGTCGTCCACTCAGACATGTGGGTTTTCTCCGGGTAATCCTCTCTCAAAATGAAATCCTAGTACCAACATCCATGCAAGTCCGTAAAATAGCTAATTTACTGTGTATGCCTGTCCAACTTTGCAAATAAAGATTATTCATTCTTATTTATCTACTTTAACTACAGTGTTGAATTAGGACTCAGATGACTGACTTAAATGAAAGTGTGTAAACTCCTGTGTCTGGAAACAAACCTGGCTTAATATCAAGAACCTCATTACAAGGCCAACTAGGCTAGTTAGCAAAAATTCCTATTTACCTAAAACCCAGTCATATAATTTATAGTAATCATTAAATTAATTCATTAATTATTTTTAAGCATTCCTGAAATTCTACCCTTGTACATGTTTAGGGATTTTAAGGTGTGGACATAACAATGTGTAACAAGAAGTAGCCTCATTTTCGGACAACTGATCGTTGGGGAAATCAAAATATAACAAGAATTATATTTTTACGACCGCAGATAAAGATTAAATTACTGTTACCTTCTCTGGTTTGGGAGCCTGCTCTGGGAGCTCCTGCTGCAGGAGGTCCATTAATGAGGACTGTGCCTCCTGCCATTGTTTGTTGTATGTACTAAAATAAAAAACCACAGAAAGCATCACATATAACTTAATGTACAAATCTTTAGTGTTTACACCCAAATACATGCATTATGATATCATTACGCAATACATTTCAAAACGCATTTATACAGCCTCCATAATCTGATGTATCGTTACTTCTATATGTTTCAAAAGAATATTTAAAAAGTTAATTGAATTCCATGTTTATGGAAGGTCCTCTAAACTTTACGAAATACAGACTCTTAGAAGCTGCTTTCCGTAAATTTTGATAATCCACACATAAAAGGACATCACAAATATTTGATAGTCAAATGTATTCCCTCACCTATGTGACATTTTCAAAGATTATTGTTAAACCAAACTCATTATACTTTTGACGTTACGCCATTGATGTTTATATGGTTACAGGCTCAATCGGAACCCTTCGTCCTTTGTTTCCAACACGGTTGGGCCCAAAATGTAACATAATTTTCAAAACAAGTTGTATAATTGACGAGTTACTACTTGGCTATAAATATACCATATGTCATTGTAAATATTAGGGATATATAATCAGCATGTGGTTGAGAGATGTTGGCATACGTAAGGTAATGTATACTTATTTTTATTCGGTGTGAAAAAATAGGGAACGAAATATATATGCACCCGTATCGAGGTATAGACCCGGTTAGACAGACGCTTTATTTCATAGGCCGAAACCTATCTTCTGAAGCAGCTTGGTGATCAAGAGTAAGAGAGCATTCGGCAACATTCGGACTTCTTCCGGTTTTACTTCGTTGGGTGTCAGTCATCAAAATAGGCAGTTACTGAGTTAGATATTAAGATTAACATATTTCGTAATTTATTTTGAGATGACGTGTTGAATTTTTATTAAATTTTCAAACAGAGTCAGAATATTTCCCGTTCCTTGTCAAGCTGAGAAAGCAGAGGTAGGTTTTTTTTTCTTTTGCAACCATCTTCACGACTTCAGTCTACTGTGGTTGGGAACACTTCAACTTCCCTACGGCGCGGCCGAAGTACAGCGAGATCTTGTCGGTAAAACGCAATTATCCCACATTTGTGAGAAAATAAACATTACCATAAAGTTGCGTTTTGGTGTTTAAATGGAAAATAATGGCAAATTCCGTGCAATGCTGAGAAGTGCGACGTACACTCAACATAGCGCGAATTGTCTCTATGAAAATTATATGATTGATTATATATTGTTTTACGTCCCGCTCAAGAATTTTTCACTCACATGGAAACGTCACCATTTCCGGTGAAGGGCTGCAAAATTATGCCATTGCTCGGCGGTTATGGCCTTTGAGCAGGGACCTTTAACGTGCCACACTTGCTGCGACATGGCCCTCGGTTTTTGTGGTCTCATCCGAAGGACCACCTCATTTAGTCACTTCTTATGACAAGCTAGGGGTGCTGAGGATCTTTTCTAACAACCCAGGTCCTCAAGGGGTTCTACGAAATTGAAAAGACAGTCAAAAAATTTCATATTAATGTTGCTGTGTAAGAAACAGGATGCTGTAATTCAATGCATATCGTGAGTGTTTTTGTTTTGATTTATATATTTGCAGTAGTTTCAGACATTTTAGCACTATTTCTTCTTTTCATGTAAATCACGAGGAAATGTACACCTCAGTGTTTTTCTCAGTTGTATGGGATATATTTGCTCTTGCTAAAAAGGGATAATCACATTTAGCAAGAAAATCTCACTATAGGAGTAGTGTTCCTGACCTGATAACCTGTACAGCAATTGTACAGACTTAGCAAGTACATTTTATTTATATCTACATGTACATTTGTAGATAAGTAGTTGGATACTATATTAGAGTCAAGCTAGATATAATTAGTTTTATTCTATGGCTAACATGTCTTGTGGTGTGACTGTGTTTGAGGATGAAGCAAAAAGTATTGGCATTTGTATTTATATCCATAACGGGACAAAAGCTATTCAAAAGTTTAAGGTGCTGAACGTGTGAGGGTTCTTTAACATGTCAACGCCTACTGTGACACGGGACCTCCGTTTTTAAGGTCATATCGGAAAGACCCATGATTCTCACTTTTAAATGCCAAACATTTGGCGAAGGAGCAATCACTACCTATTTTTGCATCTTAGGTTTGACGCGGCCATGGCACAAGTGGGGCTTGAACTCATGACCTCTCGGTTATGAAGCAAACTCTCTAACCACTGAGCTACCGCGACCGGTGAAGAGATTCAAAATAGTGAAATACATGTCCAGGTGCTTGCATTTGAATCAATGCCATTTGGACCAAAATTTTCAAATTCCATTGGTATGGTTTAATTTTTTATTTATTTTTTTTTCTTTTAAACATGTACATACATGGTACCCATAGGGAGAGCTCTGCTCCTTCAGTCCATGATGGGGCTTTGCTCTCAATTACTATACATTGTTAATGGGTCAGTTGATAGCATTTTCTGCTCTTTTGGACCAGTGGGTATGAAAACCACTGACTTATATTCCATATTCAAAATAATGAAACATTTTCATGATTGGGCCTAACATCTTGTGTTTTCAAATTAGTATCAACAGTGGATTTTGAAAACATGTAATCTTGCACTTAAACTTCATAAAAAAATTGTATCATCTTCATAGGTAGAAATATAGTGTCACAGTATATGAAAGCGTTGCTAATTAAACAACTCATTCAAAAAAACTTGCATCTGTAGATGCACGTTCTTAAATATACACATTCGGAACTCCACTACCAGATGTGACTTGCCTTTATAGAGGAGTCATCTGAGGATTGCCAATTAAAATATATATATATATATATGCTCCTCATGAAAACTCGTTCTTAAAAACATTAATGAATTTATCTACAATGTGTTACTTCATTATGTTCATAGCACAACTTAGCAAAAGTGAAATCAAGAAATTATTTTGCATGCGATATAAAGTAGGATACACACAAGAAATTATTTTGCATGCGATATAAAGTAGGATACACACAAGAAATTATTTTGCATGCAATATAAAGTAGGATACACACAAGAAATTATTTTGCATGCCATATAAAGTAGGATACACACAAGAAATTATTTTGCATGCCATATAAAGTAGGATACACACAAGAAATTATTTTGCATGCCATATAAAGTAGGATACACACAAGAAATTATTTTGCATGTGATATAAAGTAGGATACACACAAGAAATTATTTTGCATGCCATATAAAGTAGGATACACACAAGAAATTATTTTGCATGCCATATAAAGTAGGATACACACAAGAAATTATTTTGCATGCGATATAAAGTAGGATACACACAAGAAATTATTTTGCATGCGATATAAAGTAGGATACACACAAGAAATTATTTTGCATGCCATATAAAGTAGGATACACACATCGAATATATACAAGCCTGACCATTGAGAAATTTTGATGAGTATTTAAATGAACTAGCCTCAAGGGCACATGCTCTTTACAAAGCCCTAGCCCAAATCCATAATTTACTGGCCCCAGACTGTCAGACCATCAATTATTTCAAGCCTAGCAAGGGCCTCAAGAAGTTTATATGAATATTGCAAATATGATGAAGCATTATAAATGTAAATAAAAGCCATAAAAAAAACTGGGTACACTTGAGACTTGTGTCCAGAGTGTTTACTTCTGAAGAATCACAAGACATGCTGGGTTATATTTTATATGGCTTTCTCCGTGAAATTTCTGTAATATTTCATTAAAGTATTGTGAGATCTTTCAATTGAAAAGGCAGGGACTTGTCTTAAAACATTTGAAGCTCATATCGTAAAGTAATGCAACAAGCTCGTTCAAATGATTACACATTTTAGTTCCTTAATTTGTTCTTCATCTGCTGAAAAATGATGAGTAATTGCCCAAAGTGTTCAGGAAGTATGTCGCTGTCATGGCAGTACTTCATAGAAAAAAACCTTAGATGAAGTAATTAGTTTGTTGAGTAATAATCAGACAAATCTCGTACGGTACCTTGTAAATTTTATCGTTGCTTATATTACTTGGTTTGAAAGGGAAATAAAAACAATGTGACGCTAAATATGAAATTACAATGCACTGCTTATGTTAACTGCATTATGTTAAATAATTAGGCATATATAATATCTAAAGTATTTTACAAGCTATTTACCTATAACATCTTGTACCCATAATATCTTGTACCCATAACATCTTGTACCTATAGCATCTTGTACCTATAGCATCTTGTACCCATAACATCTTGTACCCATAATATATTTTACCTTTAACATATTGTACCTACAACATCTTGTACCCATAATATATTTTACCTATAACATCTTGTACCCATAATATATTTTACCTATAACATCTTGTACCCATACATATTGTACCCATAGCATTTTGTACCTATAACATCTTGTACCCATAACATCTTGTATCTATAGCATCTTGTACCCATAACATCTTGTACCTATAACACCTTGTACCTATAGCGTCTTGTACCTATAACATATTGTACCTATAACATCTTGTACCCATAACATCTGGTACCTTTAGCATCTTGTACCCATAACGTCTTTTATCTATAACGTCTTGTGCCCATAACATCTTGTACCCATAACGTCTTGTATCTATAACATCTTGTACCTATAACATCTTGTACCTATATCATCTTGTACCCATAACATCTTGTACCTACAACATCTTGTACCTATATCATCTTGTACCTATAACATCTTGTACCTATATCATCTTGTACCTATAACATCTTGTACCTATAACATCTTGTACCTATAACATCTGGTACCTATAACATATTGTACCTATAACATCTGGTACCCATAACATCTTGTATCTATAGCATCTTGTACCTATAACATCTTGTACCTATAGCATCTTGTACCTATAACATCTTGTACCTATAGCATCTTGTACCTATAGCATCTTGTACCTATAACATCTTGTACCTATAGCATCTTGCAACATGACTTTAGACATTTGATTCACTTATTTATTTAACATGCACACATTTATAACATATACACAATATATTTTAAAACAGAAAAAAACCCACTTCCTGCTACCTAATGTGTGTACCCTCAAGTTTACGGCAGTGAAAATATATCCATACTAACGTGTTTTAGGCCTTAAACAATAACCTTTCGTAGAAATTATGAGGACATGCTAAAATATTGTGAAGTTGTAATGTTCATCTGTCCAGGGTACTTCATTTAACAATTGGCCCTCAATGGTGTAGATGGTTTTCTTGATAAGTAATCATCTCTCTTGGATTATTATATACTGTAGTAATTGTGAATTTGAAGTCAAATTATATAACTGTTTGTGGTACACTGTACAATATTTTACATTTTCTCATTCATCCAGCCAATTTCCAAATGTTGACATCTCAACAAATTTACGATCATTGCATTTGTTACATATTTGCTCATTTGAGATGTACAGACCTTCTTTGAGCATATGAAAAATTGAATTGGTTAAGGATATCATACTGAAATGTGTAAATGAATCTTCTACGTATGTATCTGAAGAAGTGAAATGGATCTGCTGCAATATCACAGTATAATGGATATTTTTGAGACTGTAGTTATCTTTTTTTTTGTTTTGGCGAATTAAAAAATCCGCAAAAATTTCTGTTGCAAAATATAAGTATGAGAAAGAGATAGTACGTACATGTGTATCTGTATATTAGGTATATATAGATATGATGCAAGCATAGGATTTGAAAACATACAATATAATGTACTACCTTTTTATGTATTAAATTACAAAGATTTCCGCCTGCTGCATCAGGAAATGCCCTAATATGGTAAATGTTTTATCATACACGTAATCAGAGTTTTCTGTAATTCCTAAACAGACACAGCCATTGTAAGCACAGTTTCAATTCTGTAATTTTGATCAGGCTCATAAACAGACACAGGCATTGTGAGCAGTTTCAATACTGTAATTTTGATCAGGCTCATAAACAAAGACTAACATTGTGAGCACATTTTCAATACTGTAATTTTGATCAGGCTCATAAACAGAGACTGACATTGTGAGCATAGTTTCAATACTGTAATTTTGATCAGGCTCATAAACAAAGACTAACATTGTGAGCACAGTTTTAATACTGTAATTTTGATCAGGCTCATAAACAAAGACTAACATTGTGAGCACAGTTTCAATACTGTAATTTTGATCAGGCTCATAAACAGAGACTGACATTGTGAGCACAGTTCAGTTCTATAATTCTGAGCAGACTCTCATTTTCTGTGTGTAATACATCCTTCACAAAACTAAGGTATCGTACTGAAACCATGAACCAACTTTGCCACAAAATAAAGATTAAAACTCTTAGTTTGATATGATAAATTCTTATGTGACACTGATGGATGACAAGCTGATGAGAATTTTTTTTTTTCAGACATGGCACTTCAATGGACCTTTGTAGCTACTTTTATGTACATAGAGATCGGAGTTGTGATTTTGCTCCTTCTACCTTTTGTGTCCCCGGGCAGGTTTGTATTGTTTGTCTATAGTCATCTATTAACAGTCACTTTTTATGTCACGAGAGTCTTATTTTTGCATAAATTTGTGAGCTTCTCATGAATGATTTTATATTTAAGTAGTGATAAATAAATTGAATGTTGTAAAAACCCTGAAACCTGTCGTATCGTGTTTCCTCAGATGGCAGAAGATTTTCAGATCTCGACTTGTCTCCAATGTGTCCGGTTACTCTCACATTTACTTTAATGTGTTCATCGCCATCCTTCTGCTGTTATTTGTGGGTAAGAGTTCTGTGTCCTGGATATTTTTCTCTTTGTGTTTCATGTGAGATAATACAGTAAATATCTTTAAAAGACATTTTGTTTTGAATTGTTAATATCCTTTCACCAAATTTCTTGTTTGGTCAGATTCCATCAGAGAAGTTCACAAATACTCCGGTCCAACAGAGGAAGTCGATTTAAAACACAATCCTGATGCAGCAAACCTCGCCATGATGAAGTTGTTCCGTGCTCAGAGGAATTTCTATATCTCTGGATTTGCTCTGTTCCTATGGTTGTAAGTCTCTCTCTCTCTCTCTCTCTCTCTCTCTCTCTCTCTCTCTCTCTCTCTCTCTCTCTCTCTCCAATATTATCAGCAAAATCAAAACATTTTTTTTTTGTTTTTCATTATGGCATTCACCTACACATTATATGCATTCATAAAAATTGTTGTGGTTGATTTATATTTTGAAGATATTTTGTTAAACATGGAATACTCTAAGGAAAGGCATATTCTGTCATATGTAGTCGGTCCATAAGATTCAGCACTGGCCTTGACCATATAGATAGAGATTGTTAGGTCAGAGATTTCTTTTTATAAATACTGAATTGTCACAGGCTATGTTTCAAAACAGACAACATCAGAACAAGCACTGTAAGCTGCTGGTGTGATGTGAGTTTTCTGTGAATTCCACAGGCAATTATATCGCTGGTTTCAAATGTGCCATCTGAAGAGTAGTAAATTTGAACCCAAGCAACATAATTGCTTGTTGTGAGTTCATTCATTATCAGGGGCATCAAATTTCCTGGTTTTGTCAGAGTACAATTTATCTGATAATGGGCAGCTGTCATTGGCTATTACTTCCTTCCTTCCTGACTATTTTATTTCTTTGGTTTATGTAGTCATGGAAACAAAATGTCAGAATGAAAAATAATGAAATCACAGTTTTGTCTCCTCTGGATTTTATCAAGTCACAATTTATTTAGATCGTGCATTCATGCACTACATGCATTTAAGAAATTTTAGAAATATTAGAAGGTATGAACGGGGATGCTACATTAATGGTTTATGAAGAGACATGCCTGGTTGAGGTGTTGTTGTTCATACTTTCAATATTTTAAATTCTTATATTAGTATTCTACTTTGATTTCTGTCAAAGTTCACATCTGTTAAATAAGACATACTATATTACTCAAGATTCATACGCACATTGTTCACAACTGCATTCATAAGAAAAATAATGCTATCATTACAATTTGTAAAGATATCGAGGGTAGAAAGGTGGAAAATATAAATATTACAAAATGACATCAAAAAGTGACTTGCCAAATAGCATTACAAAGAAGGGAGAAAGGCACACATTATACAGTGCATAAAGATGAAATCTTCAGCTGAAATTTTAGTTTGTCTTTTGTCATACATTTCATTATCTGTTATTATAGGTATGCATAGTTTGTTGTATTTTGTTGAAAGCACTTGATCATATTAATATTTCAGGATTGTTCTTATTTTTTTAAGCATTATCCGACGACTTTTGACCCTGATTAATGAGGAGGCTAAGTCAGCTGCACAGTGTGAGGCATACAGGAAACAAGCTGAAAGTGCCACAGAGGCCGCCAAACGTCTGATGGAAGAAAAGGACAACACCGTCAACAAGGTGAGTGGATTGACGTCATGTGGTAGTTCCCAACAGGTGCTTACCACACAGGAGTAGACAAATAGATTTTTGACGTACTTGGCATAAGAACAGGTTGATACGTTAAATTCACTTGCCCCACTTTAAATTAAGGCATATATAAAACTATTTGAAATTGTTAATCATGTTGAATTTCATTTAATTCGTTCCTATCTATTTCTGTTAGTTTTTCATAATAAAGTGAAAGCCAAGTTTCTTCCCATGATTTCAGATATCCGGAGATTCATTTCATTTTGCCATACTCTGTGGATACGGACAGCCGATCATTGTTATTATTAAATTCAGGGTTCTGTCTTTGTCCATGTGTCAGTATTCATCAAAAACACATTGCACTTTCACCTTGACATTGCGTCTAAGTAGACTTGACACTTGCAATCAATTTTAACTTTACCATACATTGAAGTAGTTTTATTAGTGATTCATGTCATTTCTCACTAGAAGGTGTACATATCAGCAGAAAAATTGTCGACATACTTTCATTTTATCCATGATTGACACTGTCAACACATTCATATTTAATGTTATTAATTCATGTTTTTATTTTACTTTATAAATTCACTTGCCCAAGGACAATTCATCTTGTAATTTAATCTGCCCAGCCCTAAAAAAAATGGTTGCCTCAAGTGTCAGACAGCGCTATTTGTCTATGCCTGTCTCATTTATTATCAACCTCAAATCTGAAAGCAGAAATTTCAAATAGGTGGCAAAGACCCTGCAAAACGTTCTCGTGCCGATGTCCAAGTTTTTTACATGACCGAGTTCTATTTACATTTTTTTCACACGATTATATTTTGATTATATTTTTTTCACATGACTGAATTCTATTTACATTTTTTTTCACATAACTGCATTCTATTTACATTTTTTTCACATGACTGAATTCTATATTTATTTATTTTTCACATGACTGCATTCTATTTACATTTTTTTCACATGACTACATTCTATTTATATTTTTTTCCCATGACTGCATTCTATTTACATTTTTTTTCACATGACTGCATTCTATTTGCATTTTTTTCACATGACTACATTCTATTTATATTTTTTTCACATGACTACATTCTATTTACATTTTTTTTCACATGACTGCATTCTATTTACATTTTTTTTCACATGACTGCATTCTATTTACATTTTTTTTCACATGACTGCATTCTATTTACATTTTTTTTCACATGACTGCATTCTATTTACATTTTTTTTCACATGACTGCATTCTATTTACATTTTTTTTCACATGACTGCATTCTATTTACATTTTTTTTGGTTGTTAAGGTTCTTGTACCAGCTTTGTCATGTATAATTGGTATTGTGGCAAGTGAACTTAAGTGAATTTTACGTTAGTGTTGCATTCTGCAAGTACTATGCCAAATATAGTAGTTGACGATTTAACATATAGATCCAAGAACTGAAACTATTGATCATAGTTGCCAACTCGCGACACCCATAATTATTGTTACGTGTTTTGATGAATCGGGGGCGGAAGCCATAATGTGAAATGATGGCTTCTGACAGGAAAAGATATTTATCAAGGACTAGTGGTGTCGGTCCTGACAAAAAAGAAATTTACAATATCAATGTACGTAATGGAGGATCTGGAAGAAGGCTCTCTAGGGGGTAAAAGAAATTAATTGATGAGAAATGAAGGCTTTCTGTACAGGGGTTTTCCTAACTTTCCCACACAGGGTACACAGAATTGGGGAAAATTGACACGGAACATGTTCAAAGTATAACTTCATGGTTAATAATCAATAGAATGAAGAAGAAATGCTTTCATGCATTTAAATTGTCACTCAGCAAAACATGGTATATATTCATAGAAAAATCTTTGTCAAAGATCTCATCCTACTCTGTGTAAAAAAATCTAAGACTAACAGTTTATTGCATTACATTAAAATTCTGCACGTGTTGAACACAGTAACCATTTTATAAGATTATTTCGATCGGGTGATTTTGTTATGTTACTTGAGTCACTACTGTGATCTACTGCCATTAGTCATCGCCTTTAGTCATTCGTTGTCCATTTACAGTTTTACATTTTTAACTTCTTGAAAATTACAAGGCCAATCGTTGCCATTTATAATGTGAAGCTTCTTGAGAACAAGAGAAATGTGAATTGTAAAATTTATGATCTTCGCTTCCCCTGGGCACCCGAGGGTGGGTGAGGTGAGGCCAATACTGCAAAAAGTCAAATTTTTCAAAATTTTCTTCTCCACTCCCACACACATGGAAGTTAAACCAAATTCCTGGTTATGATGTCCATGAAGCTTTTTCCTAAAATTGTGAAATTCATGGCCCCTTGGTCAAGGATTCAGTCTCATATATATTAAAGATACAGACCCTGAAGTGTGCCGCTACACCCACAAAGCATTTACCTGTGCAAACAGTTTACCATTCTGTGCAGACAGTTCAGTGTTCCGTGTAGACCATTCAGCATTCCGTGCAGACCACTCATTGTTCCGTGCAGACCGTTCAGTGTTTCGTGCTGACCATTCAGCCATCCGTGCAAATCGTTTCGTACAAGACAGTCAAACCATGCCCACGGAAATGAGCAGAATGTTCAATCCACAACCCTTAGAAAATTACAGACCATGCAATATGTACAAGTCTTTCAGTAATGGTTCTAGGACACATGGAAGTTGTTGGGAACTCGGCAATTATTTAAAATTTTTGTAAGGTGGATATTTAACAGGAAGATCTGCAAATCATCGAAACAAAAGAGTGATTTTAAAACCACCAGGCATAACAAAATCTGTTATATTTGTAGCCCTAGAAGCAATTTTAACACCCTACGTATTGTCCGCAAGAGACACGGTATATGTCTGCCTTCAGTTGTAATTTGTCGCGGTGCACTCGTTTAATCTAGTTTCTATTCTTATATAATATATTTGATCAAATTTGTTTATTGGAACTATCAGCATAATGCAAAGACCAGCCTGTGTAAAACTTGTATTTTCTATGCAAATTCTGATATTTTTTGTAGTGTGTTATTTCTTTTTTTTATTTAGCACAATAGATATCAGCTAATCCAGGTATTTAAATCAACAACAGCTTTGTCTTCTTACAGAAAGTGTGACCAATGGACTGGGGCAATTGAAACGTGACAAAATCAGTGTTTATAATTTTTTGCCTCTCAAAAGTCAATGCGTAATATGCAAATAGTTTTATTTAGGTTTAAAATTGAGACAAATTAAACAATGTTATTAAAATTAATTGTTAGATCCGCTCGCATATTCGCAAACATTATGTCTAAATCACTAGGTCATTGAACTAATTACAGCACAAAGATTAAATTTACCACGTTGGACATGAGCAATTATATT
The DNA here is from genome assembly GCA_024699665.1 of Ostrea denselamellosa. NCBI lineage: Eukaryota > Metazoa > Mollusca > Bivalvia > Ostreida > Ostreidae > Ostrea > Ostrea denselamellosa. Next base: position 5,342,407 of record JAMZEH010000068.1, read on the forward strand.
TTAAAATGGATCATTATCATATCTTTCTCAATCTTCTTTAATATCAAGAATATTCCCATTATATAAATTTCAATTATTTTGTGTTACAACCCCCCCCCCCCCCCCCCCCCCCCCCCAAGGAAAAAACCCAAATAACACCAGAAAATCCAGGTATGCCTACTTTATCGTACAGACTGCACTCGTACAAACTCGTACAAAGTCTGCAGGCCATGCCTACTAATTGGTCAGCATTTCATGCATAGTGTTTTGTGCAAACTGTTCACTTTCCATGCAGACCATTCAGCATTCCGTGCAGACTGTTCAGCATTTGGATCAAACTCTTCATCGTTCTGATCACACTGTTCATCATTCTGATTAAACTGTTCATCGTTCTGTGCAAGAATTGTTTTGTACCATTTCGTGCAAGTGGTGTAGTACAGGTGACTCTCAATGGCTCAAACTTCAAATTATCGCGAGTCACCTGTATTACATTTCAGGGTCTGTGTATCAAATCTTAGAAAATCTTCTCTGCTGCAATAAATATTTGAGAAAAATTAGATGCACGATTATAATGTGCATGAAGCTCTCAAACTGAATTGTGAAATTATCACTCCAGGGTCAGGGGTTCAGATCCTTGGGCAGGGTCAATATGGCCATGTAGGGATCTTAAAAAATCTTCTTCTCTACTCCCATCCACACACACACACACACACACACACACACACAGATATATATATATATATATATATATGTATAGTCCAGAAATAAGTATAGAAAATCTATGAATAAAAATATCTCAAAGCCGATTGAGTATATACTCAACTAGTTTCTTCAATTCTTTAGGAGTATACTGAATATTGCTTAGGTACACATGTACACAGGAATTACAAAGTGATATAGTGTCAATATATTATTACGCTTAAGTATAGTTCATTTTGACGTCATAATATAATGTCCATAAAATAGTACGAGAAAATTGTAATAGTACAAAAAAAAAACGGAGGTGGGAGTGGGGTGATATATATTAATATTAATACCAAAAAATCTCTTGGCAACAGCAATACAAAATAAATGTATGAAGATAGAGTTAATGCATTTTCTATCGTTTTTGAATCATAGGAACTTTTCCTCATGCATTCACCCAAAAAAGAAGACCTGTTATCAAGGGTTAATTCAGTTTGCCTGAGCTACTCTCACACGACATACAGTTTCCTCACTTGATCGAAACTAAAGAGCAAATTGAATTGGAAATGTGAGTGTGCCTTCCATTTTGGATGATTGAGGAAAAGTTGGTCACATACACATATATTAATATGATTAAAAAAAATGTTTGCATTAGGCCATTGAATTACAATGTAATTACTTTTTTCCTTTTTAACACATTTGACAAAGAAAAATGGTGAATTTTGATTTTTGTTCAAACAATTTCATTCTCCAATAACACACGAACATGTACTTATTAAATCTGTGCTTTGAACCCAGGATTTGAGGTGGTTACATAGTAGCTGGTTGGTTGTATGTTTCATGTTGCATCGAGAATTTTTCATTCAAGTTGAGACATCACCAGGTGTTGGTGAAGTACCACAAATTTAGACCTAGGCTTAGCGCTCAGGGTCATAGCAGTGAGGGTTCTTTAACGTGCCAACGTCTACCGTAACACGGGACATATCCAAAAGACCCATTTGCCAGACGTATCAAGTTCACTAGCACTGTGTATTCTTAAGTGTACTTTTTATAAACTTAAATCTATGTTATTGATGGTCTTCTTAATTGGTCTGCTGGGTCAATTTTAGGGCAAAGAATATGATGACCTTGATCCAGAAGAGAAGAGCATGGCCATGAAGCTGGACCAAACCAAGGAATCTTTAGTCAAGGCAAAGGAAGGTATGTATAGGTAGAATCGGAACAGTCAACAAAAACCAAACTTATCTATTTTGAAATTCTTACAACAAAGTGAATTAGTAGGGGCTGGCTTTAGACAGCCTACAACAAAGTGAATTAGTAGGGGCTCTTCGTGAAGCACAGACCACAGTTTATGCAGGGGAAAGAATTTTATGCTGAAAACTAGTCTCCAATCTCCAAGGAAAATGATGAATATATTTGTATTCTGAAAAAAAAAGTATTAAGAGCAAAACATGATTCTTTGAACTTCTTCACACTTGGATCCAGTCTTAACCTCATAGCTTTTTGTCTTTCTTCCATAGGGATGTTCATGTGGAAATAAGTTTCGTAGTAATATAAGACATGTTTAGTAATTCTAAAATGTAATTGTACATTACATGTATTCATCAAATTATGTTTTTCTACTCTTTCAGAACTGAAGAAAACTAAGGTTGATTTAGAAACATTGAAGTCTCAAGCTACCAGCACTAATAATGAATATGACCGATTGCTAAAGGAACATGAAAAACTACAGGTATGACTGGTGCTGAATTGAAGAGATAAGAAAGAGATAGAGAGAGAAAGGGATAGAGAGAAAGGGATAGAGAGGAAGGGATAAAGAGAAAGGGATAGAGAGCTAGTGTATAACATCCTACCCAAAACTATCATAAAATCAAGAGAGAGGGCAGACATAAATCTCTAAGATGTTGCAATACATTGATGATTGTAACAGGATAGGGCAAACAGTGATCTCTTAATTAAGGACGAATGTTACACCAAGAAATTGGATGTGGGTCAAAAATGGAGGATTATATGTACAACAATATTTTGAAATTGAAAACTTTCAAAGTTACTTTATGCAGTTTTAGTACAAAGTAATCTTGAAAAAAAAAAAATTAAAATCCAGTAACAGTTCATCAGTTGATGTGCTAACCTACTGAGCTACTCTGCTAGTCATTGAACTTTGAAATGTATAGACAAATATTGGTGAAATTTATATTTTCAATCATGATTTATAAAGAAAGTCAACCATTATGACGATGTAGAGTACCTCCTTAAAATGCTCTAATAAATGAATGATCAAAATATATTTACCAGTATTGAATATTGTTGAATAAAAATATATAAAAATGATTTTTATTTTACAGGAAAAGTTAGAGAATGAAGGGTCAAAGAAAGACAACTAGCGGGATTATGGAATTCTTCATACCAGTCAACACAATGTCAGAAACAGAATTCTGATTATGGACTCGTTTATATGTGTTTGTGCGGCTTGTTTTGTACAGCAAGGAGTATTTCTGTGTCCGCCTATTGGAGTGTGCCTATACAATGGAGATTTGTGGATAACCTATTTATTATTTATAGAATTTACCAAAATGTCACACTTTTCAAGTTGGTACATTTATTTTTTTTATTTTTAGGGAATAGTGTGAATATAGCTACTGGGGAATCTGTATTAAGATAATGGCTATATGTAACTGTCTGTAAATGAAATTTCAATCTTTAATATTGGTTTCCACTGTGTGGGGTTTTGATGTTAAGTTTTTCTTTTTTCTTTTTTTTCTCCTATTTGTGGAAAGAAACTTCAGTTAAACCTAGAATTTTTCCATTTTGTATATATTTGGAACACTGTATGGCTTTATTTCATATTGGATATTAAATACTGGTAAATATTAAGAATTTATAATTGGAACTAAAGGCTTGCACCAAGACTACACAAATATTGTAGAATATAGTTAATTTTCCTTGCTTGTTTTTATATATATTAAATTATTATGTGTTCTGTTCAGGATAGAGTAACTGTGTTTAAAGTTTGTGTATTTACCAAAAAACAGTAAAACGCTGTCTGTGTTGTATGTGACTGGCGTTATTGAGGCGGTTGTGTTGAGTTTGGTTGTTTGTGTCTCTGCCCGAAACTTGAAATCTTGGGGATCAGTTTTTAACCAATCTGGACATGGAGATATAGAGACGCAACCTTTTTTTTTAATTGAAAAGTCAAGATCCAATAGTTGTTTCAGGTCAATATGAAGATCACAGACTAACAACGGAAGACTAAAATGTTCAATTTCTTCATGTTTAGGAATAACTCATTATCAAACGCACAGTGTTTCACAGTTTTGTAAACATACTTCCATATTTTGAAGTGGGGTTGGGGGGGGGGGGGGATGAGGGTCTATTTAAGCAATCAATTGTGATTTTCTTTTAAAGTCCTGAATAATGTGTTTGGCATGGAATGATTTGTGCAATAGATTAAATTCAGATCCACTCCATTATAAACCATTATAACACTCCCTAATGTCAGTAGCAATCATTAAGCACAATTCACCTTAATCCTCAACAATATATGTATCTTCACATTTTAATTCTTCTTCCTGTTTAGTATAAATAATAGTACGTTTTTTTTTCCATAGCATGTAATATTTTTTTTAAGATAAAGATTTGCTATTATTAGCTGTTGTGTTTTTTGTAACCAGCTGATGAATATCGATTCTGACGTGGAGGAGGAAGGGTCTGGAACGACTGCCTGCTATGTGATGATTGCTTGTGTAATGTGTTGACTTTTGTGGGTTTTTCCGTGAATGTCAATAACACCCCTGTACCTCCCCTGATATTCTGCAATATCCCATGTCCGTTCTGTTAACATCCTTTGCATATTCTGTAGATATTCCCTTGTACATTTTTCTGGATATTCCCTGTGTATTCTAATGGTATACTGATGATATCTCTTGCAAATTCTAAATATATTCTCGGTGTATTCTGATCATATCTCTTGTGAATCCTGATGATATCTCCTGTGTGTTCTGATGATATCCCCTGTGTGTTCTGATGATATCCCCTGTGTGTTCTGATGATATCCCCTGTGTAATCTGATGATATCCCCTGTGTGTTCTGATGATATCCCCTGTGTGTTCTGATGATATCCCCTGTATGTTCTGATGATATCTCCTGTGTGTTCTGATGATATCCCCTGTGTATTCTGATGATATATCCTGTGTGTTCTGATGATATCCCCTGTGTGTTCTGATGATATCCCCTGTGTGTTCTGATGATATCCCCTGTGTAATCTGATGATATCTCCTGTGTGTTCTGATGATATATCCTGTGTAATCTGATGATATCTCCTGTGTTATCTGATGATATCCCCTGTGTAATCTGATGATATCTCCTGTGTGTTCTGATGATATCCCCTGTGTAATCTGATGATATATCCTGTATGTTCTGATGATATCCCCTGTGTGTTCTGATGATATCCCCTGTGTAATCTGATGATATCTCCTGTGTGTTCTGATGATATCCCGTGTGTAATCTGATGATATCTCCTGTGTGTTCTGATGATATCTCCTGTGTGTTCTGATGATATCTCCTGTGTGTTCTGATGATATCCCCTGTGTGTTCTGATGATATCCCCTGTGTAATCTGATGATATCTCCTGTGTGTTCTGATGATATATCCTGTGTAATCTGATGATATCTCCTGTGTTATCTGATGATATCCCCTGTGTAATCTGATGATATCTCCTGTGTGTTCTGATGATATCCCCTGTGTAATCTGATGATATATCCTGTATGTTCTGATGATATCCCCTGTGTGTTCTGATGATATCCCCTGTGGAATCTGATGATATATCCTGTGTGTTCTGATGATATTCTCTGTGAATTCTGATGATATCCCCTGTGTAATCTGATGATATTTCCTGTGTATTCTGATGATATCTCCTGTGTGTTCTGATGATATATCCTGTGTAATCTGATATCTCCTGTGTTATCTGATGATATCCCCTGTGTAATCTGATGATATCTCCTGTGTGTTCTGATGATATCCCCTGTGTAATCTGATGATATATCCTGTGTGTTCTGATGATATCCCTTGTGTGTTCTGATGATATCCCCTGTGGAATCTGATGATATATCCTGTGTGTTCTGATGATATTCTCTGTGAATTCTGATGATATCCCCTGTGTAATCTGATGATATTTCCTGTGTATTCTGATGATATCTCCTGTGTGTTCTGATGATATCCCCTGTGTGTTATGATGATATCTCCTGTGTGTTCTGATGATATCCCCTGTGTGTTCTAATGATATCTCCTGTGTTATCTGATGATATCCCCTGTGTAATCTGATGATATCTCCTGTGTAATCTGATGATATCCCCTGTGTGTTCTGATGATATCCCCTGTGTGTTCTGATGATATCCCCTGTGTGTTCTGATGATATCCCCTGTGTGTTCTGATGATATCCCCTGTATGTTCTGATGATATCTCCTGTGTGTTCTGATGATATATCCTGTGTAATCTGATGATATCTCCTGTGTTATCTGATGATATCCCCTGTGTAATCTGATGATATCTCCTGTGTGTTCTGATGATATCCCCTGTGTAATCTGATGATATATCCTGTATGTTCTGATGATATCCCCTGTGTGTTCTGATGATATCCCCTGTGGAATCTGATGATATATCCTGTGTGTTCTGATGATATTCTCTGTGAATTCTGATGATATCCCCTGTGTAATCTGATGATATTTCCTGTGTATTCTGATGATATCTCCTGTGTGTTCTGATGATATATCCTGTGTAATCTGATGATATCTCCTGTGTTATCTGATGATATCCCCTGTGTAATCTGATGATATCTCCTGTGTGTTCTGATGATATCCCCTGTGTAATCTGATGATATATCCTGTGTGTTCTGATGATATCCCTTGTGTGTTCTGATGATATCCCCTGTGGAATCTGATGATATATCCTGTGTGTTCTGATGATATTCTCTGTGAATTCTGATGATATCCCCTGTGTAATCTGATGATATTTCCTGTGTATTCTGATGATATCTCCTGTGTGTTCTGATGATATCCCCTGTGTGTTATGATGATATCTCCTGTGTGTTCTGATGATATCCCCTGTGTGTTCTGATGATATCTCCTGTGTTATCTGATGATATCCCCTGTGTAATCTGATGATATATCGTGTGTAATCTGATGATATCCCCTGTGTATTCTGATGATATCTCCTGTGTGTTCTGATGATATCCCCTGTGTGTTCTGATGATATCCCCTGTGTGTTCTGATGATATCTCCTGTGTAATCTGATGATATCCCCTGTGTGTTCTGATGATATCCCCTGTGTATTCTGATGATATCTCCTGTGTGTTCTGATGATATCCCCTGTGTGTTTTGATGATATCCCCTGTGTATTCTGATATCCTGTATGTATTCTTAAGATATCACCTGTGCATTCTGAGGATATCTTCCATGGAGATTTCCAGTGTGTTCAGGAGATATCCTCTTTGTATTCTGACTATATCCCCTGTACATTCTGGGATATCCCTTGTGCATTTAGGGGATATATATCCCTGTACACCCTTTGTACACTAACATGCCTCAAATCAATAATGAAGAATTTAGGTTGCATGCACTAGTAATACCGTTACTCGCAATTACATTTCATATGACAGTGAATTTGAAAAAAAAAAAAATGAAAAAGTAACAAATTAATATAAGAAAGAAAGGCTAAGATAACTGCGGTGTACTTCTGACAGAAATCTTTCGTACTTTCAAAATACGCTTCGAAATGAAATGCAATAGCGATATGCCAACAGGTTTGGTAATATCAGTATCGTGTATCTGCCATCACTTTCAATTATTTTCCTGACTTTTGAGACATTTGACATGCCAGTTACAGTCACAGGTTGGCCAGATTTTGCTGCATCTTTGACGGACTCTGTGCCAGTCAGAAATTCTTTTTTACACGTACGACCGGTCTCATAAGATACCTTATCAGACCCATAAACTTCCCCCAATTCAGTAAAAATCTGCATTACCGAATGGCAAAGTTTTGTGCGAACTTTTGTATAAGCTCTAATTTCTTCAATATTCTCAATCCGTTTCCCAACCATTTTTACAACAGTGGTCGACAACTAACTCTATTAAAATCAATATAAATTTAAAACTATGTGGAGCTGAAGGCTTGTCTTTATACCTTTTGAAATGTATTGAGTAGAGCTATTCAAGATCATCGTCATCCACGAAATTCTGCAAAGCGTTATCGCACTGTGCTACAATACACTTTGCATATAGAACTGCCCTCGTAAACACTATATGCAGAATAATGGAATATTGATGCATAGATAAAGGAAGTTACAATGAAGAAATTGAAATCATCCCGTTTGTCACCAAGTTGAGTTGTTAGTTTGCCGTCAGCATCTATTTTCAATGAAATATCTAAGTACGAAGCAGATGTGGAAGACTCGGAGTTGTCATATAGTGCTTGCTATTTTTTTAAATTCTATCAACATTACCAGTAATGGCATGTCCAGCTGGACTATACTAAAAGTGGATGAAAAACAAAAACACGTAGGTGGATTGAGTAAAAGATGATATATATCTAGGCACTGCAAAGTTGGTATGTAGTTAAAAAGTTTGGATGCAATAGTGGAAGTATATCTGTAGGAAATACAGGGTGTAGACTTGAACTTGAAATATTCACGAATACAAGACTGAACCTTTTTATGACGAAGAATGTTGCTTATGTTGATGACATCAATTCCGTTGCGAGAGAACGAGAGTGTCTGATCGCAAGGAATGGCTAAACTCTATTGCAGGGAATGGCTAAACTAAATTGCAAGGAATGGCTAAACTTGATTGCGAGGAATGCTTACACTCGATCGCAGGTAATGACTGCACTTGATCGCTATGAATGGCTAAACTTGATTGTGAGGAATTGCTAAACTCGAATCTTTGTCTGGTCCGTTGTATTTTTCTCTATTCCTAGTTGGTGCCGTGGACCGACAAATAAATTGCCTGCTAGGGAATAAAGGTCTTGGGATGATGCCTGCAATTTTAGGAGAATGGAATATAGCGGTTAGCCTTTAAGTTGATGCCTTTTAAATGTAAAGACAGTTAAGGATGAAGGAATACAGCGGTCAGTCAGGTGGCAAGTTAGCTCATGTGATAGAGCACCTAACTAGAAATCAAAGGGCCCGGTTTCGAATCCAGGTATGGCCCGTTGTATGTTCTTCCTTCTTGTTAATAAATTATCGCTCACAATTTTATTTATTTATTTATTTTGGGGGGGGGGGGGGGGGATTCCTCTTCGATTACACTTGATTGTGATTTACAAAAGCCTGAAGTTTTATCAATTAGACTGAAATAATAATCCTGAAAAAAAATTATCTAATCCGGTAAAAATATTGTTTATATTGTTTTTCCCGGATATGTTTTTCCAAATTATCATTTCAATTCTCATAATTCATTTCTCATAATTGATAAAACTTCAGACTCCTGTGCTCTGGCGCAACAATTACCTGATATTTGTTTGAGTGCAGACACTCTAAACGCTATGAAGGAATACGAAAATGTTTTTGATAACTTCCGTAAGAGAAGCTCAGATTGATATACCAAATACTGATGGAATGTCTTGTCTAGTTAGAATGGTTGGTTGTTTATTTTCTTAACGTCTTGTCGAGAATTTCATCTAGACATTTGCTTAGCTTGTAAAGCGGTAAAAGTGTGGGTTGTTTTATGTGCCAATGCCTGGCGTGACACGGGACCTTCGTTTTTAAGGTCATATCCGAAAGACCCGTGATTCTCACTTCTAAATGCCGAGCGTTTGGGGAAGGGGCAATGGTTGTGCCATAGGTTTGACGTGACATAAGTCGAACTCACGACCCCCCCCCCCCCCCCCCCCCCCCCCCCCCCGGTTACGAAGCGAACGCTCTATCGCTGATCTACTGGGACCATTTCCGGTGAGAATGATTATGAGACATCTTCAGCACGTGTGTATTGCAGTTCATCCAATAAATTTTAGTTCGACCCATTGGGTTTATATATATATATATATATATATATATATATATATATATATATATATATATATGACTGAAAGTATGTCATGTCTAAATTTATATGTAAAGAGGAAACAAAAGGTATGTCATGTTTAATGTTTAAATTTATATGTAATGGGGAAATAAAATGTATGTCATGTCTAAATTTGTATGTTAGGAGGAAATAAAATCTATGTCATGCCTAATTCATATGCAAAAAAGAAATGTAAAGTATGACATTCCTAAATTTATATGTAAAGGGGAAATAAAAAATATGCCATGCCTAAATGTATATGTAAAGGGGAAATAAAAAGTATGACATGTCAAATTTAAATGTAAAGGGAAATAAAAAGTATATTATGCCTAAAATAAGATGTAAAGAGGAAATATAAAGTATGTCAGGCCTAACTTTATGTGTAAAGGGGATATGAAAAGTATGTCATTCCTAAATGTTTATATAAAGAAGAAATAAAAAGTGTCATGCCTAAATGTATATGTAAAGAGGAAATAAAAAAGTTTGTCATGTCTAAATTTACATGCGAAGAGGAATTAGGAAGTATGTCATTAAGTAACCAGCTTATTTTCGGTTGAACGAGATGGTAACGATTTTCATGCCTTGTTTTAGTTCATGATTTACACCTGGATACAAAATTGCACGCGCATCAAGGCATTCTTTAATACGATATTGAATGTCAAACATGGCTAGTGATGCAAAGGCGTGCTTCTCATCTAAAGTTGAGTACCATGCTGTAATTCCGTACTTGTATTTCAAAGGAAAAACACGCAAGGAAATACACGACGAGTTAGCCGATGTTTATGGATCTTCTTCACTATCTTATGCCCAGGTTAAATTCTGGGCAGAGGGATTCAAACGTGGTAGAACGTCTTTAAAAAGATGAAGCCAGGTCTCGACGCCCACTGGATGCCACCTATGATGAAATGCCTGACAAAGTTCTGCATCTGGTATACTCTAATAGGCGAATTCAGGTAGAAGAAATAGCACGGGCATTAGGCTTTTCACAAGGTAGCGTTTCAACAATCTTACATAATCGTTTATGTATGAGGAAGCTAACAACCAGTTAGGTCCCTAAATCACTTAGCGATGAGCAAGTGACAACCAGAGCATCAGTATGCAGCGCTTTGTTGAATCGTTTTAGGTCAAAAGATCATTTTCCTTTGTGTCTGGTGACTGTATATGAGACATGGGTTCATTATTATGAGCCAGAGAATAAAGCTCAGAGTCGTCTGTGGATAGGACCGCCAAGGCTAAAGAAGTTAAAAAAAAACCAACTCAACGATCTGCTGCCAAGGCGATGGCCACAGTATTTCGGGACGCAAAAGGCATTATTATGTTGGACTTTTACCCACGAGAAGTAAAAAAAAAATGAAGTGTACTATGCCAACTTGAGAATCGTCTTCCGTGATAAACGCCAAGGTAAACTCTCTAAAGGTGTTTACTGCAACAGGACAACGCGAGAGTCCATACTTGCAAAGTTGAAATGGATGCTGTAGAGCGAAACGGGTATGAATTGATACCACATCATGCCTATTCGCCTGACCTAGCTCCTAGCGACTTCTTCCTTTCCCAAACTTGAAAAAGAATATCCGTGGACGTCATTTCCGGTCTGGCGAAGAAGTCGTGACGGCAGTTGAGGAGTGGGTCAATGGAAAGGACCATGACTTTTTTCAGTTTTGGACTGTTGACACTTGAATACCGTTGATTAAATGCATCTTAGTAGAGGACAATTATATTGACAAAAGAAGAGGTGGGTCTCAACAGCAAAGAACATTAGGCTGGTTACTTATTGACTCGTAATCACCCCAAAGTTACACAAATCTTTCCAGAATATCTTCTTATTGGTATATTTCTTGTAATAATGACCAATTTACAATGTTGTTTGACCAAATAATAGTAACCGCACAATTTTAAGATAATAGGATACCCAAGATTTTGGATGCATCAAATGATTGATTGATTGAATATTGCTTAACGTCGAGAATTTTTCACTCATATTGAGACGTCACTATTGCCGGTGAAGGGCTGCAAAATTTAGGCCTATGCTCGGCGCTCATGGCTTTTGAGCAGGGAGGGATCTTTTTCGTGCCACACCTGCTGTGACACGGGATTTCGGTTTTCGTGGTCTCATCCGAAGGACCGCCCCATTTAGTCGCCTCTTACGACAAGCAAGGGTACTGAGGATCTGTTCTAACAACCCGGATCCCCACGGGTCGATGCATCAAATGAAGTAGAATTTTACGTTTGCTATTCATTATTTGATCAATCATAATTGCAAATCGGTTTTTAATTCGTAGCGTCTTCCCATCGAAGTTTTAAGTAAAGATTATTTGCGTTTTGTTTGTAGTGATATTGTAGTGTATCCTAGCTCAACATTGTTTGCCCTTACCAATGGGTAAAAATGGAAAAAAAGGCATTATTCGTACATGCATCTTGTGATCAGTAATTCACACATTACTTTGTTAATTCTCACTCTGGTTCTGCGTAGAAGTAGTCTAAGGTGGGTATTAAACCTATGCTAGAGTTCTTTTATGACAAATTGATAAAGCGTCGTCGATATGTCTAAATGTCAAGCTGAAGGCCACAAGAATGTTTTTCTTCTCCCGTAGTAGTTTTGAATAAATTATGTCTTGAAAGAATATAAAAACAGATCAGCTAGTGACGGAGAACGATTCGTGCTCATGGGTATTCCAATAGATTGTTTAAAGATCTACAAAGATATTGTCATTGATGAACCCCAGCATCGTTTTAATATCAACTTCAGAGTACTTGTGCATAGAATCAAAAGTAAAGAGAAAAGATGAAAATAATTTTTTTTTGCTGTGACTTTAAACTCAACATGTTTTATCATTCTCATTCATATATCGATTTGATATATTTCAGTGAACTCGAAATTAAAAAAACCCCCAAAACAACAGAGTCTTCCACGTGTGTTTCGTACTTAGATACTTTATTGGCATAGATGTTAACGGCAATCTAACATCTCAACTCTATGACAAACTGAAAGATCTACGTTTTGCCGATGACCTTGCTTTCCTATCCTAGAAAATTTACGCCATTCATAAAAACACAACGACTACATGAAAATGCAAGTCGAGTTGGCCTCTGGATCAATGTTAATACAACCAATGAAATGAGGCTAAAATATGACATCATAGATCCAGATAAGATCGGTGGAAAAACATAAAAGCATTTACATATCTTGGAGGAGCAACACTAATAAAGGTAGCATATATACGTCACGCTTAAAAAAATATGGATTTTTTTTCTTTATTAATCATCTCTTATAAATCAGATTTCATAGTATGTGTTGATTCTAAACAATATCTTTTCATATTGTACAGCCATCATTTTTAATTGATGCTACATAAAGAAAAATATACAACAAATTTAAAATTGCCGGTATAGTTTCCGTGATCTAAATCCCTGACGATATATTTCAATGCTTGCGATACTTAAAGCTACAGTTCTGTGACAGTGGAATGAATGTATCATGTGTGTAAATTTCATCCCCACGATGTCGTGTGGATGCAGTCAGCCTGCTATTTAAACTCCTCGTATTGGTTTATTTCATATTTTTTTTTTAAAATTAATGAACTCGTCAACCTAACTTAAACTTGCGTTGTTTTTGTTCTTATTCCATAATATAGAGATCTTCAAATGCACATGGTTATACATACTTTGTGCACAATTAAACACAATTTTAACCACAGTTCTGTATGGTTTGATAACGCACGTTTCGACATTGCATTGGTCCTTAAAAATCCAATTTAAAAGGTTAAATTCCTTTCATTTATGTATTTTAATATTAATACTATGCATTAATTGCATTGAAAAAAATTGTTTATTTTTTGAAAACATAAAGTGACGTACTTGTTTGCTTGTTATTCGCGTTTGATACCGAAACGTATTACCTGCTCGGTAACGTAGGTTTTTTTTTCTTTTTTTTTTTCTTTTTTTTTTTGTACAAAAAGGATCGTGTCATGAAAGAGTCAACTTTTGTTTTACTACATACTTCATTGAAAACAACGCCTTCCTAAATCATCTTTATCAAATAATTCAGAATAGAATTAAATTAAATATCATACCATTAGGAATGCAAATACTTACAACTTCTGTATAGTTCGGAGTGTATCATTTCTTAACACCCTTACTTAGAAATGACTTTCATTTCTTATATATGCATGAGGGTATGGCCTGTAACGATTCACGCCAGAATTCTTAGTAAAACCCGCTAGCCCTTCACAATAAGTAAGGAGTTGCAATTGCATTGTAATAACCTTGTGTATTGTGAATATTCCGACTTTTACACAGAGTTACCGTTCCTTACACTCACATATATCTGTCATCGTCTCAAGGGTTTTCCAAGATTCTTGTAAAACGGTAGAAATACTCAAATGAAATATGCTTTGGACATCGGTTGCAAAATATATACGTGAATAAATCAATATAAATCAATATAAAGCAGATGGCAAGTCTCTCTATGACACGAGAAGCATGAGTTATATTGAAACACTGATGTTGCTACACTATATAGGTAGGCATGCATTGTAATGCGAAATAAAAAGTACAATAATTTGTTTGTCCTACATTTTTCTCATATTTCATAATTTCGGTAATAATCAAATAGAGCAATTTTACACAATTAATTGTCCAGATCCGTCTCTATCGTTTTCCTGTTCTAATTAAAGTGCACATATCCTGTTGTTTGTTTGGTTTTTTTTTTATTTTCTGTGTCGGTTCTTTACTTCTGAAAATTAAAAAGATAAAAAAAAATATTATGACATTTCCTCATGTGGCTCATTACACCAACATTTTATTTAATATCTCTTTAAAACACCTATCATGAAGTATGACTTTACCATCGAAAGACTGATGCAGGCTCTCAATTAATTTATATCAGTGGTTTGTGATTTTTTCCTCATATAGACGTTATAACTTTTAAAATAAAAATTCAAAAAAATTATTTGTTAATATTTTATTAATCACCGGCTAAAATTTTCATAAGCATACTATTTAGGAAAGAGACATATCATAAAAATACATTTTTAAAAGCAATAGGAATGAAATGGCCAAAATTTATAGATATTGCGATTTTTCATATTGGAACTAAGCCTGATCGGAATTATAGAAAGTCAGTCATAGAGAACACTGGGATAGGAATACAACATTCCCTGGATGTAAAACAGATTATAAATAAAACCATCCTATAAAGTAAACTAATATCTTGATGAAGGTGTGTAAAATTGTGTAAAGTTGATAATGTCATCTGCCAACAAGAGCTGTGAACTTGACCCTCTGCCCACATCTCTTGTGAAGCAAGAGGTCACAACTCTCGCTCCCATCATCACGTCCATCATAAATAAGTCACTTGAGAGTGGTTCCTTCCCAACATCTTTCAAAGGAGCTATTGTGACACCACTTCTGAAAAAGGCTTCACTAGACCCTGATGTACCAAAGAACTACCGGCCAGTGTCCAACCTTGCATATGTATCCAAGTTAATTGAGAAGGTTGTAGCAGTACAGATACATACCTACCTCAGTGAGAATGATCTACTCGAGCCATTCCAAAGTCCTTACCGTCAGGGACATAGTACTGAGACGGCACTTCTGCGAGTTCACAATGATGTGGTTTGTGCCATTGGAGAGCAGAAAGCTGTCTTGCTAGTGCAGTTGGACCTATCGGCTGCCTTTGATACTGTGGATCATTCACGCTTGCTACAAATACTCAAGGACCTTGGAATTAAGGACACTGTGCTCATGTGGTTCGCGTCCTATCTTACCAATCGGACCCAGATTGTCAAAGTGAAGGGGGCAAAATCTGGTGCCACTGAGTTGGGCTGCGGTGTCCCCCCTGGGATCGGTCCTTGGGCCTGTCCTATTCAACATCTACACATCATCCCTGGGGACCCTTCTCAGAAAGAACAATGTCTTGTACCACATGTATGCTGACGACAATGAATTGTATATCAGCTTTAAAGTTCAACAGGTTGCTCTTGCAGTCAGTCAGATGGAGTCTTGCTTGAGGTCAGTTCAAACCTGGATGGCTCAACATCA
The DNA here is from genome assembly GCA_024699665.1 of Ostrea denselamellosa. NCBI lineage: Eukaryota > Metazoa > Mollusca > Bivalvia > Ostreida > Ostreidae > Ostrea > Ostrea denselamellosa. The sequence continues at coordinate 5,358,162 of JAMZEH010000068.1, forward strand.
CCTCAAGATCAACACAGACAAGACCGAGGTGCTAGTAATATCCTCAAAACAAATGGCATCTAAGCTGCACATACCATCACTGCAAGTAGGAAACGATTCTATCACTCCTGTTGCTAAGGCCAAGGGAGTTGGTGTAACAATTGACCAACACTTGACCGTGGAGGCACATATATCATCAGTGTGCAGAGGTGCCTTCATCCACCTTAAGAACCTGGGCCAGCTGAGAAGATATCTAGACAGGGAATCGTTAGAATATGTTGTCCATGCCTTTATAACAACAAAGTTGGACTACCGTAACTCTCTCTTTTGCGGCTTACCATCAACGCAGATCCAGCGGCTTCAATCTATCCAAAATGTTGCTGCCAGAATCATCTCAGGCACCAGCAAATATGACAGAATTACAACTGTACTACGCTCTCTCCATTGGCTTCCAGTTCAGCAAAGAGTCATCTTCAAGACATTGGTGTTGGTGTACAAAACAGTACACAACACAGCCCCATCCTATCTGCAAGAACTCATAACACCTTATGCTCCCTCCAGAATACTGCGGTCCAGTGACCAGAGCCTACTACGAGTGCCATTTACCACCTCAACGGTGATTCAAACTCGAGCCTTTAGTGTTGCTGGCCCTAAACTGTGGAACGCTCTTCCGTATGATATCAGAACTGCCACCAGTCTCTGTACCTTCAAATCTAAATTAAAGACTCATCTGTTCACATGCTACAACTAATCTGGGACCTACTATGATCTGTTTTTATATACCTCATTCACTCATTTTATTGTTGTTTAAATAGCGTTTAGATCAGTATGGACTTTACGCTTTACAAAATAAATTTATTATTATTATTATTATTATTATTATTATTAAATTTATTATTAATTAGCAACAATATGATTATTTTAGTAATTTCTATCAATTTTGATAGGGATCTGTATTTTCCCTTGGTTTAGTTCAAATCTAAAACAAATAAACAACAACAACAAAAAAAAACATAAAATAAAACAAAAAAAAAAAAAAAAAAAAAAACAAGTAAAAAAAAAAAATAAATTAAAAACTAAAAAGTAATGATATTCTTTAAATTTGGTCTTTTCATTTCAATTTCTTTCTCATATATATTTATCCGTCTTTTTTTTTTCAAAGTAGCCTAGCTCATGAAGATTGTAGCCATGGATTTAGAAAGTATTAACAAATAACGTGTTTTAAATTTTCAAAATTAGTTTTTGATAATTAGAATGTCTCTCCGAGTCTTCTAGGCATGTTTTGTTATTTATATCATGCATCAATTCACAACTAAAATGTCTTATTTACAGGCAAAACATCTCTTTATTTATTATTTTACTTTGCCGGGAAAAATCACAATAAATTCAGGTAAAATAAATGAGATCCTGTATTGCTCTTTCGAAGTGAGAAAAATGACATTTATTTTACGTCTTATATACTGTTTGCGATATATTATTCTTGTACATGAAATAATAATTCATTTCTTTCATCATTATTATTATCAATATTATTATTTGCATTTTTCCATTTTGCAGTACACTAGATACAACGAGACAAAGCTCTTAATAACTACATTCATTTTTCTGTTAAGAATATCACCACATTTCACAACTGTCACTATATTTGATCCAAAAATAGATATTATATTAGAATATTTGGGTTTTGTTTTATCTGCATCACAACCACGTGATCATCCCGATATATCTCTGTAGAACTGATAGATAACAACTGCGTGTTTGTGCAACACAGAATAAACCTTAACATAAACCTTATCGAAGTAACATGCGAACATCATACAAAATGCATACATTGCAAGCAACTGTCTCATTATTTATTACTTGTGACCGTTCATAATGAGTTAACTGTCGAAAACTGAGTTTTACCAACGCAAATAATAAATGAAAAAAAAGTTATTCCCTCAGCATCTTCAGTGAATATGACGAGGTGTGATGTGTTATAGATTCATTGCAACAAAAAACGTCTTTACCGATTAAGTATTAGTCAAAACACCAGATTTCATTTGCATACATTTAAACAATCCAATCTAGTATGTTACAAATGTGAACGTACTATCAGATCAAAAATAAATAAATAAATAAATAAAACATGGTTATTTGATTCTGATAGTTTGACTTCTCAATAGTTACAGTAGATTACTAATTTTAGGCGAGTATTTATTATTATGTAATGCCTCGTAAACGTCAAAACGCGAGACATCGGGAGTTTCTTTGTATATATATTAGATATCACACTAAAAGTAAGTGATTACCTATTTGTGATTGCGTTGCAAATCAGTCCTAAATTTTGGCAGCACCTGTCAGATACATTTGTATATTGACGAGCCTTAGAAATGTCACTTGCAATCACCTGGCGTGTTTTCGGCAATGACAAAACCTTTTTTTAATTTTTTGTTATCCGAATGATCGGACGTGTTTTTAGTATTTCTGTATTCAATCGAGAAAATTTTTTTATGCAGTATTGCTGAGAATAATTAGCTAGTTTAGAGTGAAATTGTTTATCAAGAGCTGTCAAATTTTTGTCTTGCAGAAGGACCAGGACATTTTAGTGATTAACATAATTCTCTCTTGACTTTGCATGAAAAGGTGAAGATAACGAACAGTAATCAATCTCATCAATCCTATAGGGAATACAAATTAAAACACGGACCCAGAGGTTGGATCAGGTGCCTAGGAGGACTAAGTATCCCCTGTTGATCAAGCATACACGCGGTGAGCCTACATCTTGATCCCGTGGGGATCGGAGTTAGAATAGGTCATCAGTACCCCTTGCTTGTCGTAAGAGGCGACTAAATGGGGCGGTCCTTTCGATGAGACCCGCAAAAACCGAGGCCCCGTGTCACAGCAGGTGTGACACGATAAAGATCCCTCCCTGTTCCAAGGCTGTTGGCGCAGAGCATAGGTCTAAATTTTGCTGGCTTTCACGGCAATGGTAACATCTTTAAATGAGAGAAAAATTCTCGAGCGAGAAATTAAATAATATACAGACCAACCAGTATGTTTTGATTAGATAAACGGAGTAATCTGCAGTCAGAATCAGTGTGCCAAGAACTGTAATGTATACGACACTTTTGGATGAAAGTTGTTCGGCTCTCTCTCTCTCTCTCTCTCTCTCTCTCTCTCTCTCTCATCGATCTATCGATTATAAATGCATGGAAAACACGTGATATTCAAGTCAATAAAGAAACATGATACTCATTTAATAAATCATATGATTATTCCCTTCAGGTAAAGATGCATTAAAGATTTTAAATTTTGACATACTTGGCAGGAAAACCTTCAAAAGCTTTAAAATGTAAGACAAAAAAAAAAATCATTTGAATATTATAATTCAGTCTTAAATATCTAATATTGATGTACAATACATTAGTTTGATGATTCCTTATTTTCTGTGGATGCTCTACACTGTCATCATCAAATGAGTAATAGAATGATGTGGCGACGTATATAATAGTCTTTTTTTGATCAAAGGCCATAAAAATGTATTCAGAAATCAAAAGGTTTAATAGTGCCTTCAGAAATTCATCAAATGAATACATACAAGGATTAGGAGGACTTGGGAATGTGTGTGTACTTTTTTGATAGATACACCCCTGTCAAATCTACTAATCCGCTAATTTTACGGAATTAAACGTTTTCCGTAGATTTTTGTTATCTTAACTATATATATTATGGTATAGAACATAATCTGTTTCCTTATTCACTAACCAATGAAATGGCGAATGGAAAGAACGAATCTCACGTTAACGTACACGAAACAAGAAACGATGCATCTTTTCTAAATTTCTTTGTTTTACGTCATGTCGCGATTTTTTCAAGCATATTGGGGCTTTACCAACTGTAAGCGAAGCATTATAAATCTAGAGCTATACTTAGTGGTCAGGGCAGTACCAGTGAGGGTTTTCGTTTTATGTGTCATCGCCTTTCGCAACACGGTCCTTCCGTTTTAATGAAAAGGCTAAGATAACTAAAAGAATTCAATCTCGTAATTCCTATAGAAAATACAAATCAGAGAGATGGGCAAACACGGACCCCTGGTCATACCAGAGGTGAGATCAGGTGCCTAGGAGGAGTATGCATCCCCTGTCGACCGGTCATACCCCCCGTGAGCCCTATATTCTGATCAGGTAAACGGAGCAATTCGTAGTCAGAATCAGTGTGCCAAAAACGGCCTAACAATTGGTATGAAACATATCAGAGTGCATTTGAGTTAATGGTAAATTGTACTAGCAAACTAGATTGTTATAACCAACATAAAATTTGCGAAATACTGACTTTAGAGGAGACTGTACAAACACCTGTAACATCAACTTCTTTGTCAGTATCCCGCCTCGATTTAAAAACTGATCATAAGCAGAACAAGCTCTTGCATATCGAATCACTAGGGAGATATAAACATCACATACAGGTGATGATGGAATATTGCCACATAAATAAGGGAAGTTGACGATCGAGAAATTGAAATAATCCCGTTTGTCATAAAGAATATTGCAAATTTTATATAATTGCTTGTTCCAGTTCAAAAGCGCTCTGCTTAGCGGTACAGTGTGAGGGACAAGGTAATAATAAGCATTTTTCAGAATTGATTTCTGTATATCTTGGAAAACATTCGGAATTTCGGTAGTGATGCAAATTGAATATAAATGAATACTTCAGAATGCAGAGTAGAATTTGATATAATTTGTTTGTTTTTTTCTTTCATCAATGAACTCGAGTGTTCTATAATCAGTCTTCCATATTAAATCTGAACCCAAGCAATATAATTGTCTCTGATAATAACAGCACAGTAACAAGAACTATATGCATTTACCATTTAATACACTCTCAGTACGTTTTCGTCCAGTAGCGAGGAGATGATGTCAAAATACTAATATGATGGAATAACGTGACAGAGACAGCCACCCCACAAGGATTATGGTTACCTTCCACGTCGCTGATGATTGAGATTTTTTGCAAATCTACAGCCAACCTACCCTATAGCCTATTGTTTGATGAACGCTGGTGGACAAGAAAACTTTGCGTTTAAAGTGTCGGAAAATATCTGATAATTGCCATGGTTGTCAGAAAATACAGACTAATAAATAAATAAATAAATAAAATAAAATAAATTAAAAAAAAAGACAAAAAAACCAAAAACAAAACAAAAAAATCACACACACACACACTTAGGGGCCTCCGTGGCCGAGTGGTTAAAGCATCGGGCTCAAAATCACAAAGCCTCTCACCTCTGTCGGCGCGCGTTCGAATCTCGGCCCGCGGCGTTATGTGAGCAAGTTTGCCAGTTTACTTGCGGAAGGTCGGTGGTCTCTTCCCAGGTACATTGTCTCTGGATTCTCTCCTCCACCAACAAAAAAAATTGTTGAGTGTGGTGGAAAGCAATAAATAATCAATCACACACACACACACACACAACAAACAAACAAAACAAAAATACCAAAAAAAACCCCCAAAAAACCCGCTCAACTCTAGATAAGTTGACAATATTTTATTAGAGTGGGTTATAATAACAGTACACGAGGGAATTGTCCCTTTTGCCCGGACGTGGTCCGTACGGATGAAACCCGTAAGCGTGGTCTTGATTGTTATCATTTTCGTCGTCAAAATTGATTCTTAATTCTCTGGAGTTCATTCCTTTGACCGCCTGGCAAGGGGAATTGGACCTAAGCAGATGAAATGGCTCAGTTGTCGGAAGCTCTATAGGTGTACTGAAGTCACCGTCTTTCCTATAATGAAATTGAATTAAAAAGAAAATTACCGACAAGCGTTTACTGATTTCAGTTTGCTGTATTCAGTACTGTTTTTCTTGCTATGGATGTTAACTTCGATTTGTAATACAAATCAATCCATTGTCTTATGTTTAACAAGTTGCTCCATACATTCCGAAGGTCTATATCTGTGGTACGTCTCAATACGAGTTTTTTTTTTTTAATTGAGCATACATGCTAAGGTATTTTTGAAATGTATTGTGGTTTTCTATATAACTGAGATACGCAATTACATATGAATCAAAATTCCCTAAAAAAAAAAAAAACCCCAAAAAACCCACCAATGTAACATATTATAAACAGGGTGCTATGTATACATTACGTAACATTGGCCAGATCAAGTTTTACATTTAACTGAACATTCTTAAAGACGGTAAGAAGACGATTAGTGCCAAATGAAAAGAGAATGTTCAATGTAACGTGTTTTTAGCGAGGTCTTTTCCAGACCTGTACACACAATGCAAAATAAAGTATTTTTCTGGCATACCATTACTTTGTCATTTTCCTTTGCATACTTAGATTTCAAATCGGCGAAATTGATTGATGGACTGACTGTTTTACGGCCCATCGAGAATTTTTCACTCATATTGAGACCAGCTGTAGATGAAGTACCACAAATTTAGAGAAAGAGAGAGACCTGCAGCAATAATGAATCATCGTGTCTTTGCCGTATTGTCCACTTGGTAATACTCCACCAGCACTGTTCGTGTTATTGTCGTTTTCGTCATCCCAAAAAATGCTTCCGTTTTCAAAACCTAATCACAAAAGAAACGTCAGAAATGAACTGCAATGTATATTAGTATAGGCTACACATGAAAACTCTCTACATTGCATACATAACCCTCTTCATTAAGTTTGCTGTTCATAAATTCATGTATTTTCAAAACTGAAATTCATTTTTTTTTATATTTACATTTTTCTCTGATTAATGAAAATGTGAAAATAGCATCGATAATTAATACTAGAACTCCTATAAGGAATACAGAATAGAGAATTGGGCAAACACGGACGCCTGGGTATACCAGAGGTGGGATCAGGTGGCTAAGGGGAGTGAATATCCTTTGTCGACCGGCCACACCCGCCGTGCACCCTATATTTTGATCAGGCACACGGAGTAATTCGTATGTAAAGAACGGCCCAAAACTGGTCCGAAAGCATTTGACCCAGTGACAGGTTGCATTGCCAAACTAAATCGTTATAATGACTATAGAATAGACAAAAACTGGCACTGTCTTGCGTATCAAATCAAGTTAGAGATATATACATCATATGCAGGTGATGATGGAATATTGCTACAGAAATGTGGCAAGTTGACGATGGAGAAACAAATCGTTACATTTGTCATAAAGTTGAGTCGTTAGTTTGCCGTCAACATCTAATATTTCTATCCGAATATTCCCAAACGTAAGAATAATCTTACTAAATTTATCAACATTCATACACACATTATTCAAATGTCCAAAGTAGATCAAGATTGTAATAGGCTATCGAAAATGACAAGTGAAATTAAACATCATTAGGTTAAAACACATTTATTTTCACATTTTGAATAATAAAACTATAACTATCATCTATTCGAATGTGTCATGAAGTTGCCCTCGTGACATTTTTAGTAAATGAACAGAATAATTATCTTCAACCAGAAAAATGCGAATAGGACCATCGTCTTTAAAATATTCTCCTTTATTCATATAATTGGGTTAATCTTTGTAGCCACAGGTAAGTTTCATACACTATTCAAATGGTAATTGTTGTCAGCTAATTTTCTTGAATTTTCGAATCATGTTAAAATATTTATCAGTTCAGAATTTCTGAACTGACATGATTCAACAACAAGAACAACAATAATAATAACAACAACAACAACAACAACAACAACAATGACAACAACAACAACAACAATAACAACAACAATAATAACAACAACAAAATAATAATAATGATAATGACAAAAATAAAAATGTAGAAAGTGAAACCGTCTTATTACCTCCGGCGGGACACCTTTCTCCGTGTCTCATGATACAATAGCTTCCGGCCGGCCAATGTCCTCCGTTGCGAAAGACGTGAGGATCCTTGGTACAGAAGGAGAAATTCAAATTGACAGGATTTTCCTCCGTGATACCTAAACAGTAATGATAATATTCCGCTCTAGAAATCCTTGTATCATATATTGTTCAACGTCAATGAGATTTACCTCATGTAATTTTGCCTTTTAAAAAGCTACCCCAAAGATTATGAAGAGTGAATTAGGTAAACAAGAAATTAGTATGATATAAATTTCCCCATTCATGGAACCAAAATTACGGTGATTATGACTGTTAATGTATTTAAGATAGTAAGGCTCTACTTATCAATGCCATGAAAATAGGCGAAGCTAATAAACATAACCCTATAAAGACTGCAAAATTGAAAGTAGAGCAAACGCATGCCCCAAAGGAAGCCGTTTAATTCAGTACTCTACAGGTGCGTTTTATCTTGTGACTTAGGAAGGAAGCCGTTTAATTCAGTACTCTACAGGTGCGCTTTATCTTGTGACTTAGGAAGGAAGCCGTTTAATTCAGTACTCTACAGGTGCGCTTTTTCTTGTGACTTATGTGAGTCCTCACCATAGAAGTGATGTCCGTATCCTACCGAGTTCCTGTTGTCATCGTTTTCATTGTCCTGGTATCGCCATCCCTCCAGCCAATTAGACGGACAGCCAGTGTCTGGTTTTAGCAATGTATACGATCCTCCTGGCCACAACACTAAACACAAATATACAAAGGAAGAAATAATCATATAACAAGGACTTCAAATAAGTTCAGTTTGTTTATACGCCTAGTAGTTAATTTGTTTCATTATCACGCATAAATGAGCTGAAACATTTCAAAGACTAGATATGTATTGCACGATATGCAATTGTATCTGCCGTGGTACATGTACTAGCTCAGTGGTAGAGCATTTGTTACGTAACCCAGAGGTCACGTGTTCTAGTCCCTCTCGTGCCATGACAAACTTACACTATAAAACTTAAATATAGGTAGCGAATGCTCCTTCGCGAAACGCTCAGCATTTAGAAGTGAGAATCATGAGTCTTTCGGATAGGACCTTACAAAAATGGAAGTCACTTGTCACGGCAGCCGTTGGCACGTTAACGAACCTTCACTGATACGGTCCTGAGCGCTAAACATAGCTTTGAATTTAATTTATGATACTCCAATTACAGCATCTCCTCTGACTTCTCAATTTGAAACATTCTCAAAGGGGCGTAATACAAATAATCAAAATTACATTATATACTAACCTGAAAACCTTTCCCCTCGTAAAATTATTTTACAAGAAACATGTTTAAAGTCTACAAAAAGGATTAACGCACTTGATAGTTCTTTCAAAAATTCGTATGAAGAAAATTCCTCTTTCACTTTAGATACTCATATTTTTCAAATTCATTGCAGTATTTACTTCTTTTTTTTCCAAGAAGAGAATATTTAAGTAATTGCATATTGCAAGTAAATTCATAACTAAATACGTGCATAAGCCAACAAATGCACTTGATTCATCGTGAAAATCATGGTTCGTTTCAACAACACTGCTATGAAAGTTCGGATATTTCGAGATACTTTCAAATATACGAATGGAATGATAATTAAACTACACTGGTTAATCAGATGATAACTATGTCTTATTGCGGCCTCTTAAAGTGTGGCATTTTTATCATTATTTCCATTAAACACATTGGGAATGTAACGATTTACGTTCACACTAATGTCAATAACGATCACTACAACGAGAGCAAAATGTGAAAATTGTACGTAGATAATTTAATAATGTATCAACCCCTGAAATTCCATTAAAGACTGAATATATAAAATTGTATTTTCAACATTACATACCTGCGGAGACAGTCGATACAAAGCAAAGTAACAGAACAGCCTTTCTTGCATAGAATTCACCCATCTTCAAATATCGACGCACTTTGAAAAAAGAATTGTTATACAGCTAAATTTTATTAGTATTAAGTCTCTTTAATTTCAAATGATTGTAAATGCAAAACTGGAATCTTCATCTTTTATATGGATTGTAATTTAAAAATATCCCTGTGCATAAACGGTTCTTTTACACTTGCCATTTCATATTTTAGCATGCAATTTATAAAATAAGACAAAGTATCAGTTTTCTAAGTCCATTCATTTGTAACGGCAACCCACCACAGTTCCCTCATGTTGGCTCGCACCGACCTGAAATAGACTTTGCCTGGCGCCATGCCAGACCTTCTCCAAAAGAAAAACCTCATACATTTTAGTGTGTTGACATTTTAAAAGAAATCTTTATATCGAAGTCGAAGACAATGTTATAACCACATCTTTGTCTTTAATTCAGAATGATATATTGAGCAATGTCGTATGTTATTTCAAACTAAGAACATTCTTAAAGACGGTAAGAAGACGATTAGTGCCAAATGAAAAGAGACAATGTTCAATGTAACGTGTTTTTAGCGAGGTCTTTTCCAGACAAAATAAAGTATTTTTTTCTGGGATACTATTACTTTGTCATTTTCCTTTGCATACGCAAATTTTCCTTCATTGCGTTACTGTACCGATCAAATCGGCGAAATTGATTGATGGATTTATTGTTTTGCGTCCCGTCGATAATTTTTCACTGATATCGAGACGTCAATAGCTGTAGGTGAAGATCCACAAATTTAGACCTATGCTTAGCGCACAGGGTCGAAGCAGTGAGGGTTCTTTAACGTGACAAGGCCTACCGTGACACGAGACCTCCGCTTTTAAGGTCGTATCCGAAAGACCTGTGATTCTCACTTCTAAATGCCGAGCATTTGGCGAAGGAGCAATCACTACCTATTTTTACGTCTTTGGTTTGACGCGGCCATGGCACGAGCGGGGCTCGATCTCACTACCTCCCGGTTACGATGCGAACGCTTCAACTACTGAGCTACCGCGACCGGTCCAAATCGGCGAAATAAAAATTCTCTTCACAAATAGACAAAGAAAAACTCTTCTAGGAATTTAATGGCAAATCCATGAAAATAGAAGAATGTGCCCGCAATAAAGATGTTTTAATAATTTCAAAATATTCTGTAATATAAATTCAGCTTATTAAGATTAAGGTATGAATTGAAATATAATTATAGCAATAAACATTGCATGTTATGCCTGAGGAATTCATTCATTACTTGCGAAACGAAACGATATCTAAAATAAAAAATATATTTCATTTCATGAATTGATATTTTACAATATCTACAGTCTCCACACACACACACACACACACACACACACACACACACAGAGAGAGAGAGAGAGAGAGAGAGAGAGAGAGAGAGAGAGAGAGAGAGAGAGAGAGAGAGAGAAAGAGAGAGAGAGAACATAATCTCGTCCTTAAAGTTTCAGTATATGCTCGAAATAGAACGCAAACTTTATAAATACGCTTGGTATATCGGTATAAATAATCGGTTTCATTCTCTATAAATAAACCATTGAAATGTATTTCGTATGTACTTGTATTCCATAAATGGGGAAAAGGTGATGTGCTAAATAAGATATCAGTTTTCGAGTTTCATTGAAATATGGTATGAATATGTCACGTAGTCAAATCATACAAAGGCAAATTAAGATTTGATTATATCCATGTACCAACTTTAAGTCATATCCAAATTATTTTTCACTCACATTGAGACGTCACCAGCTGTAGTACCACAAATTTAGATCTATGCTTAGCGCTCAGGGCCATAGCAGTGAGGGTTCTTTAACAATAATAAATGATGATAATAATAACAATTGGTTTGTATATAGAGCTTTCTCCAGCATATACTGCTCAAAGCGCTTCACAACACATTATTACCCCAGTAGACCTCATACCGCTCCAGAACTTTCACAGTGCAAGCTGCCGTTAAGGCGCTGGAGCACTAACATTCTAACAATATCTTTCACTGTCTATAGCCAGGTACCCCTTTTACACTTGGCTGGAGTGAGGAAATTTGTGTAAAGTGCCTTTCCCAAAGACACAACGTCGGCCCTGTCGCTGCCAGGACTCGAACCCACAACCTTTCGGTCGAGAGTCTAAGAGCCTAACCACTAGGCCAACGCCTACTGCGACATGGGACTACCATTTTAAAGGTCATATTTGAAAGACCTGTCATTCTCACTTTTAAATGCCGAGCGTTTGGCGAAGGAGCAATCCCTCCCTTTGTTTACGTCTTAAATTTGACACGGTCATGGCAGGAGCGGGGCTCCAACACACATCCTCCTGGTTACGATTGATTGATTGATTACATGTTGTTTAACATCCCGCTCGAGACTGTTTCACTCATATGGAGACGTCACTATTGCACAGAAGGGCTACAAAATTTAGGCCTTTGCTCGGCGCTCAGGGCCTTTAAGCAGGGAGGAATCTTTATCGTGCCATGCCTGCTGCGACACGGGACCTCGGTTTTTGCGGTCTCATACGAAGGACCGCCCCATTTAGTCGCGTCTTACGACAAGCGAGGGGTAATGAGGATATATTCTAACCCGGATCCTCCGGTTACGAAACGAACGCTCTAACCACGGAGCTACCGCGACCGGTCATATCCCAATGAAAATGAAAAAAGAAGAAGAAGATATATCTTAAATCTGATATTTAGATTCATATTTTGATTTGTGTTCTTATTGAGCTTTCATACTTACCGGTACGAAGCAAATGGCGAAATACAAGAAATAGTACGTTAGATTTTTGTCGAATAAATAAATGGGAACAATATGAAAAGCCTAAGATAAGTTTTGGAAGGAACAACATATTACCGTTAGGACTCGTAGTTATAGCATTATACTGACAGAGTTAGACGAAGTGTGGGTATTTTTTCCCCTTGCCCCCCCCCCCCCCCCCCCCCCCTCCCCCCCCCCCCCCCCCCCCCCCATGATGTGTACGAAAAGATAAGCACAAACTGACAAAGGGTTTTTGTTCACTTTAGAGATTTCTGTTGTAGGATTTTGATGGAGACCCGCAGAGATGCCCCGACATGAACATGATTTTTCGAGCCTCGCTCATGCCGGTGATGGTTGTTGCCCGAGAAAATATATTATCGTCATCATAAAGTATATAAGTCTATAACTCTGCTGCCATTTCGTCGCTCCCTGTATCAAAGTCATCTTATATATCAATTCGCCATATTGAAGAAGGTACAGTTTTAGTTGCATACAGTAACCAAAATAAAACAATTGAGCGTTATATCTAATGTCTCTGATATGTTATCAATTTATGAAATTCTTATCTGTTCAGTATTTGAAATAAACTCTCTATAAATTTTCTGATACTTTTTATTATCATTTTGTCTGTTATGATGCCATAGCAAGACGCCAGGTGAAAGTACCTAGAATAACTGACCCAAATAGTTTTGAAGCGGTGATTGTAAGTCTGATCACGTGACAAACTTCACCACAGTCAACAGAATCTGAATGTCAATTTCGTTAGCACTGTCATGCACCGCCAAAAGTAAATATTGTGATATATCATTGGTTGGTTGTTTGACTGTTTTACGTCCCGTCGAGAATCTTTCATGTTTGATAGATGATATAATTCGATACATACCATGCCAAAATGTTTGCACAAAAGGCTTGAACTAACCCTATTCAATATACAGTTTCGCTAAAAAGAAAATAATTATGCAAGTCTTCAAACGGACTTTCATTTTCACTTTTATTTTAATGTCTCAAATATTTTAATGCTACGGTTGGTTTTTCCACACTTCAGTTTGCAGAATTCTAAGAGTTGCATTGTAGCGAGGTCACCATATAATATTTCATGAATACAACAGAAATTCAAAAACATACCAAGTAAAAGTGTTTATCTGGAGCTCGTGATTGCATTTATCAATCTAATTCTGCAGGTGACACTAAACACCAGGCTATAGATGGTAGTTTGGAGACGTTTTAGAAACTATATCCCCACCACTGGGGCAGGGGTCTTCAAATTCATACTTAGAAGTGGTGGTTATTTTCTCGGAGTGCAGCATCCGAGTCCCACTCATACATGTTTAAGGTCCATTGGGAGGGGACAGGGGTCTGATGAAATGAACAATTTTCATAGCTCATTAAAACTGAATAAAAAAAAAGGTACGGAAAAGGAACACTGATCAATTTCTATCCATTTCCTACAAAATTGAGATTATCGCAAACACAAGATTACTGGACACAGCAGAGGTGGGATGGGGTGCCTAGGTGGAGTAAGCATCCCCGGTTAACTTTTACGCACACTGTCTGTCTTGATCAGGTAAAAGGAGTATCCAAAATGCTCAGGGACACTATATGATATCTATTGCCAAATTTTTCTACCTGCAAATAATATCCTTCTACAGATATCAAAACAGCACACAACGTTGTCATACATGTAATATTGCATTATGAATTTTAAAAGAAAAATGTCATCTGTATGAATGAACATTTACGACAGCAACTGCAGCATTTCATGGCATGGAGAATCTTCACAATTTTGCTTCTTTGAGTAATGAGTCAAGAAATTGTATTCCACAGAAATTTGTCATTGCATGACTGTGCATTATTTGTTCATAAAATACATTCCATGAATGAACCTACTAAATAAATTAGTAATGTACATTTCTTGAAATTTCATAAAGAATCCTTAATAGTTCCTTAATTTGGGAATTTCATTAGCAGTCCCTGAAAGTTCGTTAAATTAGAAATTTCATTAGCAGTCCCTGAAAGTTCCTTAAATTAAGAATTTCATTAACAGGCCTTGAAAATTCCTTGAATTAGGAATTTCATTAGTGGTCCTTGGAATTCCTTGAATTAGGAATTCCATTGGCAGTCCTTGAAATTTCCTTCTATTTGGGATTTCATACGCAGTCCTTGGAAGATCCTTAAATTAGGAATTTCATTCTGCATGGCATGGCAATATTGTACAATTCACCGAGTCTTTTCATATTCAGAATGCATCTTCCTTATGGTCATAAGTGCTTTAAATATAGTTTTGCGATCTTCTCTCTTAAGATAATTGTAACGACCACTGTAACAAAGAAGAAGACGTTCTTCCCAATCAAGCTTAAGAGAACCAGCTTTATCAGCAGGTGTTTCTGTAATTTTTTTCCAAGTTGCTTTTCGAACTTCAAGGTGAGTAAATCGTACCTGAAGAAAATAACAAATAAATAAATTAAAAAAAATCAGGACATGATGCATGTAGAGTAAACCTGTCAGATCCAATATTTTGACATCAAACTTCATAAACTGTCACCTGTTAACAGGAGCCCTACAGTTACATGCAAAATATTTTATAAAAAGAGGCCCACAGACCTTATAGATCACCTGGGTCCTCATTAACAGGGTCACTGGTTCCAGGGGCTATAATTGTCCTGCTCTACATATCTAAGCTAAGTTCTAATATTTAGCAGTAGTATGACACAAGATGTGTTCTTAAAACACAAATACTAACTTGATTGGATGCAGAAAGTTTTAATGTATCCTACAGAGACAATATGTCACTTTGGTACTGACATACTACGATTGGTTGATTAGAATCTTTCAATTTCACTCATATGGAAATATCACCATTGCTGGTAAAGGGCTGCAAAATTTTGGCCTATTATCAGCTCTTACATCCTTTGAGCAGGGAGGGATCTTTATCGTGCCACACCTACTACGACACGGGGCATCAGTTTTTTTCTGTCTCGTCAGAAGGACCACCCCATTTAGTCGCCTCTTACGACAAGCAAGGGATACTGAGGACCTATTCTAACCCAGATCCTTACGGGCTACCGACATACTAAAGAAATAGACTAAATAGTATATGACACACACAACACAAATTAACTGATCCTTGACAAAATAGTTTGACTGCATTAAATATGAGCAGGGTTAATAATCTACTCTAGATGTTATTTTTGTTTTACATACCCATGTCTTCTCAATTGTAATTCCAAGTATTCCTTCGTATCTAAATGACTTCTCCAAGTAAACCAAAAGTTTATCAATATGCTGTGTCCATAACCTGTGGTCTCCTGAGGATGTTGAAGTCTGTTGATGAATATATATTTATATTTTATTACACCTCAGTATGATAATTCTATTAAGAATAAATGTTGAGTGAATGGTGAATGAAGGCTTCGAGTGGTTGGTGAATGTAAGACAGTCACCCATATTTCAGTCTTTGTTTCTTCAATGGAAATGATATGATGGAAACATACTGGAAACGCACTTCGTTAATCAACTTAAAAAATCAAAAATGCACCCAAATAAATAAAAAATGACATTGGTAAATGACTACCTTCTCATTGTAATTTAGTTACAAATTAGCATCAGCATTATTAAAGAGGATGGTTTGTAGATCTCCACCATAAATACTCTATATCATGTTTGGCCCCGCCTCTACCCCTAGGACCATGAAATTTACACTTTTGGTCCTGCTCTACATCACTCTGCATTTTGTTTTTCTGACAGATTTGCAGTTGTAGAGAAGACTTTTGAAAACTGATGAATTTTGGACAGTTTTTGCTTCTAAGGTCCCAAGGATGCAGGAATCCTGTCATTTAATGTAATTTAAACCACCCTTGTGCCAAAGATGCTTCATATCAATTTGAAAGGAACTGGAATTATCAAGAAGTTTAAAAAAAGTTCAAATGTTATCAAACGATGGACACTGACCAACTGCTATACATCACTAAAGAGACTCAGGTGACCTAAAGATCAAAATTGTCATACAGATGATTTGCTTTCTGTGTCAGGTCTTAGCTTTTTCATTGGAGGATATGGCATACTTTCTTCCTCTTTGAATTCTCATTGTGGTCCCATGATAACCCTGCGAGTCTTATGTCATAAAGCTTTCAAGTAAATTTCAACTTTTCTTGTGCAATGGTTCTTAACAAGATTTTTGATTGGACTTACCCTATCTGTTGTATTTTATTAATTATCTCTCCTCTGAAGGGGGCATGGTTCTTCATTTGTTCAAACTTGAATCCCCTTATGTCGTGGAGATAAGGGTCAGAGTAGCTCCTCAGTATCCCTTGTTTGTCATCAAAGTGCCTAAATGGAGCAGATCTTGATACCGCTCAAATCGAGTCCCCATGTCACAGAAGGTGTGGCACAATCAATAAAGATCCTAGATCAAAGGCTAGTGCCAAGAATAGGCCTCAATTTTGCAGCCCATCACCAGCGATGGTGACGTCACCGTATGAGTGAAAGACTCTCGAGTGGGGCATTAAATGATACATACAACCAAACTTTACCCTAGGATGATTTGTACCAAGTTTGATTCACATTGGCCCAGTGGTTCTGTAAAAGTTGATGAAAATGTGAAAAGTTAAGGACAACGATGTTAATCACAATAGATGGTGTACAAATTTGATCAGAAAAGCTCACTTTAGCGTTTGGTTCTGGTGAGCTTAAAACTAACAAATCTTTATCACAATCGATTCCTTGAACCTTCTGATCAGGTCCACAAACCATCAATACAAGAACTTAAAAAGTAAAGCAGATCAAAAATCTCCTGATCCTTTAGGAATGGGACCTGGGCCCTTTGTATGTTGAAATTTGAAAATTTGAAATCCCAGAAAAGTATAAAGACTATCTTTAATTGCCACTGTTCATGATGTCCTTCATTTGTTCTTGGTGACAAAAGGGAAACAATTGTTTAGTAACAAAAGGAGACAAAAAGACCAAAATCTTGTTTTTCTTGGCACCATTGTATCATCTAAAACATTGCCAATAACACATCCCAATATTAACACTGAGAATTTCACAAAATCCAACTGGACGTGCCCAGGCTCTTGACCTTAAAGAACACAACCTGGAAACACAGCTTGAAGGAGGAATTCTACCCCAGGGAAATATGATGTGGATGAAAAACGGAGGATATGAGCAACAATATTTTGAAATAGAAAAGATTTACTTTTATAATTACTTGGTCAAAAAATGCAGATTTAGTAGAAAACAAGAAATCAACTTGACGCAAGCATCAAAGGTATCAGGCCACAGAAGATAGGACAAAAATTTTATTCTTTTTATTATTATTATTTAGAGTGGACCACACTGATGATATGCATTTTGTCCGTACATCCCTTAGGATTAAGAGTTAATTGTGAAGTAATACTCTGATTAACACTCATAGCAAAATTCGAGAAACAACCATAACGGAGAAGGATAACAACTTTATTATGTTTCCATGCACTTGTCTGGACTCAACTCCCCTTATCAACTCAAGACCACTTGAATATACTACTAGTTGTGCGAATCTGCAAAAATAGTCTTTAATCCAACATTGCACACCTTTAAATGAAATAAATTGAACCCAAAACAAATGCAGTACAAATTGACAACTACACGTATAATGTTTATTGCACTTTGACATTAATTTTAAATATGCTTGATTCATATTTAGAGATTATACTACTTGAACGTTTATAGTAACAATAACTATATGTATGTAATATGTAGTTTTATTACACAATTTTAGAAAAAATTATGAAAAATACATTGAACTTAATACACATATACATTTAGAAAACCCATATCAGAACAGACAGACTACGTGGACTGTAATAATCTGAAGAAAAAAAAATTAAAATGCAGACCCTGCTGGACTCGAACCCATAATCTACAGTTCAGCAGTCGATGTGTAAACCTACTCCGCTAGGCACTAAGAAATGAATAGACGAATACTGCTAATATTTATATCTTCATTCATGGTTTAAAAGGAAGTCGGCCATTATGATGATGCCGAAAAGTGCCTCCTTAAATTAACTTTTTTTTTTGAATTACAAAGTATCAAAGCCAAACAACTGCAAAATCTTTTCAAACAAGCTCTGGTATTTCCACTCTGAAGTTTTTTCTTCGGTGATTTAGTTATAATATCCTGTAGGCAGAAGCAAATTTCATGGAGCTTTACAGACAACCTGCAACCCCCCCCCCCCAAAAAAAAAAACAAACAAAAAAACTATATATATATATTCCTGATTAACTTAAATCAATTGTAACAGTTACATATTATGGGGTTTCAAGGATCTAACAATACTTAACCGTCTGAGTTAGAATAGATCCCCAGTCTCCCTTGCTTGTCAAAAGAGGCAGTTAAAGGGTATCACAGCAGGTGTAGCACGATGAAGATCTCTCTCTGCTCAAAGGACTTAAGCACCAAACATAGGCCTAAATTTTGTGGCCTTTCAACGGCAATGGTGACATATGTATCAGTATGAGTGAAAAATATTCGAGCAGGACATTAAATAAAATCAACCATATAGGTGTATAATTCTGACTGTTGAACAATTTGTTGAAAAGTAATCCAGAGTAACTTAAGAAATATTAGTCTTGTTCCCACCACATATCACTTTGATAACAAACTGTGAATTATAAGAATGCACAGAGGAAGGGACCAGAACCAGTTGAATGACAGCCGTGTATATTTAGAGATCACTATAAGTTTACTGAACTGGAATGATTACATCATAGCTAAAAATAGTTTTATTTGTTTTACTAACCCTTAGAAATTTTTACCAATATATCACCAGCTGAAGAACTGCACCTTTAGATCCATGTATGGTACTCAGGAAAATATCTTGTCAAAATGTGTTGGGGAAAATATAAAAGTAATTTAAGTTTACATTTCATAATTTTGAAGTAATATGGCAATACAATCATATTTACAACACATGTACTTTTTTTTCGTTTTTACATCAATGGAAATTATTGTGGAGAGGAGCATCACAGTTGAGTCACACCCCTCTGTGTAATAAATTCTATAGAATTGAAAGAAAGTATCTGTAAATGTCTGGAATCATGAATATTCATAATATCTTTGCAAAATTGCACTCAATGTGACATCATAAGTCTAGGGTTGTCAAAAGTTCAGAAGTGTTGCATTCAACATCCATGGAGATAGGTGACATTGACTTTTTCGAATTTCAAAATGATTAATATCACATGATTATGAATATTTCAATCAAATATGCATGATAATAGATAATGAAACAAGAGGTTCATGGGCCAAATCACTCACCCGAGTCAACTCCACCCATATTTAAAGATTTTCCCTATATATTTTATACTTGCATGTAAAGCTCAGTGGTTCTGGAGATGGTGTATAGCTCTTCATTTAAACAAACATGAATGCCCTTCACCCAAGGATGATTTGTACTAAGTTTGATTGAAATTGGCCAAGTTGTTCTCAAGAAGATTTTTAGAATTGGCTTTCTGCCAAATTTGGTAGAAATTGCATGGCCCAGTGGTTCTGGGATGAAATAAAAAAATGTGAAAAGTTTACAAACAGATGGACAGACAGAAGATGGACGATGGATGATCAGAAAAGGTCACTTGAGCTTTCAACTCAGGTGAGCTAAATAGAGCAGATTAGGGATTGGGCACAATGAATATTTCACTGATTTTATAGTTAACACATGCTTTTCATGTTACAGCAAACAATTGATTTATATGTTGTACTTCTAACATCTTCATCATTAAATGAATATTACAAAATGCATGTTGCTTTTCAATATGGGTACTATGAGGTTAAGTTTGAAAATTGTAGTATGGTTTCATGTGAAGTCATAGCACAGCTTAATTTCTATGGAAACAAGATTTTTTTTTAATATTCGTTCTCCATTGTCCCCTTTCCTACGTAGGGGGCATTATCTGAGAGGCCGAATATTTCCACAGAAATTAAGTACAGCCAAGCTGTCTCATTTAAAGTATGGCTAAAAAATCTTGCAAAAATCCTGCATCACGACTCAAAACATTAATCACAAACAGAAAAAGTTGTGTTGTAAATTACTTTTATAAGAAGTGGTAGGCTGGGCCTGTAACTCTCTGGTACATTTGTGTACTCTTTTCTCCCCCCCCCCCCCCCCCCCCCCCCCCCCCTTATGGTAGTTTCTGCAGTTATGTGCAATAACTGATTTGCTAAAACATTGCAATATACTGCATGCTGTTTCAAAACCTTATCAGAACTGTAAATGATTGTGATCAGTCTTTGTTTAATTATGCATATTAACCTTTATCACAAGAACGTGGTCAAAATGTAAACACGTTAAGATTTAAACCAATTCTACCGGGTAAAATTGGTTCCTTTAAACGGATTCCGTCCCCAGGCAGACTTCAGCATCAAAACGTTCGATAACAATAACTTACCAGTTCATGTTCACCATCCCTTCACCCTCATTCAATCGTAATGTCATAATCTGATTTTTATCGGGATGCCACTTTTTGGTCAATTTCTCGACTGTCCCCTTTCTCTCTGGGATGCCGTCCAAAAATTCGCGATTGAATTCAAAATCACAAGCATTTACTAACGTATCTACCTTTGAGAGACGGATTAAACTCCATCTACTTGATATGATGTTGAATATGTCATCTTTTAAAGAACGAACATTTAGTTTATCAACCACACGGGAGGTCCATTCACATGATGAAGTGCCATTCTTGGAGCTTGGATAGTTTCCAGTTGTGGAGTTTTTTAGCACACCCGACACCGAATCTGATGCCATTACAGAAACAAAATAGCGAGACACATGCCAAGTTATGTTTAGTGTCGTATTTTTTTCTTCTGAAATCTGGTCCCCGCCCCCGCCACTCTTTGATCACTCGTTCTAAACCGGAGAGAAATTAAATTTATCGGCTATATACACTTTGAAAATTTGAGCCTGACCAAATATAACAGTGGGCTTTCTTTTATATATTTACAGGTTTCTCTCTTATAGATCGGGCGTGCATGATTAAGTCCTTATACGTGTAAAATGAGATATAAGATTCAAACTTTATTATTTCAAATAGGCATTCATGGATTTCATTAGAAGGTTTAAAAAAAAATCTATCAATTTTCTAACCGTTGGCTCCAAACATTTCTAAACACGATATTATAACGTATAGTAGTTTAACAAATTAACAAAAGATGTGAAGCAACGGGTAAAGAAAAAAGATATTAATGTTGGAATTATTAATACAAAATAAATTTGAACGGGAAATCTAAATATAATTGAAATAGAATTTAAGAAATAAGTAAGTACTACTTTATCAGTACTAAATTAGCACGTTGAGCTATCAGGTTTACTAGCGTCACAGTCCAGTGAATTAATATAAAACTGCACGATAATGATCACAGTACACATTTAAATGACCATGATTTGAGCTGAAAATTTTCAAATTTTATTTTTCCATTTTGTTCACAATGCTTATCTAGGTTACATGTATTTCTAAAAATCAGCAAAAAATTGAATGTGAGTTGTCAAGTTATATGTGCATGAGAGATACAGACCTCACAATTCCTTGTTATGTAGACAAGGCTCGTGTCATGTGTTTCTTTACATAGGTTAAATATTCTAGCTCCATTTAAAGTACACCCCCCCCCCCCCCCCATTTTCAAGTTAATTCTGAACACAAACAGTTTCCAGTTTTAGTCACATCTTATTTGTTTTAAACATACTATTTTCTATTAAGCAATTTATATGTAAACAAAAATATGGCAATTTCAGCTTCTCCAACGTTAGCTTCCCATATCTATATGTACCAATATTCCATTATCTCCTGCATTTTGTGTTTTTAAATGTCTCTCAACTGATTCGACACGCGAGCGCTTATTTTGCATATGATCAGATTTTAAATCGAGACGGGCTACCGACGAACAAGTTGATGTTAAAGGTGTTTCTCGATTAGAGTCAGCATTTCCCAAAATTGTATGGTTGTTATTACGATCTAGTTTGCCAATATAACCTGTCATTGAAATGTTGTCTGACGTGTTTCATATCAATTGCTAGGCCGTTCTTTACACAAAGATTTTGACTACGGATTACTCCATTTACCTGATCAAGTACAGGGCTTAAGGTAGGTGTGACCCAGTCAATAGGGGATGCTTACTCCTCCTAGGCACCTGATCCTAAATCTGATATGTTCATAGTCGTGTTTGCCAACTCTGAAATTTGTAATCCTTAACGGAGCTATGATTGATTGATTATTTGTTGTTCTCCACTACACTCAACAATTTTTCAGTTATATGGTGGCGTCCAGTTTTTTTTATTGGAGGAGAGAACCCAAATACTATGTACCCGGGAAGAGACCACCGACCTTTCGAAAGTAAACTGACAACTTCCTCACATATATCGGAGCGAGGGAGAGTCGAACCCACGTCAATTAGAGGTGAGAGGCCTTGTGATTTTGAGCGCGATGCTCTTACCACTCGGCCACGGAGGCCCACAAAGGAGTTATGGGTTTGATCACTGTTCACTTTCTACTTAACGAGTCAACACCTGCCTCGACACGTGACACGTTAAGGTCATATCTGAAATACCTCTCACTTCTAAATACCGATCGTTTGTCGAAAGAGCAATCACTACCTATGTTCACGTCTTATACGTTTGATGATACAAGAGAGGCTCGAGTTCGTGTTCTCTCGGGTACGAAGGGAACGATCGCTAGGTGCCGCGACTTGTTCTGACAGATGGAATCTGTAAAATATTATAATTAGTATAGCGAGAGTTACATATCTTGTATTTGATCATAACTAAATCATGTAAACATAGTAATAATTAATTCTTGTATCATAGTGTGTGGAGCGCCAAATGAGGAAAAAAATTAATTATTTGAAGATATCGTTAATTCATTTGATACGCGAATTAATTCAATTAGAAATCTCTTCAAATAACTAATGACATCTTCAGTTCTGAATTATTGCGTGCATTAATTGAATTGTTGATAGCATTCATTATTCTGCTGAATTGATGCGCGTTATAATTGAATTAATATTCGCTTTAAATGAATTGATGATATTAACAATTGAAAAATGAAGAGAGCAATAATTCAATTAATGCGCACAATAATTGAATTATCGCTTTCTTCATTTGAATTAATCTTATTAATTCATTTGATGCGTGCAGTAATTCACACACACACACACACACACACACACACACACACACACACACACACACACACACACACACACACATATATATATATGTATATATATATATATATATATATATATATATATATATATATATATAGATAGATAGATAGATAGATAGATAGATAGAGAGAGAGAGAGAGAGAGAGAGAGAGCAAAAGCAAATGTATAATTAGAAATATCCTCAATTGAATTAATGATCTCTTTCAATGAATTGTTGCTCCCTTTAAAAGTATTGATGCGCTCATTAATTCTTAATACAAAAGAATTGTAAATTAATAGATATCTTCAAAGTGAATTAAAGACATCATCATATCATTTATACCAAGCTCTAAATTAATTGTTGCGAACAGTAATTCCAATACATTTATGCTCTCATCAATTGAATTGATGAGAACATTAATTGAATTGAAGTGCGCATCAAATCAATTATTCCTCTCGTCAATTCAACAGATGCGCGGATTAATTCGATTACTAAGAGTAGTAACTGAATTGAAGGGCGATTAATTCAATTGATGAGAACAATATACAATATATAATATATTTTATGACACATTCATTCAATTGATGAGAGTAATAACTGAATTGGTGATATCTTCAAGTAATTAAAGATATCTCTAATTACCGGTATTTGAGTTTATGTTAATGTGGTGCTTCATAATGCTATGCTGTTTTTCCTTGATCATTCTCCAATCAAACAGAAAGCATTTGGCAGAAATCCAACATTCAATAACTTCTACAGGAGCTAGCTGTATTATAATTTCCACAGAACAGCACCATGCAACTTTCAAACAGCAACAATTCTGTAGCATTTATTCAATGGCGAAAGCATCAGATATTCAACGTAGAAATAAATTAATCATAATTGATGTCACATCAATATAAATGCATACATATTGATTTTCAGCTACAAAAAGTACAAGCTGTTTGTAGCGTAATTATGTGACACACACACACACACACACACACACACACATATATATATATATATATATATATATATATATATATATATATATGAATATTGTATTTTGTGACCAAAATGTTAACATATACAAAGGGATACGAAACCATCTTGTATAGTTCCTTAACGAGGAATCATTTAAAGAAAATCATCACCTAAACACATCAATCACACTCTCACGATCTTCACGGAATGCTACTGATTATCAAGGCTGTTTGATAATTTGCATGCCTCTGAATTGGAAGGTTAGAGCCACTCTAAAGGAAGATTTTGAGGAGAAGACATCAGATTATCAGTTGTTGAAGTCGTTAATGAAACAGAGACCATGTGCCTTCTAACACAGGATGAAAAGTTGTTGTTTACCTCAACTAAGCCATTGACATGCTACAGGTTGGCACACGACAGGTCGTTGTGGCAAGGGCAATGGATGTTTCCCTGTCTGTTATCAGCAGATTATGGTCCAGACATCGTGCTGCTCTTCAGGATAGACTACGATCCGGTCGACCAAGGGCAACAACCCAGACTTAGGACAGATTCATCCGCATTATTGCCTTGAGAAATCGTCTGGTAACAGCAAATAAGATAATGTCTTAACTTCAAAGAAATATTGGTTTGGTAGTGAGTGGCCAGACCACCAGGAAGCGAACTGCACATATTTTACTTACACGCACGACGTCCTCGTGTCACTCCCTGTTTGAGGTATCGTCACATTAGGGCCCGACTCCAATGGTGTCGTCACCATCAACAATGGGATAATCGCCGAATGAACTACGTAATATTCTCAGATGAGTCGAGATTCACTGTGGACTTCCTGGGCAGACGCAGGATAGTTTGGCACCGACGTAACGAACGTTTCCATGATTTTAACGTCATTAGACATGATTGGTATGGATGTGGATCTGTAATGGTGTGGGGAGGCATCACTTTTGCCGGCAGAACAAATTTGCATGCTGCTGCTGGACGTGTCACAGGGCACTAGGACCTGGACAACATCTTGGCACCCCATGTTGTGCCGTTTACACGTCGTTATAGCCACCGTTTCATTTTTCAAGATGACAATGCCAGATGTCATAGGGCCAGGATCGTTACAGATTATTTCCAAAAGCAGAATATCTCCACATTACCATGACCCGCACTCAGTCTGGACCTTTCCCCATCGAACATGTCTGGGACATGCTTGGACAGCGGCTACCGCCAACATCAACAACCTCCTGCCAATGTCCAAGAACTTTCTGCAACATTGCAACAGGAATGGCATAACCTTCCCCAAAATGACCTGGTACGTCTCGCTAGGAGTTCGAGCTTGTCTGGCCAACCGAAGGGGTTTACCCGCTACTGACTCTGTTTCACAAGGGTGTTAAATTTGCTGTGTGACCCTGTGTTGGTGTAGACCCTTATTCCGGAGAATCTATCCTTTTCTGACTGTACTCAGGGTTTTGAATAAATTGACAAATGTTTCCTTCATGTTTTTCATTTGTTTCCTTCCTGATCTCATGATCTGCTTTTCAAGGTCCTTGTAAATCCAATATATATATGCCATGCATATTGACAAGGTGCCTCGGTGGCCGAGTGGTTAAGGCACTGCTCTCAAATCACAAGGCCTCTCACCTCTATTCTTGGTGGGTTCGATTCTCACTCGCGCCGATATATGTGAGATTTTTTTCAGTTTACTTTCGTAAGGTCGGTAGTCTCTTCCCGGGTATATTGTATTTGGGTTCTCTCCTCCACCAATCAAAACTGGACGCCACCAAATAACTGAAAAATTGTTGAGTTGTGGCTGAAAATAATAAACAATCAATCAATCAATGCATATTGAGATGTAATGCCATCCAAATCATTTTGAAACGCTTAAAAGTCAATGCACAGGAACCGGTTATTTCGTCTGTAATAGCAGGGGGCCAACAACAAACCACCCCCTAGTTTTTAGTCATCTGATTCAACTCAACTGACCTGTTGCAATTGGTCTAAATCGGTCGTCGGTCGTTGTCTGTCGTGCGTTAACAATTGAACACTTGTAACTTCTTGATAACTACCATTCCAATTCTTTTCAAATTTGGTATGTAGCATCTTGTAGATAAGCGAAACATAAATTGTAAATATCCGGACTTCTGCGCCCCTGTGACCTAAAGGGTGGAGCCAAAACTGCCAAAATTTGACCAATTTTCAAAAACCTTCTCTACAACTGCATTTGTGCTAAAAACAGCTAATTGCATTATAATGCAGAGCATGAAGGCCTCTACCAAAATTGTAAATTTCATGAACCCGGGATAGAGGTTCTGACCCCAGGGCCGAACCAAACTTGGTATATAGTGTATATGTGTAAAACACTTAAATTACATCTTATTAAGTGCTTTTGACACTACATTGAACCTACATGAATATTTAGAAAGAATAGGTAGTCATTTACTAAAATTGTAAATTTGATGAACCCAGGGGTAAGGGTTTTTGTATCAAGGTGGGGTCAAATTGGCTAATTATTAAATGTGTGACAATTGAACACTTTTAACTTCTTGATAACTACTATTCCAATTCTTTTCAAACTTGGTATGCAGCATCTTTGGGACATGGGAACATACATTGTGCATTTCCGGACTCCTGCACCCCTGGGACCTTCGAGGCGTAAAATCTGCAAAAAATGGCAAATTTTCAAAACTCTTCTTCTCTACAACCACACACATGTAAGAATGACTAAATACACGGTAATGTAGATTGAGCATGAAGGCTACCGAAATTATAAATTTCATGATCCCTGGGATAGAGGTTCTGACCCAGGGCGGGGCCAAACTTGGCATGTGTAAAACATTTAAATACCATCTTCTTTTGTATTAAATTGAAACTAAATGGATGAAAGAACAGGTAGTCCTTTACCACAATTGTAAATTTAATGATCCCAGGGTTAGGAGGTATGGATTAAAAGGGACATAAATTACGAATTTCAGGACTCCTGCACCGCAGGGGTAATTGGTGCGAAGCAAAAACTGCCAAAAATTGGCGAATTTTCAAACATCTTCTCTACAAACACACATGTGTAAGAAACACTAAATACATAGTGCTGTAAAACAAGAAGTCCTATATTAAAATTGTAAATTTATTTTAATTATATATTTTAATTAATTTTCATATATATAGAAAAAAATTCCTTTGGTTGTGCAAGGGTCCGTGTTTGTCCTACTCCTAATTTTGTATTCTTTATAACATTTATGAGATTGATCACTGATATTTTCATGTCCCACTGGCACATTTCCTAAATCGTCATTGCACTCATATGGAAAATCCGTTTCTAGTATAATTTTTGTCTACGAAAAGGTACTTGACATTTCCGGGATCGTGTTCCCATAGAGGTCCAGAGACGTGATGAAATTAGTCTCTATCATTCCACAACACCGTTAAGGTTCCCTACCAAAGCGTGTAAGAATATCGATCATGTGACCCATGAATTACGTGGTATATCTAGACTAGGTCAACAGTAAAATCAAGTACTGTAAGGGCATATCTTATTTCGATCAGTATTTTTTCACCGAAAAGAAATGAAGTAGATTATACTTTCCATGTAAAGTGTTGTGAACCCCACATACCTCTAACACACATAGCCAAAAAAAAAAAAAAATCAAAAAAAAAAAAAATCGGAAATCACCGACACACTCCGTCGAGTATTTTGCATTCACAATGAGACGCCACCAGTTGTAGATGAAGTACCACAAACTTAGTGCTCATAGCCGTAGCAATGAGGGTTCTTTAACGTGCCAACACCTGTCACGACACTGGACCTACGTTTTTAATGTCATATCCGAAAGACCCGTGATTCACACACTTCTAAATGCCGAGCGATTGGGGAAGGAGCAATCACTACAATATTTTTACGTCTTAAGTTTGACGAAGCCATGGCACGAGCTGGGCTCGAACCCATGCCCCCCCCCCCCCCCAATTATGAAACAAACGCTC
Source organism: Ostrea denselamellosa (assembly GCA_024699665.1). Classification (NCBI taxonomy): domain Eukaryota; kingdom Metazoa; phylum Mollusca; class Bivalvia; order Ostreida; family Ostreidae; genus Ostrea; species Ostrea denselamellosa. The sequence continues at coordinate 5,386,722 of JAMZEH010000068.1, forward strand.
TAACTACTGAGCTACAGTGACTGGTCATGTGGAGGTAGCACTCACTTCAATCAATCAGAGAGAGAGAGAGAGAGAGAGAGAGAGAGAGAGAGAGAGATGACTCGATCGAGAATTATCTAAGTTGATATTATTGTAGACTTACTTAATACAAGTTTAAGCTTTTTTGTCTTTGTGGAAATAATTTTCAACACGACTACAGCGACATCACACGAATATTTGATTCTGTATACCAATTTTAAAAAAAACAAAGAATACTTTCGTATTTCTGATTGCAAAAAAAAATTCTTTGTTTTTGTTTTAAGATTATTTCGTCAGATTTGTAACTCATCAGAAATAAATATGAAGTCACTCAAGAGTTGGTCATAAAATTGCATGTTTGATGTTTTTGCAAAATATTCTGCTGTAACATGAAAGTTTCTTTCCAGTCTTGCGCATGCGTTCTTTTGCATTGTGTCCTCGTTATAAAGATCGATCCTTTCACTTTTGAATTCCGAATGACTATGCAAAGAAAAAAACCCCACTGAACGCTGAACAAAGGGTGAGCGCATGGTCAAAGCAGAGTGAATGAACGATATACACTTTGTGATCGGTGAACGCGAGCGATTGTTGAACGGTGAATGCTAAACTGTGAACGGAGAGTACACGATGAACAAACGCCGAACAAACGGTTAGCAAAACAAATTAAATGTGGAAGTACATTTCAAACTAGTTTATACTTCGTTCTTAAATAATAAGCACTGAATATATACTTACAGATATGTCCCATGCACCTCCAAACAAATCATGTAAAATGATGGCTGTCTCCAGTGCAAGTATGTAAAATTACAACTTCTGTTTAGGCGTATCAAACTGTGGCTCTGACAATTTACTGTGGAGGAATTTTTTTTTTTTACCTACGTCATTAAGATACGTAGCTGTGGCATAATAAGGCAGATGGAGAACGCTGGGAGACTGACAAAGAAGGGCTGTCAACTCCATCGGAATAATTGATATTGATAATCATAAAACCCTTCATGAGGTTTCATATCTTTGTGCTAGTATTAATGAGTGTTCCTTATTCACAAACATATTTCAAGTTTTACATATTCAAAAGACGTTTCAAACTAGGTCGCATTTCCATACAATGTAAAGGTTTTCATATTTTGATCATGCAGAAACACATGGTTATAACGAATTTCAAGGACCTTTTAAAAACAGTTCGCTATAAATAAACTTTGTTATATCCAATGCGTTTTTCATTATTTTATTTCTCACAGAGAAAGAACGGCGATCAATCTCATAAATCCTACATGGATTACAAATCAGAGAGTTGGCGCAAAACACAGACTCCTGCATGTATCAGAGGTGGGATCAGATGAATAGATCTCACCTTGCAATAAGCATGGATTCGCTATAAGCAAGTTTTACTATAGTATTGAATCTGCCCTCTATTTACTGACATATTTCAAATTTTATATATTTAAACGAAGTTTCAAAGATATAATATATCTGTTATCAGTATCAATAATAATACAGTAAATGTTTTTATTTCCTGGGAATTTTTATATGTTTAGTCATATCTCTCCTTCTTTTTTGGATGTGGGGGGTGGTGTTAGTTTTTATATTTCCACTTCCTTCTTTGCATTTGCACATCTCTAATACTGCTTGGTAAGATTACCAGTGACGATACGTGATGTATGAGGCAATATTTGTCAAATGTTCTCTTTTATTGGAATCCCGTGCCCTATCGCCATTTGTGAAGACTTTTTTGTTTGATCCATTTAATTTTTCGTGACAAGGAATATTAAATTTACAAATGTATACGACATCGTGTTATAAATACGAACTTTACACAGAGGTTTTCATGTTGATGACGATATACATGCAAGCAACAGGTAAGAGGTGTTATCATAAACTTCGAATAATTCCTATGGACAATTGTAAGTTGGATGTTAATCATGGACCTGTCAGGAACCTCATCAAATTTCTCAGCCACATTCAACTATCCTACATTCTCTAATAATCGTAATATTATGTGAAATATATATTCATAACATTTATTTTCTTTTCACCTTTGGTACTCGTAATCACTACAACATGTATATTGTTATGATTTGGAATATTTTTCGTACAGAGCGATTAATTGTAACCCATACCTTTCATCAGCAAGAATTTCAAAACTAAATGTTTCTGTTGCTGGTTTCGCACAAAAATAGCAGTTGATAATTAGTCAAATTTTTTATTCAAACCAATTACATTTTGAAATGAATTTAATGTCGACATACTTTAAACGTTTTTGAATTTAATAATAATAATAATAATAATGATAATAATAATGTCTTATAAATTGGGTTTATGATAATTTCTATGTTTCGTCACGCAGGTCTCGCTTCCTTCTTTCCGGGAGAAGATGTTGCGCTTCATATATACAATTACAAATCATCGTTGATTTTCTAAATAGAAGTTATATTTCATATGAAGATATATTAACATAATTTAAATGTACCGAAATTCTGAATTTTCATCTGTGTGTTAATTGTTCTACACGCTCGCATGACTTTTTATATGTGTACATGTGATAGATGAGACTAGACGGGAATGACCAGTACGTTAGGATGTGGCATTGTATAAATGCAATGAGCACTTGTGATATTGATTCAAGTCCATGCCATATGTAACTGTGTACATAACTGTGGCATAATTCATGACTTTGTTAGGATGAATCCACACGAGGTCAAGAACTGTAGAATATCTTCCTGAAAGTTGCGACCTATCCCGTGCTCTACGTGGATGACAGGGTTAAGTTAACAAGCTATCATGCCTTTCCAAAAAGTAATTATTTCCCCTTGACGTGAGCTCACTATCACGTGACATTTTATTTACTTCCTTTTACTGGGAAACATTAAGATCTCCTACTTACGTATAAGCTTAAAACTTATAATGATAGAAAAATTCTTCAAATGAAAAGTGCTGAAAAGTACATACTTAAATCTCAGCATAGGATAATTCAATAATTGATGGAGTGACAATCGTCAGTGAATTACTGGGATTTCCCATGTTCCTACAGATTTCATGCCGTTAATACGTAGGTTACAAGTTGTTGCCAACATTCTTCAAACGTATAAACATACTTACAAATATCACAATATTGTATTACTGACTATAACAGATATATCTAATTTTGCACATTATTTATATACGGTGCAATCATTTATGTAAATGTATCCATTTTAAAACGCACAATATATATCGTACTTTTTTTGGGATTCCTAATCTTCACACAAATCCTTACAAAGATGCATTTCTGGATTTAGTAAATGTTTTACAAATCTCCCATCTTTGCTGTTCATGAAAACATTAACAGCTAGGAAGTCGAAAACTCGTACGTACCACAAGATATGCTGGGAGCGGTGTAAATAAATGTGGATTTAAATAAAAATTTAAAAATCCTTTTGCACCTCACTGATTCTACACACAAATACTTAGAAGTTAATAATAAAAAGAGGCTGGAGTTTCTCATTGGCAATGTTTTCATAGTCATTAGTGATCAGGTCTTTCAACAGTCTATTAGAATTCCCATGTGCAAAGATTGCGGTCCTTTGTTATTTAACCTGTTTTTACTTTTTATTCTTATGAAAAGAATTAATTCAAAATCTTCTACATTAGAAGAAAAAAAAGATATCTTGTTGTGGCACTCAACTCATCATTTAAATACCCGTATACAGAAGACGTTTTATATATTAACAATAATCATTTTCAGTCACACGTCGCTGTAATATATTCCAGTGAATTCGAAATAAAAATTACCAATTACAACATAGTCTTCCACATCTGCTTCGCAATTAGATATTTTATTGACAATAGATGTTAACGGCAAACTAATAACTCGACTTTATGACAAACGGATTGACTTAAGCTTCTCCATCGTCAACTTTCCATATTTATGTAGCAATATTCCATTATGACATGCAAATGGTTTTTATGTCTCTCAAATGATTCAACACAGAAACGCTTGTTCTGCGTATGATCAGTTTTTAAACCACGGCAGGCTGCTGACAAAGAAGTTGATGTTACGGGGATTTCAACAGTCTCATTAAAAATCCGCATTTCGTAAATTATATGGTCGTTATAACGATCTAGTTTGCCCCAGACGGTTTGACATTGAATCAAGTGCTATCTAACCCGTTTCATGCAAAGTGTTAGGCCGTTCATTACACATTTATTGTGGCTATATTTACCTGATTAAGATGTAGGGCTCACGTCATGTGTGACCGGTCGACACGGGATGCTTACTCTTCCTTGTATTCCTCATAGGAGATATGAGATTGATCACTGTTGCTTATCTTCACCTTTTCATATGCAGAATAGTGGTAATTCAAGGTTCCAATGTATCACAATAACCTTTGTGCATATCATGTTTATCAGAAATTTAATTTTTTATGATAGCAAAGAAAAATACTATGTACTCATTTAACAAGAACAATTACATTTGTACAGCTTGTCACTTGAGGGGAATAATAGAAAACAATAAATATTACGGGATTTTCCACGCCATGCGACCTGTACCTCTTTTATTATATTTTCATTGTGACATCATTTAGTGTGAAGTGCACTAAGGCATATTTATCATTTATGTATAACACATGGTTAGGTCTTATCTAAGCTGCAGAGGTCACCCCCCCCAACCCCCCAACCCCCGATAATGACGTCAATAGGGGTGTTTTTACAATTAACAGAATTACATACCTCTTACTGCTGTAGAACACTGTATTTTTGTTGGGTATTTATTGACATAGGTACCCGCGTTGTGAAATTTTGAAATCTTATGCACAAAAGCAATGTTTTGATTGCATGTATCATGGTGTGTTCATTTACCTTCTATTTTAGAATTGAGTTCGCCATGTCAGAATTCAGTTATCTCTGTATTCCAAGGACAATTCCGTATAAGTACAAGGCAATTACCCAAGTCTTCAACGAAATAGCAACAGCGTTTCCAAATAAAGAAATTCTCATCTACCGTAATATTGATGGAGCCCGGAAAAGCTTGACGTGTCGTCAACTTCAAACGCAGGCAAGAAAGTTAGCAGGCTATCTCGTCAGGAAAGGAATTAAGAAGGGAGATAAAATTGCTCTCTCTGGACCCAACACACTAGAATGGGTGATCGCAGAATTAGCAATAATCACAGCGGGTGGTGTTGTTGTTCATGTGCCCTTCAACATCACCGACGCCAGAGAAGTTTACGAGATAGTATCAGTTGCTGAATGTAAGGCCTTTGTAATGGATCCAGGAAGAGAAAATGAATATGTAGATATGATTTTAAAACCTACTGCGTACATCAAGAAAGATTCGAACCTGTCAATGTTCGTGTTTCTCAGAAAGAGCGAGCATGTAACATCCTATGATGACCTCCCTGGAATATTGCAGTTAAACGAAACCGAAGTGGAATTTCCTACACTCTATCCCGAGGATGAAATTGTGATTTTCACGACGTCTGGAAGCACAGGAAGTCCTAAAATGATCCCTAAAACACATTTTCAAGCAATTAACAATGGTATGATATTCTCAGACAAAACTTACAATGATCGACCATTTAGTTGGTTAGCAGGATGCCCAATTTTCACAGTGTACCAAGGACACGCTAGAATATTCTGTGATTCTTCTGTCGCCACCGAAGGATATAAGACCATGAAGATATGGGAAGGAATCAAAGAAGAGAAGTGCACATCCGCACTATTATCACCTGACTTTCTTTCCTATCTGGTCTCTCAAGGCGAAAATTACAAAAACTCGTTCAAACTGGATGAGGTTATCACAACGGGACAAATGATTGAAAATTTCCACACGAAGGTTGTTGGCGTATTTACCAGGAGTTTGACGATTGTATATGGATCTACCGAGACGAGTAGGATATCTGTACTTCCGCTCATTACTACAGCTGGTGACAAGATAGCTGGTGATGTTGGGATACCAATACCAGGCATGGAGGTCAAGGTCATTGATTCAGAGGGAAATGTTTTGAGAAAAGGGGAGAACGGGGAACTTTGTATTCGAAGTATCTGTGGTTTTGAGAAATATTACAGGAACAGAGATTTAACTAGCGAAGTTGTTTTGCCTGGAAAGTGGTTTTGTTCTGGCGACATTGCGCATATTAATGAAGACAATCATATTGTTATAAAGGGGCGGATTAAGGAATGCATTTTACGAGGCACAAGGCAAATTATACCCAGTAGCATTGAAGAAGTCATTCAAACAAAGAATGGTATAAGAAATGTTATTGTGGTTGGGGTACCTGACAAGCGCTTATGCGAAGAAATTTGCGTTTGTTACGTCACAGATCCAGGGCATGAAATTTCAACATCCGAGTTAAAACAGTTTTGCATGGAAAAGTTTGTTGCAAAGGAAGCCATTGATGGTTTTGGAATAATGCCAAAGTATTTTCTCCGATTCCATAGTCTACCAATGTTTGCTACTGGAAAGATTAACAAAGGGCGGTTAAGAATGGATGCCATTCAACAGCTAGAACTGGTTGAACAGATGTGAGGCAAACGTTTAATATTATGTTTAACTATTCAAGTTGATTTCTGCCGATTTATTAATTAGCTAAAATGTGATTAAAAGCTTTTGACCCGTGAAATTACCCATACATTTCACAGACATATATTTTAACTCCATATTAAATTCTTTTTTGAAATTGAAGATAACGTTCTAAAGATACGTTTTCGCAGGCGTGTTAAATATGTTGTTCATGTATTTGACATCATTATATAGGAATAAATATACTTTTTATGACGCATTTTAACTCTGGTTAACTCGTTGATTTATGTATGTCTTGCAATAAGAGCGGGGAGATGATATTCGTTTCCAACACTTACATAACGCATTTAACAGAATACAGTGAAACGTCTCCAAAGCGGCCCCTCAGAAAAGTGGTCCTCCCTGAATATCGGTCGATTTTTAAAGTTCCGACCGACATCTTAACGTTCCACTACTAAGAAATTCTCACAAAATTGACCACTCCTGAAAACCGGACTCCGGCCACTTTTTAAGGAACATATGGTAACAAACGTGTAATTTCCCATCATAATACAGGCCGCGTTTTGAAGACAAGAACATTTTGGCAAAAAGGATTTTCAAGATCGGCCAGGTGTGCAAAAATGACTTGCCAGGTGGCAAAGGACATCTCACGTTTTCCATTCAAAAGTGCCCTTAGAAATCGAAAAAAATAAAGTTATTGTAATAAGGTTATTAACTTTATGGTATGAATCATTAGTTTGTTAGGCATATGGAATTTTCTTCAAAATGATAAAAAATGTTAATAAACAGACGATATTTGAGGTAAAACGATGAATTTTATAATGGAAGTCTATGGAAACAGGAAAAGTTTTTTCTAGGGTCTCCCCCCCCCCCCCCCCCCCCCCCCCCCCGTGATCAAGATTTTCCCTTTGCATGATAACTAGAATGAATAATATACATAACATATCAAAACGGCTTTCTTGATCACAGGGAGGAACGTACTTCTATAGCCGAAAGAAATTGCAAATCAGAGGAAATTCGAACCAGAGTACACCTTTTCAAATGGATTTACAGTTATATCGATCTCTGGGCAATAAACCGAGGTTAAACCAATTATTACGTATGTTTATATCTTTTGCGGGATCGGGTGACATAAAATATGAGAGGATTTAGCCAATCGGCAGTGAAATTCAACGTGCCAAAGGACACAATTTTTATCTACTTTAGAAATATCGGGGATAAGACTTTCTTTTGTTACACCCTGTAGCTTTCCCCTGGTCAATCTCGAACGACATTTACAGCATAAAACACATCCTGCATATGCATTTATATTTCTATTTTGTAAATAAGAAATATGCCAAGAGTGAGACTTTTCATTTAAAATAACCCGGCTATTGTACGATTTTTTTTTACTTTTTTGTGTTGTAAGAACAGAACACACACTTGTCCGACATTTTGACAGCAAGTATAGCATGACGTGAAACACGCGGTATTTCAATGATTGAAGCCGATTTAAATGTAATCAATACAGGTAAGTTGACAAGGTAAAATAGGCGTACAGTACGGTACAAAAGCTACGGCCCCATAATTTTCCATTTCATTAAAAAGTTGGAAAAAACCACACATGATGTTCGAAATTAAATTTTAGTGATATTATATAGTGATAAGCATTGTTTCATGGGCGAGCTGGTTAAAAAACCTTTTGGAACGACGAATTTTACTGCTTCAGCCATTGCATATATTGGCACCCCTACCCTCATTCTATCTGCATAATTGTCAAAATTAGTCACTGACTATGGTAAATTAAAGTCGTACCTCGTCTTAAAGATTAGATTTATTAATAAAACCTGTATTTTGTATGATTTACACGATATAACGTACCAAAATTCATACTTCAAAACAGGGCAGATAACGTATGAAAACGTGAGATGTCCTTACCGATCGGAGGTATGAAAAACTTGTAATTTCGATGGTTTATCTGTATTATCAAGGGTGTTAGTGACTCTTACAAATTAGGTAGAAAATGTAATAAACAGATATGAAACATATTTGATAAAAATAGTATCAAGTGTCATATTGTTGCACTATAGTGTCGTATGGATATAAAGAGGCTACTCACTACTGTTAATGATCATTATCAAATGATGAATTAATTTTCTTGGGATTTCCATAGACAAAAAATTCTTACGAAATATTCAAATTGCAAATTTATATTTACTACTGTACGTTTTACAAACTTTAAAACAAATTTGTTAAATACATAAGCGATGGACATAAATAGGGTTTTGATAGGTAGGAGGAATGCCAATAATAACCCCTTTGTGTTTTCTTTATGTATTTCATCATAGATTTTCAATTTAAAATGAAATGATTCAGCGATATTAATTCTTGTAGTAATACAGGTTCCTGTAGGTATACAAGCAGATTAATTTGACCTCCAATGATGACTTATAGTTCTCCCAGATCAAAGTGAACAGTACCTACTTTGTGTATTAATTGCAGCAATCATTCGACTTAGGTTGTCCCCCAAACACGATGTATTGTATTAAACATAAACTAGGTTTCTATATAATATTACAAGTCTATAGATTTCTGTATCAAACATGTCTTATATAGGAAAGCGTCAACGTTTTGAGTTATCAGTTATAAAATCAAGCTAAACAAAACGTCATGAATCGTAACGTAACATTTCGCAAAGAGCTAAGTGCTAAATAAACCGGCTCAAGAGTCGGCTAGCTTGGAGAAGTTTCATAGCATAAGATTTAGAAAGAATATTGCTTTTGTAAGCAACAACAGAAAAATGTTACAAACTCAATTTCAGTCATTCTTGTCAGTTTGAATCTTAATGTTATGGTGGATTTATATTTAGCATTGGCATCTGCTCTAACTTTAAATTTTGTATTATATTTAGATCTGACATGACTCTGTTTTAAATCTTTTAACCTTAAATGCCCGATGACGAAACAGATGTGGATGACTGTGCTATCTTTTATTTCGAGTCCACTGGTATCTATTGAATGTCGTTGATGTATCTAAAATGCCGAGTTGAAGGCCACATCAAGGCATTTTTTTCTGAAGCCTATATCATCATAATATAAAGACAATTGATTGATTGATTAAATATTGTTTAACGTCCCGCTCGAGAATCTTTCACTCATATGGAGACGTCACCATTGCCGGTGAAGGGCTGCAAATTTAGGCGGCCTATGCTCGGCGCTTATGGCCTTTGAGCAGGGAGGGATCTTTAACGTGCCGCACCTGCTGTCACACGGGACCTCGGTTTTTGTGGTGTCATCCTAAGGACCGCCCCATTTAGTCGCCTCTTACGAAAAGCAAGCAGTACTGAGGATCTATTCTAACAACCCGGATCCTCACGACAGTTGGGGTAAAATGAAATGAAATATCCACTGAATGTAAAATATACTTGTGAAATTTTTAACCAATACAATTCACTATGTGTGTGGCATTTATTTGGCTTTCATGGATGTTGTTTGTACCGAGTATTGTTAGAACATAATACCGGACCGTTTCAATATTATATATAGATGTTCAGCAGGATGTAAACAGAAACCACGAAGCAACAGCTTCTGTGAAATTGTGGACCATGGTACAATTTGAGGTAAACAAAAAGCAATTTTCAAAGTCATACAGAAATATTGTATATATTTTGCCTAAACATAATTCTTAATCAAATCATTCTTTATGAAACCTATTGCACACAAACATTAACTACAAACAAAACTTTGCAGTGCCTAGGTATAGACAATCTTATACTCAGTCCATCAATGTATTCTTGTTCCTCGTCTTCTTTTAACTATAGTCCAGCTGGACACATCCGTACTGATATATGTTGATAGCTTCAATCTGTAATACGAAAAGGCTAAGGCAATGAAAAGTACTCGTAATTTCCATAGAAAATACAGATCAGAGAGATGGATAAACACGGACACCTGGTCATACCAGAGGTGGGATCATGTTCCTAGGAGGAGTAAAATCCCCTGTCGACAGGTCACATCCGCCGTGAGCCCTATATCTTGATTATGATTAGGTCAGAATCAGTGTGCCGAGAACTGCTTACAATTGGTATGAAACACGCCAGAGAGCATTTGACAAACTAGATCGTTACAATGACCACAAGATTTGCGAAATGCTTACTTTAGACGACACTGTACAAATCCCTATAATATCAACTTGTTTGTCAGTAGCCTGTCTCGATTTTAAAAGTACAACTTACCATTAAGTTAAATGCTGTCTGATTTGTTTCATACAAATTGTTGGGCCGTTCTTGGCACACAGGTTCTGACTACGGATTACTCCGTTAATCTGATCGGAATATAGGGCTGACGGCGAGTGTGACCGGTCGACAGGGGATGCTAACTCCTCCTAGGCACCAGATCCCACCTCTGGTATGACCGGGGGTCTGTGTTTGCCCATGTCGCTGATCTGTATTTTCTATAGGAATTATAACATTGAATACTGTTAGTTATCTTGACCTTTTCATGCAGATTAAGTTATTGTGTATTGAATCAGTTGAGATATAAACACCATATGTAGGTGATAATATAATATTGCTACATAGATATGGGGAGTTGATGATGGAGAAGTTGAAATCATTGAATTCTTAGTTTGCCGTCAGATCTATTTCCGATAAAACATCCAAGTATGAAGCAGATATGGAATACCGAGATATATCAAATCGATATGTGAATAAAAATGATCATCGTTAATATATAAAACGTCGTCGATATATCTAATCTGAACTGAAGGCCACAATGAGATATTTTTTCTTCTCATGCAGAAACTTTTGAATTGGATTCTGCTTCATAAGGATATAACAACAGGTCAGCTAACAAAGGAGCACAATTCGTACCCAAAGGGATTCCAACAGACTGTTGGAAGACCTGATCACCAAATTCTAAGAAGATATTGTCAATGAGGAACTCTCTCATCTTTTTAAAATGAACTTCAGCGTACCTTTGTAAGGAATCAGAGTGGTGTTTCACAAAATAATTTTTGGGATGAGCGAACACTAAATATGAATATTTCATTTAAAATTGTTGTTGACGAAGCAGCTGACTCTGATGTAAAAATATACTTTTCAAAATATTCTAATGTGACCAGGGTGTACTATTTATCTCATTAGGATATATAAAAACAACTCAGGACATTTCACTGGATTTACTACTTTACAAGTACAGGTTAACAGATAAATTCAAAATTTACTGATCTTAACTGGTGGACAATATTTATCAGTGTTTTACGGAAGTAAGGGGAGAGTTAAAAGGTCAAAACCCGCAGTCAACAAAGTAGAATCTGGACTGTAATTTACAAATCATTTCCATTTGAGAATTTAAGAAATTGGTGTCTGGTAACTGTTACCCTACTTGTAAAGTCAAACGGTTTGATGTTATTGATTGGAGAAAGATTTTGGGATTTCAAATTTACTGAATGTCCTTTAGAAGTTTTAGACACCACATTTGATTTACACCACTTCTGTCATATATTGTGGCACAAAACGTTTGGATTTTCTTATTCACGATATGTTCGTGAGGAGCAATGATAAAGGGTTTGTAGAATATTTACTGGATATAATTAAAGGTGCAGTCTATTTAACCTAGTTGACATCCATCATTTTAAAAATCTTCCAATTATAATTATTTTTCATGGAAAATTCTATGAAAGTATCTCGTCTACTTTATTGCAGAACTTTAAAGAATAACATATTTTGAATTAATTAAATTTGGAAATTCATAATCGTCTCAAAACTTGTCGCTTTACCAGTTTGACATTAGAGTGTATGGTAAATTACTTAATAATGATCTGCTATTCACGAATGGTGCAGTACTGACGGTTTAGAAACATACCAAACATCGTCCTTAATGCCTTTTGTTTCTTCCGAATTATACCTTGAGTCTCGTAAACATACATACGATAGATAACTTGACCCCATTTCTTTTCTTGCAGATAAAATTTAACATTGCACGAGACAATGCTTCTTGTTATATTATTCTTTGTCCTCTGTGAATCAGACGACACTTTCATTATCACGGATACAAATGCGGGGAAGGTTCGAGGTTTCGAGATTCCTACGAATTCTGGACCACATTTAAACGTTTTCCTCGGTATACCTTATGCAGAGGCTCCTGTTGATAGTTTGCGCTTTGGACCACCAGTAGAGAAAGAAAGTTGGCGGCCTCAAATATTGAATGCCACGAAATTTGGATCCGCATGTCCTCAGATGTTAAGACCATTGCGGTATGAAATACTTTGACAGAATATCATTTTCATCGATCTGTTAATCAGCATATAATTTGTTGGGCGGTTGTATATTTAATGCCCCGCTTGAGAATTTTCACTCATATGGACACGTCACCATTGCCGGTGAATAGCTTGAAATTTAGGCGTATGCTCGGCGCTTTCGGCCTTTGAGCATGGAGGGATCTTCGTCCAATTTACTCACCTTCTACGAGAAGCAAAGGGTACTGGGAACGTATTCTAACCCGGATCCTCTCGGAATAATTAGTATTTGAAATTTCAATTTGAATTGTGAAATTATAAATGTACATGACATTCAAACATCACAATACGCATTTCATCAGGTCAGTGACTTCTAGAATGCTGATAGTTTTTTTTAGTAAACTGAAATTGAAATGGAGGGGATAATATGTAAAGGAATTTCAAATATTGTAATCTGTAATCATACAAACTTTTAATGCCACAGGAACAGCTTTGGGAACGCCTTTCATGATGTACAAGAGGATTGCTTGTATCTGAATATATATGCCCCTAAGGTTCGTTTTGTCTTCAAAAGTTCGGTTTTCTTCTTTTGATTTGTATTTTGTAACTCATATTTTAAGCACATGATCATTGTAATCGACTGTTAAAAATGTTCTAACAATATTATATGATGATGCAGAATGTGAGTAATCCCACTCAAGTATATCCTGTTATGGTATGGATCCACGGGGGGTATTTCGAATTTGGATCGGGATCGGAGTACGACGGCAGGATCCTGGCATCCAGGGGAGGGGTCATTGTAGTCACCATTAACTACCGACTTGGTGCTTTAGGTCAGCAGTGTCAGATTATATTGAACTGATACAGTTGGCTATGATTAAATCCTATAAGCCTTTAGTACCATTTAGCATACATTTCATGAGTTGCCAACTTTTGATTTTCCAAATAAAAATCCAGTAACGAAAAAAAAAAAGAAAAGAATAGAGCAAACACACCGGGACCCTGAAAATACCAGAGATGCCGGAAAGCGTAAACATTCCCTATTGACAGATCACACTCGCTATAAGTTGCTTTGATCAGCGAAGCGATGTAACCAGCAGTCAAATTCATTATCTAAAGAACGGTGTAACAACGATTATTGGTATGAAATATGTCAGTCAACATTCGATCTAATGACAAACAATCCTACTTTAAGCACCCCTCTCCGTAGACAAAGAGAAGATCACTGGATTAAAATTCTAGGCACTGCTTTTCTATATGGATGCAACGATAATATATTCAATGACTAGTCCACTAGGAAATAATGTAAATGTGATGGGGCTTTTTCCTAAAATACATAGACGTAAACGCAGCCATAGACATCGTTTATATAAAAGACCTAGTATACACGATGTCACACTTGACTCGCTTTTACTTTACGTGAGTAGACAATTAGGTCCGCATCATATTCGTACAAAACTTTACTCTGTTCATATGAGTGAAAGATTCTCGAGCGGGACGTTGAACAATATTTAATCAATCAATCATTGGGAGTTTTGAATATGCTGTTTCTATGATTATGGATTTTGCCCATCACAGCCTCTTTAACCTAATGACGATTACGGCGGATGATGGGCTAAATCTGAAAAAGAACTTGAATCATTGTCAGAATGGATAAAAAGTATAAGAGGAATACTAAAATTCCGTATCATTCACGTCAAAATAAGAATGTGTACAATCTATTATTCTGTGTTTTGTAAAGCAGAGGTGATAAAAGAGCTAGATAGGTTACAAGAGGAATATGTTTTGGTTCCAGCTCACAAAACTTGCAATAATATTGTATTTGTCTATAAGGCTTATTAATACAACTGCATTCTAAACGAACTTCTAAATGGCATTAATTCCACCTTTAGCAATTGCACTTATACTCCAACTGCCCTTTCAAAATATGAGGGTCTTCAAAGCCATGCTTTAGGTTTAAATATATTTAATATAGCAGATGGAATAGATGGATATGAGTTAACCTATCTACACTGGATCCACAAACTCCACAAAACCCTTACATACAAAGATACATTGTTGGATCCAGTAAGTGTTCTACGAAGCCCCTATCTCTGCTCCTCACAAAAATATCAACTGATGTGAAGGAGATACTTCAAACGTACTTTGCCACTAGATAGGCCAGAAGTAGTGTAAATCAAATGGAGATTCTTAACAATTCTAGAGAACCTTTAGTAAATTTGAAATCACAAACATTTTCTGAAATTAACAACAATATATATTATTTTACAAATATTTACACGACCATACATCACGATAAATTATAGACTAAACTTTTGACATCATAGACAGTTGCTTCTTCAATAGAAATGGTAAAAGGAAATGTTCATATCTATTGTTCGGTCATTCCAAAAATTATTTTGTTAAACACCACTTTGACTCTACGCACAAGTGCTTTAAAGTTGATATTGAGAAGATGCTTAATATCCTCATTGACAATATCTTCGTAATTTTTGGTGATCGTGTCTTCCAACAGTCTGTTGGAATTTTCATGGGCACGAATTGTGCTCCTCTCTTAGCTGACCTGTTGTGATAATCTTACGAAGCAGAATTCATTCAAAAGTTTATACATGACAAGAAACAATTTGTTGCTGTTGCATTCAATTCGACATTTAGATATATTGACAACGTTTTATCTATTAACAATGACCATTTTCATCCATATGTCGATTCGATCCCTGAAAACTTGAAATAAAAGACACCACAGAGTCTTCCATATCTGCTTCGTACTCAGATATTGTACTGAAAATAGATCGTGACGGCACACTAATATCTCAACTTTATGACACATGGAATGATATTCAGTTTTTTCATCGGTAATTTTCCTTATCTATGTAGCAATATTCTATCATCACCTGCATATTTTGTTTATATTTCCCAACTGATTCGATACGCAAGAGATTGTTTTGCATATGATCATTGTTTAAATAGAGACAGGCTTCTAACAAACAAGTTGATGTTACAGGGGTTGTACAGTCTCATATAAAATCAGCATTTCGCAAACTTGATGGTCGTTATAACGATCTAGTGCAACTTTCCATGAGGACAAATTCTGTCTGACGTGTTTCATACCAATTGTTAGTCCGTTCTTGGCACACATATTCTGACTGAGGATTACTACATCTATCTGAATGGGATGTAGGGCTCTCGGCGGGTGTGACCGGTCGACAAGTTGTGCTTACTACTCCTGATCCTACCTCTGGTATGTCCAGTGGTCCGTGTTGCCCATCTCTCTGATTTGCATTTTCTACAGGAATTACGAGATTGGATATTGTTAGTTATCTTAACCTTTTCATGTTGTAGTTACAATTTAAATAATTGTAATAACGGTGATATAATTTACAAAAATACTGACTTTAAACGAGCCTGTGAAACCTCTGGTAAAATTGATCATACGCAGAACATGCGCTTGCATATCAAATCAGGTGAGATATAGAAATACAACAAGGCGATATTGAATATCGCTATATAGATACGGGATCCTTACAATAGAGGTACAGAAGTCATCCCGATTGTCGTAAATATAAGTCGGGCAAATTTATTGATAACTTTGGCTTTGCTAAAATGACAGAAATGTGACATTAACAAAAAAAACCCCCAAAAAACAAAAAAAAAAAAAAAAACCCAAACAACCCCCCCCCCCCAAAAAAAAACAACAACAAAAAAAAACAAACAAAAAAACAAAAAACAAATTTAATTGCAGATTGTTTTAATGACGGCTATAGATATGAATAAATGCAAAATTATTAAGATACTTTATGGTCAATGCAGATGACAGGTGACATTTGCGTAAGTTGAAAAAAAATGTAACTTAATAAGCATTTCGTAAATTATATCACCGTTATTATAATGGTTTTAATTTTGTATCCATATTTGCCATTAAGTTGATAAGAGTCGTTAACAAAATGAATCTATTTACATCATAAAGCTGATTAATGGCATGAAACAAATGCAAAATGAATTTTCAAAATGTACACTTTATATAGACCTAATATTTGCGATGGAGAAATGACGTTTGTTTGCATGTGAGGCACGTTGCATGGTCTTTTGCCAAATTTAGCTGTTCGGACTTGGCTGAAATATCACCAAACTGACCATCAATTTTATCACGTTACCAATAAAAAATATGAAGGGTTTTATATAAAAAAAAGTTATTCATATATAGTTACCATAATCAAGTAAATATAAAGTACCTAAGAATTATTGCATAAGAATTGTTAGAAATTACTAACACACAAATATGTATGCTCACTACCATAGTTACTCTGTGTTGTTAGGTACTCCGTACAGTCAGTGACGTAGTAGTACCATTTACAGGGTTTCTGTCGACAGATGATTCAGCGGCGAGCGGGAATCAGGGTCTTCTAGATCAGGTTCTAGCATTAAAATGGATAAATAAAAACATCCATAATTTTGGTGGAAATTCTCAGCAGGTGACCATCTTCGGTCAGAGTGCTGGGGGTGCCTCGGTTTCGCTACATATGTTCTCCCCTCTCTCTAAAGGTATTCTTCTTTTTCTATTTTATTTTAATTCATACCTTATGAAGTATAATCACATTTCGTAAAATCGTAGACTATAGGTATTTCTTCTTTACATAGCCTTGTTTAGAAAACCTTTAGAGTTGATAATTTCAGGTTTATTTCAAGGATTAATTTCACAAAGTGGATGTGCAGTCAGTCCATTTGCTGTATACAGACCCCCGCATTCACAGCTGGTCAACACCAGAAACCTGGCATCGATGTTAGGTTGTCCTGTACTCTCCTCAAACGTGATGGTGAACTGCTTAAGGCGTAAATCAGTACAAGACATTGTATCGGCTGATCCACTTGTATGTATTGTTTGTGGTTTCTATTATGAAAATGTTGACTACAATTCAAACTCAAAAAGGAACGGTCGCGATAAATCAGTGGTTATAGCGTTCGTCTCGTAACCGGGAGGTCGTGAGTTCGAGTCCCGCTCGTGCCGTGGCCGCGTCTAACCTAAGACGCAAAAATAGGTAGGGATTGCTCCTTCGCCAAACATTCGGCATTTAGAAGTGAGAATTACGGGCCCTTCGGATATGACCTTGAAAACGTAGGTCATATATCACAGATGGCATTGGGACGTTAACGAACCTCCACTGTTACGGCCCTGAGCGCTAAGCATAAGTCTAAATTTGTGGTACTTCGAGTACAATTGGTGACGTCTCGATATGATTGAAAATTTTTCGACGGAACGTAAAACAAACAAACAATCAATCAAACAATCAAACTCAAGAAAAGAGATATTTACCCTTACTGAAGCTAATTTAAGAGAACAGTGATGTTTGATGATACAACTAACACTGATTATGATGATGGTGATATTGATGATGATATAGATGATAAAGGCTGTTAGTTCGTTTGTCAGTTTACGTCCCATAGAGACATTTCAACTCATACTGAGACGCCACAATTTCAGGTGATGATAAACGTAATGATATTGATGATGAGACGATTATGATGATAAAAAGGATGATAACGATTGTTAAGGTACTGTTACAGATGATTAGTGATGACAATATTGATAAGTGTGACGGTATTGAGGTAATAATAGTTATAAGAAACAAGGAAAATGAAAGTATCTACTTTTATGTGTAGTTGCATATTTCAAATTGTAAACATTAAATATCACTGTTGGTTGATTGTTTGCTTTACATCCCGCTGAGAATATTTGACACATATTGAGACGTCTCCACTTGTATGTGAAATACCACAAACGTAAACCCGTGCTTTGCGCTAAGGGCCGTAACAGTGGGGATTCTTTATCGTGTCAACATCTACCACGACACGGAAGCTCCGTTTTCGAAAGACCTGCGATTCTTTCTTCTAGATGCCGAGCGATTGGCAAATGAGCAATAACTATCTATGTTAACATCTTCTTAAGTTTGAAGCGGTCATAGCACGAGAGGGGCTCGAACTCACAATTTCCCTGTTACGATGCGAACGCTGTACCACTGAGCTACCACATCAATGGTTAGTGTACATTATGTCTGGATCCCGCAAAAAAAAAACTAATCGTGGTTATGAATAGGATACCATTCGATTTTTGTCAAACATAATATAATGACTAGCGGAAAATGAAGTCATGTTGCATTCATTTTCGTTAAAATAGAATATGCATGTTATAATTATACAGATGACTGGCTTGAATACTTTTGATATGTAGTACACAATACATTTGGTGTAGAGTCAGGGTCATTTATTTATAAACTATTCTAATGAACTGTGTTTCACTGGTAATCTGTTACTCTAAGGGCGATCAATGTCTTGTCATTTTAACTTTCAGCATCCCCAGCTAACACTGGCATATGCTCCCAGAGTCGATGGGTATTTCCTACACGATGTTCCAGAAAACCTGATAAAAACGGGAAATTTTAACCGAGATATCAGGATTATGACGGGTTATGTTCGCGATGAAGCGTCCATCTTCATTTCCAATGCGTTTGATGAACATGGCGGATATGACGTCACGTTGTATGATTCGTTACTGACCGATTTCAGCGAAGGATTTCTTCACAGCGACAAAGTAAAGTCGACCGTGATGTGTTACTACCCTGTCCGGCTTAACAATACTCTGGAAAACACCGAGACATATAAGAATGTAAGCATAAAATCACATGACAATATTAATGGACAATATGTATGTGCAGGAACAGACAGATTGAGCATTCGTCATTTGATGAACACGTCAGGGATGTTTATAAGTTGAGATATTTGCAGGAACCGGCAGTTTAAACATTAGCCATTTGATGCACAATTCAGGGATTTTTATATGTTGAAATATTCAGAAACAAATTGAAAATTCTCGCTGTTATAATGCTGATTTCTATTTTGGAATTTCACATAGCTGAAGTGGTTACTTACATGTGCAGTGTGTCTGATATGCGATACGTCGATTGATGACGCAGTGTAACTCAAGCTTAGCCATTTTGGAGAATTTGATGTTCATATCTTGTTTGATCATTGTTCAGTCAGGTGACTTACACTTACTAAAGGGACAGGTCAGGATTCTGAATTGATATATATAGAAAATGATGGGAAATGCATTAGTACATGTGCATAGAATTATGAGTAGTTTATCTACATAACATACGTAATGATAAATCAGTATGAAAACTTCAGCTATGTGCTCTTAATTATTATCAGTATTTGGGCTAACTTGTATTTTTAATCGTAAAATCGAACACGTGAAATATGATGTTACCATTTTACTTTCATTTAACTTTAAAACTTCTCTTCTAATAACTTATCAGCTGGTATCTGACTTCGAGTTCAAAATCCCCCATACAAAAATGGCTTCCAGTCTCGTTAACAAGGGAACAGTTACCTGGCTGTACGAATTCAACTATCTCTCACTACACTACCCCGGACCCAAATGGAGGGGTAACATTTACATACTCTCTTAATATCAATAATTTGTATATATAATTTAAGATTAAGTGTAAAATTGAAAACCACAAATAATTGTCGTTTAATTATTTTAACCACTTAAACAGGCAAGCAATGAAATATACATCATGTATAACGATGACTCTGATCAACTATTTTGATATTGTAGGTGTTTACCATTCAAGTGAGTTGTTTTTTCTGTTCGGAGCACCTCTGTATTCTTTGGATCCATGTCCAGGAGATGTAAATGAAACTTGTCCTCAGATCTGGGAAACAATCCCTCAGTGGGACCTCAATGACAGAAGAATGAGTGAGACTATCATTGATGTGTGGAGTAAATTTGCAAAACTGAGGTACAAAACCTGTCCGTGACACATGGTTGATTTTCTATTTTTAACATGAGCATGTATATTAGATGGTACACTAGTACCGTATTTCAATATATTAATTCATATCAGGCTGTATTATTTACGGAAGACATTGTACATAGTTGATTATCTATATGTTATCTTTTGAAACACACTGTAGTTTGGCTACCTATAGATTATATCATAGGGTACTCTGCAGGTGATTATTGATGGAATATATTTTGAGACACACTGTAGTTAGTTATGCATAATTATATTACGAAACACCCTTTAGCTAATTTTCTATAGAACATTTTATGATATACACTGTAGCTGAATATTTGTAGATTATATTATGTTACCCACTGTAGTTAATTATCTGTAGGTTATATTACGGTATACACTGTAGATAATTATCCATAAGTTCTTATGATACACATTGTAGTTAATTATCTATATGTTATATGTCATATTACGGTATACACTGTAGATAATTATCTAAAAGCTATATCATGGCACACAAAGTAGTTAATTATTTATAGGTTATATTTTGGTATATACTCTAGCTGATTATTTCTTTTTCTTTTTATTTCTTTTTTTTCATTGGGGAACACACGTAGTTAATCGTGTGTATTGTGGGATAAATATGACTTGGTGGTTATTCAGTAGTTAATTTTCTATAGGTTGTATCTTTGATTTGGTTGTTATTCAGTAGTTAATTTTCTGTAGGTTGTATCTGTGGTTTGGTGGTTATTCAGTAGTTAATTTTCTGTAGGTTGTATCTTTGATTTGGTTGTTATTCAGTAGTTAATTTTCTGTAGGTTGTATCTGTGGTTTGGTGGTTATTCAGTAGTTAATTTTCTGTAGGTTGTATCTGTGATTTGGTGGTTATTCAGTAGTTAATTTTCTGTAGGTTGTATCTGTGGTTTGGTGGTTATTCAGTAGTTAATTTTCTGTAGGTTGTATCTGTGATTTGGTGGTTATTCAGTAGTTAATTTTCTGTAGATTGTATCTGTGGTTTGGTGGTTATTCAGTAGTTAATTTTCTGTAGGTTGTATCTGTAGTTTGGTGGTTATTCAGTAGTTAATTTTCTGTAAGTTGTATCTGAGATTTGGTGGTTATTCAGTAGTTAATTTTCTGTAGGTTGTATCTGTGATTTGGTGGTTATCCACTAGTTAATTTTCTGTAGGTTGTATCTGTGATTTGGTGGTTATCCACTAATTAATTTTCTGTAGGTTGTATCTGTGATTTGGTGGTTATTCAGTAGTTATTTTTCTATAGGTTGTATCTGTGATTTGGTAGTTATTCAGTAGTTAATCTTCTGTAGGCTGTATCTGTGATTTGGTGGTTATTCAGTAGTTAAGTTTCTGTAGGTTGTATCTTTGATTTGGTTGTTATTCAGTAGTTAATTTTCTGTAGGTTGTATCTGTGATTTGGTGGTTATCCACTAGTTAATTTTCTGTAGGTTGTATCTGTGGTTTGGTGGTTATTCAGTAGTTAATTATCTATAGGTCGTATCTGTGATTTGGTTGTTATTCAGTAGTTATTTTTCTATAGGTTGTATCTGTGATTTGGTGGTTATCCACTAGTTAATTTTCTGTAGGTTGTATCTGTGATTTGGTGATTATTCAGTAGTTAATTATCTATAGGTTGTATCTGTGATTTGGTTGTTATTCAGTAGTTATTTTTCCATAGGTTGTATCTGTGATTTGGTGGTTATTCAGTAGTTAATTTTCTGTAGGTTGTATCTGTGATTTGGTGGTTATTCAGTAGTTAATTTTCTGTAGGTTGTATCTGTGATTTGGTGGTTATTCAGTAGTTAATTTTCTGTAGGTTGTATCTGTGATTTGGTGGTTATTCAGTAGTTAATTTTCTATAGCTTGTATCTGAGATTTGGTGGTTATTCAGTAGTTAATTTTCTGTAGGTTGTATCTGTGATTTGGTGGTTATTCAGTAGTTAATTTTCGGTAGGTTGTATCTGTGATTTGGTGGTTATTGAGTAGTTAATTTTCTGTAGGTTGTATCTGCGATTTGGTTGTTATCAAGTAGTTAATTTTCTGTAGGTTGTATCTGTGATTTGGTGGTTATTCAGTAGTTAATTTTCTGTAAGTTGTATCTGTGATTTGGTGGTTATTCAGTAGTTAATTTTCTGTAGGTTGTATCTGTGATTTGGTTGTTATTCAGTAGTTATTTTTCTATAGGTTGTATCTGTTATTTGGTAGTTATTCAGTAGTTAATTTTCTGTAGGTTGTATCTGTGATTTGGTGGTTACTCAGTAGTTAATTTTCTGTAGGTTGTATCTGTGATTTGGTTGTTATCAAGTAGTTAATTTTCTGTAGGTTGTATCTGAGATTTGGTGGTTATTCAGTAGTTATTTTTCTATAGGTTGTATCTGTTATTTGGTAGTTATTCAGTAGTTAATTTTCTGTAGGTTGTATCTGTGATTTGGTTGTTATTCAGTAGTTAATTTTCTGTAGGTTTTATCTGTGATTTGGTGGTTATTCAGTAGTTAATTTTCTGTAGGTTGTATCTGTGTTTTGGTGGTTATTCAGTAGTTAATTTTCTGTAGGTTGTATCTGTGATTTGGTGGTTATTCAGTAGTTAATTTTCTATAGCTTGTATCTGAGATTTGGTGGTTATTTAGTAGTTAATTTTCTGTAGGTTGTATCTGTGATTTGGTGGTTATTCAGTAGTTAATTTTCTGTAGGTTGTATCTGTGATTTGGTGGTTATTCAGTAGTTAATTTTCTGTAGGTTGTATCTGTGATTTGGTTGTTATCAAGTAGTTAATTTTCTGTAGGTTGTATCTGTGATTTGGTGGTTATTCAGTAGTTAATTTTCTGTAGGTTGTATCTGTGATTTGGTGGTTATCCACTAATTAATTTTCTGTAGGTTGTATCTGTGATTTGGTGGTTATTCAGTAGTTATTTTTCTATAGGTTGTATCTGTGATTTGGTAGTTATTCAGTAGTTAATCTTCTGTAGGCTGTATCTGTGATTTGGTGGTTATTCAGTAGTTAAGTTTCTGTAGGTTGTATCTTTGATTTGGTTGTTATTCAGTAGTTAATTTTCTGTAGGTTGTATCTGTGATTTGGTGGTTATCCACTAGTTAATTTTCTGTAGGTTGTATCTGTGGTTTGGTGGTTATTCAGTAGTTAATTATCTATAGGTCGTATCTGTGATTTGGTTGTTATTCAGTAGTTATTTTTCTATAGGTTGTATCTGTGATTTGGTGGTTATCCACTAGTTAATTTTCTGTAGGTTGTATCTGTGATTTGGTGATTATTCAGTAGTTAATTATCTATAGGTTGTATCTGTGATTTGGTTGTTATTCAGTAGTTATTTTTCCATAGGTTGTATCTGTGATTTGGTGGTTATTCAGTAGTTAATTTTCTGTAGGTTGTATCTGTGATTTGGTGGTTATTCAGTAGTTAATTTTCTGTAGGTTGTATCTGTGATTTGGTGGTTATTCAGTAGTTAATTTTCTGTAGGTTGTATCTGTGATTTGGTGGTTATTCAGTAGTTAATTTTCTATAGCTTGTATCTGAGATTTGGTGGTTATTCAGTAGTTAATTTTCTGTAGGTTGTATCTGTGATTTGGTGGTTATTCAGTAGTTAATTTTCTGTAGGTTGTATCTGTGATTTGGTGGTTATTGAGTAGTTAATTTTCTGTAGGTTGTATCTGCGATTTGGTTGTTATCAAGTAGTTAATTTTCTGTAGGTTGTATCTGTGATTTGGTGGTTATTCAGTAGTTAATTTTCTGTAAGTTGTATCTGTGATTTGGTGGTTATTCAGTAGTTAATTTTCTGTAGGTTGTATCTGTGATTTGGTTGTTATTCAGTAGTTATTTTTCTATAGGTTGTATCTGTTATTTGGTAGTTATTCAGTAGTTAATTTTCTGTAGGTTGTATCTGTGATTTGGTGGTTATTCAGTAGTTAATTTTCTGTAGGTTGTATCTGTGATTTGGTTGTTATCAAGTAGTTAATTTTCTGTAGGTTGTATCTGAGATTTGGTGGTTATTCAGTAGTTATTTTTCTATAGGTTGTATCTGTTATTTGGTAGTTATTCAGTAGTTAATTTTCTGTAGGTTGTATCTGTGATTTGGTTGTTATTCAGTAGTTAATTTTCTGTAGGTTTTATCTGTGATTTGGTGGTTATTCAGTAGCTAATTTTCTGTAGGTTGTATCTGTGTTTTGGTGGTTATTCAGTAGTTAATTTTCTGTAGGTTGTATCTGTGATTTGGTGGTTATTCAGTAGTTAATTTTCTATAGCTTGTATCTGAGATTTGGTGGTTATTTAGTAGTTAATTTTCTGTAGGTTGTATCTGTGATTTGGTGGTTATTCAGTAGTTAATTTTCTGTAGGTTGTATCTGTGATTTGGTGGTTATTGAGTAGTTAATTTTCTGTAGGTTGTATCTGTGATTTGGTTGTTATCAAGTAGTTAATTTTCTGTAGGTTGTATCTGTGATTTGGTGGTTATTCAGTAGTTAATTTTCTGTAAGTTTTATCTGTGATTTGGTGGTTATTCAGTAGTTAATTTTCTGTAGGTTGTATCTGTGATTTGGTTGTTATTCAGTAGTTATTTTTCTATAGGTTGTATCTGTTATTTGGTAGTTATTCAGTAGTTAATTTTCTGTAGGTTGTATCTGTGATTTGGTGGTTATTCAGTAGTTAATTTTCTGTAGGTTGTATCTGTGATTTGGTTGTTATCAAGTAGTTAATTTTCTGTAGGTTGTATCTGAGATTTGGTGGTTATTCAGTAGTTATTTTTCTATAGGTTGTATCTGTTATTTGGTAGTTATTCAGTAGTTAATTTTCTGTAGGTTGTATCTGTGATTTGGTTGTTATTCAGTAGTTAATTTTCTGTAGGTTGTATCTGTGATTTGGTGGTTATTCAGTAGTTATTTTTCTATAGGTTGTATCTGTGATTTGGTAGTTATTCAGTAGTTAATCTTCTGTAGGCTGTATCTGTGATTTGGTGGTTATTCAGTAGTTAAGTTTCTGTAGGTTGTATCTTTGATTTGGTTGTTATTCAGTAGTTAATTTTCTGTAGGTTGTATCTGTGATTTGGTGGTTATCCACTAGTTAATTTTCTGTAGGTTGTATCTGTGGTTTGGTGGTTATTCAGTAGTTAATTATCTATAGGTCGTATCTGTGATTTGGTTGTTATTCAGTAGTTATTTTTCTATAGGTTGTATCTGTGATTTGGTGGTTATCCACTAGTTAATTTTCTGTAGGTTGTATCTGTGATTTGGTGATTATTCAGTAGTTAATTATCTATAGGTTGTATCTGTGATTTGGTTGTTATTCAGTAGTTATTTTTCCATAGGTTGTATCTGTGATTTGGTGGTTATTCAGTAGTTAATTTTCTGTAGGTTGTATCTGTGATTTGGTGGTTATTCAGTAGTTAATTTTCTGTAGGTTGTATCTGTGATTTGGTGGTTATTCAGTAGTTAATTTTCTGTAGGTTGTATCTGTGATTTGGTGGTTATTCAGTAGTTAATTTTCTATAGCTTGTATCTGAGATTTGGTGGTTATTCAGTAGTTAATTTTCTGTAGGTTGTATCTGTGATTTGGTGGTTATTCAGTAGTTAATTTTCTGTAGGTTGTATCTGTGATTTGGTGGTTATTGAGTAGTTAATTTTCTGTAGGTTGTATCTGCGATTTGGTTGTTATCAAGTAGTTAATTTTCTGTAGGTTGTATCTGTGATTTGGTGGTTATTCAGTAGTTAATTTTCTGTAAGTTGTATCTGTGATTTGGTGGTTATTCAGTAGTTAATTTTCTGTAGGTTGTATCTGTGATTTGGTTGTTATTCAGTAGTTATTTTTCTATAGGTTGTATCTGTTATTTGGTAGTTATTCAGTAGTTAATTTTCTGTAGGTTGTATCTGTGATTTGGTGGTTATTCAGTAGTTAATTTTCTGTAGGTTGTATCTGTGATTTGGTTGTTATCAAGTAGTTAATTTTCTGTAGGTTGTATCTGAGATTTGGTGGTTATTCAGTAGTTATTTTTCTATAGGTTGTATCTGTTATTTGGTAGTTATTCAGTAGTTAATTTTCTGTAGGTTGTATCTGTGATTTGGTTGTTATTCAGTAGTTAATTTTCTGTAGGTTTTATCTGTGATTTGGTGGTTATTCAGTAGCTAATTTTCTGTAGGTTGTATCTGTGTTTTGGTGGTTATTCAGTAGTTAATTTTCTGTAGGTTGTATCTGTGATTTGGTGGTTATTCAGTAGTTAATTTTCTATAGCTTGTATCTGAGATTTGGTGGTTATTTAGTAGTTAATTTTCTGTAGGTTGTATCTGTGATTTGGTGGTTATTCAGTAGTTAATTTTCTGTAGGTTGTATCTGTGATTTGGTGGTTATTGAGTAGTTAATTTTCTGTAGGTTGTATCTGTGATTTGGTTGTTATCAAGTAGTTAATTTTCTGTAGGTTGTATCTGTGATTTGGTGGTTATTCAGTAGTTAATTTTCTGTAAGTTGTATCTGTGATTTGGTGGTTATTCAGTAGTTAATTTTCTGTAGGTTGTATCTGTGATTTGGTTGTTATTCAGTAGTTATTTTTCTATAGGTTGTATCTGTTATTTGGTAGTTATTCAGTAGTTAATTTTCTGTAGGTTGTATCTGTGATTTGGTGGTTATTCAGTAGTTAATTTTCTGTAGGTTGTATCTGTGATTTGGTTGTTATCAAGTAGTTAATTTTCTGTAGGTTGTATCTGAGATTTGGTGGTTATTCAGTAGTTATTTTTCTATAGGTTGTATCTGTTATTTGGTAGTTATTCAGTAGTTAATTTTCTGTAGGTTGTATCTGTGATTTGGTTGTTATTCAGTAGTTAATTTTCTGTAGGTTGTATCTGTGATTTGGTGGTTATTCAGTAGTTAATGTTCTGTAAGTTGTATCTGTGTTTTGGTGGTTATTCAGTAGTTAATTTTCTGTAGGTTGTATCTGTGATTTGGTTGTTATCAAGTAGTTAATTTTCTGTAGGTTGTATCTGAGATTTGGTGGTTATTCAGTAGTTAATTTTCTGTAGGTTGTATCTGTGATTTGGTGGTTATTCAGTAGTTATTTTTCTATAGGTTGTATCTGTTATTTGGTGGTTATTCAGTAATTAATTTTCTGTAGGTTGTATCTGTGATTTGGTGGTTATTCAGTAGTTAATTTTCTGTAGGTTTTATCTGTGATTTGGTGGTTATTCAGTAGTTAATTTTCTCTATGTTTTATCTGTGATTTGGTGGTTATCCAGTAGTTAATTTTCTGTAGTTTGTATCTATGATTTGGTTGTTCTTCATTGGTTATTTTTCTATAGGTTGTATCTGTGATTTGGTGGTTATTCAGTAGTTAATTTTCTGTAGGTTGTATCTGTGATTTGCTTGTTATCAAGTAGTTAATCTTCTGTAGGTTGTATCTGTGATTTGGTGGTTATTCAGTAGTTAATTTTCTGTAGGTTGTATCTGAAATTTGGTGGTTATTCAGTAGTTAATTTTCTATAGGATTTTATCTGTGATTTGGTGGTTATTCAGTAGTTAATTTTCTGTAGGTTGTATCTGATTTGGTGGTTATTCAGTAGTTAATTTTCTGTAGGTTGTATCTGAGATTTGGTGGTTATTCAGTAGTTAATTTTCTGTAGGTTGTATCTGTGATTTGGTGGTTATTCAGTAGTTAATTTTCCGTAGGTTGCATTATGCGATTTGGTTGTTTTTTAGCTTGTTATGATATACATTGTGTTTTCTTTCTCTTTGCAGTTCGCATGAAACATCAATTGCTCTAAATGACGGGCCACTGTGGGATGCTTTTAACAAAGACAAACAGCTTCTGCGCATTGGAACTTCATATGAATTACACAATTACACCAGAAGTAGAACAACGGACTTGTGGGATAAATTTGATTTTCTAAATTATTATGTAAATCCCGAATTGCATTGTAATTTGAATTAAAGGAATGTAGTTATTCTGAATTAAATATGATTTATATAAGTAGAAAAAAATTCTTCTTGTAAATGAGACAACCGCTATTTGTCATGCTGTATCATGGTCAGGTACTGTAGTATCAAAAGGCCAAGATAACTAACAATATTCAATCTCGTAATTCCTATAGAAAGTACAAATCAGAGAGATGGGCAAACACGGATCTCTGGTCATACCAGAAGTGGGATCAGGTGCCTAGGAGGATTAAGCATTCCCTGTCGACCGGTCACACCCGCCGTGAGCCATATATTCATATCAGGTAAACGATGCAATGTGTAGTCAGAATTAGTGTTCCAAGAACGGCCTAACAATGGGTATGAAACACATCAGTCAGCATTTGACTCAATGGTAAGTTGTACTGGTAAACTACACTGGTATATCCAGAGGTCCATGTTTTGCCCAACAGTCTAATTCGTATTCCATATATCATTTATCAGAGTGACCACTGTTCGTTATCCTCGCTCGCCTTTTTACAGAGAAATGAAACAACAGGGAATATGCACTTTGTTTAAAACCACGAATAAATAAATGAAATAAAATAATATTAGTAATCGAAAAGTTTCTTTATTCTATTGATATCGAACTTTGTAATTGTCTTTGTTTATATGTTCACGTCATAATTATTCTTTTCATTTTGTCGAACGAGGCGACTAAATTGGGGCGGTCCTTCGGATGAGACCGTAAAAACCCGAGGCCCCGTGTCACAGCAGGTGTGGCACGATAAAGATCCCTCCCTGCTTAAAGGCCCCAAGCGACGAGCGTAGGCCTAAATTTTGCAGCCCTTCACCGACAATGGTGACGTCTCCATATGAGTGAAAGATTCTCGAGCGAGATGTAAACAAAATAAGATCAGTCAATTATTCATCGTTCATTTGGACCACACTTCCATACACTACAGTCCGTATTTACCGCCAGTCCTCGAGGTGTAAAATTGATCGCGGTTTAAAACAGGTAACTCAGGTTAAACCAGCGCGGTTTCGAGCGGTAAACCTCAGTCTTGTCATAAACGCGAGTTGTCTCTCTCAATTTTTACGTACACTAAAAAGATAGAGAGGATAAATTATTTTTTCTTAAAAGAATGTTGTATTTACATTTTTATCCATTTCTGATATTTATTTCAATTTAAAACTGAAAAAAAAAAGAAAGAAATATGTGTTTTGCGGGTTTTCTTAACAGACTAATTGATATAATTATAGCGAGCGATAGTGTTTATTACTTGATTTACTTCCACCAGTACTTACATGTATCAGGTGACAATTAAATGATCTTAATTGTTTCGCAGCTTTGTAGTCGTATTGTTTAAAGAGACCGACTACTTATAATTAAATTTTCAAAGGACTAGCCTCTGTTACAATTTTAAAACTTCTCGCAGTCTTCTTTTTGTCTTAAATGTGGGTGGTGTGTTGCAGAATAGTTGGATTTCTTTTTTTTTTTAAACTATGGCACGACGACTTTCGATTCGTGAATACACTCATTATCTTGTGCAATATTTGTGTGATAATAACATCCAGGTTAGGAGTCGTGTGTATTTTAAGACTGACATTCCGGTCCTTGTTGGCAAAGAATATGACGTTCAGCGGGAGCGACCAAAAGAAGTTGATCGTGCAGTTGTCCTGCACTCGGGGTCCTCCTGTTCCCCACCCCCACCGCCCAAATCCCCATCCCCACCTCCATCGCCACAACCAAAGCGGAGGAAAATCGAGAAGTCTGCGGTAATTTTTATTTAAATACTGTCAGCTCAATAGAAACGAAATTATTTAAAGCAAAATCAAATCCCTGCTGTTTTGCTACAGAATATGAAAACATGTCGTGATATAGAGATTGATAACATCGTGTGCAAATATAATAAAAAATATTGATTTTATCTAAATGTTTATCGCCGTATACATGTATTTCATTCTTGCACTCATTTTGTTTTTTTTTTACCTTGGCTCATTCCGTGTCGCACACTAAACATCAGTAATATATTTGGAGAGTAAAGCCTTTTCTCCACAAATTTAGAAATATTACCAAATGGCAAAACCATATACGTATATCTGAAGTTATCGAACCTTTTATTCAGGATGTATTCGTTTTCCGCACAATTCGAAAATTTTCATTTTTACTTTTCCGCAAAAAATGTTACATTTCTGCAATAAAAATCATAGTTATTATTGTATCCAAGCCTTGCGTTTCCGCAGTTTAAATGTGCATATGTGTCAACTCATAAGCCATGTTTGAACAAAAGTAGACAGTTGAGAACATTCTATGTATATGGCTATTGATAAATGTTTTTATTTTATGCAGTGCTACGAGATAATATGCGATAATTTTCCCCCCCAGAACTTATAGATAATCATGTGTGGTGTTGTTAAAGGATTAAAAACACATGCTAGTAGTTTATGTAAAGGCGACTCCGCTATTATACAGATGTATTCTGTTCAGTTAGAAATCCCTGTACTGTTGTTACGTGTAATTCAGGTAAAAATTTTGCGGAATCGTAAAATTAAGTCGTGTAAAAGTAACATTTTTTATCGGAAAAATATCACTTTGTGGAAACGTGGTGCGCTGCTTATTGATGTCGACATTCCACGAATGGCCTATAAATAGCAAACCATATTCATTTGTTGATAGATAAAAGCAGGTATTCGATAAAATCCTAATGCATTTTTGCGTATCTTTTTTAATTATATAATTTTAAAATTTTAGAATTTGTTTTCATAACTTTGATATTAATATTTGACCACATTCTTTCAAGTTTCCTCGTTCATATAATAATTGCGCACTCAAACTAATTTATGTATTTAATACATGAATAAAAAAAAACCACAGATGCAGTCTACAGATACAGAAATACTCTCCTCTTCATATGTTTCATATTTCATGTTCATGAACACGTCATTGTCAATAAATCAAATTGTTCACCCTCGCTCTTGTGGTCTGTTGTAAGTTTGTCTTGAAAGTATAAACAAACTCTTGCCTCGCGACTTCTCTGTGAACCGTTTCCCGGGGACGTCACCTATAGTGTTCCCTTTCACCAAAACACACACTGGGGCTACCTTGAACACGTGGTCAATGTAGGTGGAGCATTTCTCTTGTGTCATCTCAGCACTCCAGAACCTCAGTATACACTCTTGAAGCTCCTGTTTCGTTCTCGGGGTCTCCCGGGCAACACACTTTTTTAATTCGCTCCATACCATTTCTATTGGGTTCAAATCGGGACTCTCTGAGAAAAAATATTGTTTCAGACCAGACTACATTGAAGAGAATTCAGTCAAATTAAATATTTTAAACACGACAGAGGGAAGATTTAAAGATTTAACAAAATATGGGGGGGGGGGGGGGGTAGGGGTACTTACAGTGTATATAATTATTTACATGCGGGCCATTCATTCCACCAATTGATGTTGTCTGTCATGAATGTCTTGGTAAGCTTTAACGTATGCTTGGGATAGTTGTCCTGTTGGAATCTATGGTGATCGTGCCCAAATCTTCTTCGAATAAACGGCAGAAACGTGTCTCGAAGGATGTATTCTGTATAGAAAACGGAATCCATTATTCCCTCAAAGAGTCTAATCCGTGATGCCCCTCTCTTAATAATCGCAGCCCAAACGTGAATTTTAAGGGGGATGTGTCGGCCTGGGTAGAACGGGAGCACATGAGTCTTTGGGTCTATAACTGCAGATTTTATTCTGATGCAGCTGCACCGAACACTCGTCGGAAAATATCACATCATCCATAATGTCATTGTCGCTGATCAGTTTTTCACAAAACGCTACTCGCTTGATCTTGTTGGCGTCCCTCACCATTTGTCCATAGCGGGATTTCCGTGTAATCTGTTTCAAAATGGTGGTAAATTTGCTGTGTGACCCTGTGTTGGTGTCGACCCATATTCTGGAGAATATCTCCTTTTCTGACTGTACGTAGGATTTCGAATAAATTGACAAATGGTTTCTTAATGTTTTTCTGTCATTTGTGTCCTTCCTGACCTCATGATTTGCATATCATTGTCCTTGTAAATCCAATATCCTCTACTTCTTTTGAATAGTATACATTTCATGGAAGGTGCATGTTTTATGTAACATCAATTGAAAACGAAGGCTGTCCAATTGAAACGAGATTGATCTGATACTATAAAATCAATTACAAAAATTGATTTCATATCGAGGAATTCCATATTTCATTATTTTGATAACGTATATAATCTGAAACGTAACTTACAGTTAATATGATACATGAAATGCAGATCTCTAACAGGAGAATTACAGTTTCACGTGTCAGTTTTGATAATTTTAGTAGAAATATTTGAATTATGATAAGAAAATAGGACATAAACGTTTTGTGCTATTTTGGGATGAAATGTCACATTCTTAAACACGTCATCATGGTCGTACTGAGGATTTATTCTGATCCGGCTCCCCACTGGACACGACTAATAAGACCAAGCTGTTTGATAACTTGATTTAATTTTAAATAGGAAATGTTGATGAACTCTAGATTTTTCGGAACCTTTTAAATTGAGTTTTTGTCTCTCCCAGTCATCGGTTATGTCCTCGTCATATTCCTCCTTTGATGCTACCACTCCTCCAAGATATGTACATATTTCTACAAAGTTTAAGTCTTGATCGTCGATCATAACTAGCTCTTTAGTATCTGACCTGAGTCTAATTACAAAACTACTTAAGTTTTTTTTAAATATTTATCCTGTGATCAACTCGACATGTAGTTTGATGTAGTTTCTGTTTGACTGATTGATTGTATATTGTTTAATGTTCCTTGTGAGACTTTTCCACTCATGTGGAGACGTCCATGTAGTTGTTGTGTTTTTAACATTTCCTGGGTAGGAAAGTAAAGTCATCAGTGAAGTCTAGTTGCATTGTATTCCTGTTGGTTTTTTTTCTGTACTTCTTTTCATGATTAAGTTTGTTACAATAAAGAATGGGAATCCAGACGTAGTGCAACTGTTGTTACCTAGAACCAATTGCAATCTCCTAACACTACATAGAGAATTGATTACCATGCATGTTTCTCGATTCTGATCAGCTTGTCTAAGACACCCTACTAGTTCATTATATACAAAAAGGCTTTCTTTCTACATGTAATCAATGCTTTTTGTCAACATAATTAGTAATCTTGGCTTTTTCTTTATACACAACCCTGAATTCCACTGGTTACGTGATGTTACGGAGTATCAAATAACTGTTCAGTAGTATTTTCCCTATTTATAGCCAGCTGGTTCTTAATGTAGTTGTCATTCCACAACATTACAGAATTCTCTGTAACACTATTCTAGAACCCACTTCTCATGTTACAGATACGATCGTTATGTTCCTGTGAATGCCACATATTGATGTACCGCTTTCTTTGGAATATTCATAAAGATCAGATCGTTATTCCACACATTTATTATATCTCTAACGATTTGCCTTTATTCTAAAATATTACGATAAAACTATTTGTTATATGGCAAATAATTTTTTTTATTAATGAAATGTTCCTAATTTCTAGAGATTTGTTTTTGCTTGTAATATATGGGCCTTTATTGATGTATGCCTTCCTCTCGTAAGGATAAAACTGCATCTGGCCTACATACATCTTCGCTGTGTGCTATAGTGATTGGGTATTTGGGACCTGTGATGATTTTGTTTGTTGTAACAGCTGGACAGTTCAAAAAGAATCTGTTATTGAAATGACTAAATGTATTTACCATCGTAGAAATAAGTATTACAAATTTTCTTACAATTAATGAAGGTTCTAAAAGTTTTACTATTGCGAATCAACTTATTCAAGTACAGCATTGAAAGTACCAGTTATTTATTAAGTAAATCATTTTTATTATATTTACTATAACAATTAAACGCACTGTAGTAAATAAGAATATCAATGTTTGCACTAAAGCAGTGCAAATTATTTATATGTTACTGATGTAAATCAAGTTATTACACGTGTGACTGGTCGACAGGGGATGCTTACTCCTTCAAGAAACACGATCCCTTATTTGGTGTGTCCAAGAGTTTGTATTTGCCTACTATCATTTTGCTGATAGGATGAGATAGATCACCGTTCGTTATTGTCACCTTTTCACGTAAAGTTTTTGCTACATTACATCAAATCATGTCTTTGTATATTGTAAACTATATTTTAGACAACGATAGTAAAATCCAGGAATACGGTGTCGGTAAAACTTGAGAATGTCAAAGGCATTGAGACAACAGAGAAGTTAAACAATATAGTAAATTGACACATCTTTATTTAGTGGGTGTGTAGTAGCAATAGACGAGGGAGTTGTCCTGTTTAGCGGGATCCGGTCCAAACGGATGCATTCCAGAAATGTAGTTTCTATTGTTATTATTTTCATCGTCAAAATCAACCCTTATTTCCTTGACTCCCATTCCTTTGACCAACTGACAAGGGTAGATAAATCTCAGCAGATAGAATGGTTTGGATGTAGGTAGCTGAATTTGTTTATTAAATTCACCGTCTCTCCTGAAATAAAATTGACGTAAGCTGTTAACTAACTATTGAATGTTGTTACTGTGCCGTCAAGCTTTTTTTTTTTTTAAATTTTGATATTTCTAGTTTTGTTTATTTTGAATATCAGTTAGTCATCAAATGTTAATCCATTAATTAATTAAACTAAAGGTGGAAATACTAATGTAGTGCAAAATTCAATGTTGTTTATTTCTAATCTTGTGTGTGTATCTGTGTGTATGTATGTATGTGTGTGTATGCATGTGTATGCATGTGTGTGTATATGTGCGTGTGTCTGTGTATGTGCGTGTGTGAATCAATATGTTGATTGTCTTTAGCTCAAACCCTGTAGGGATCCGGGTTAGAATAGATCCTCAGCACCCTAGCTTGTCGTAAGAGGCGACTAAATGGGGCGGTCCTTCGGATGAGACCGCAAAAACCGAGGCCCCATGTCACAGCAGGTGTGGCACGTTAAAGATCCCTCCCTGCTCAAAGGCCATAAGCGCCGAGGATAGGCCTAAATTTTGCAGCCCTTTACCGGTAATGGTGACGTCTCCATATGAATGATTGATTGATTGATTGATTATTTATTGCTTTCCGCCATACTCAACAATTTTCAGTTATCTGGTGGCGTCCAGTTTTGGTGGAGGAGAGAACCCAGATACAATGTACCTGGGAAGAGACCACCGACCTTCCGCAAGTAAACTGGCAAACTTGGTCACATATATCGGCGCGAGCGAGATTTGAACCCGCGCCGACTAGAGGGGAGATGCCTTGTGATTTTGAGCGAGAACATTTTATTTTCAGATGTCACAACAGGTATAGCACGATGAAGATCACTCTCTAGTCAAACTCCGCAAGCGCCGAGCATATGCCAAAATTTTGCAGACCTTTACTAGATATTGTGACGTCTCCATATGGGAGATTATCGAGAGAGACTTTAAACAATATATAACCATCCAATCAAACGCAAAATGATTATCTATAATAATTATATTATCTACGAAAAAATTACCAATCGCAAAATGATTGTAAGAATCATATTACGTACAAAACTCAGTGACTATAAAACATTGTGTTACCTACATTACTTACAGCATTCTCCTATCGCAAAATAAATTTCTGTAAGACCTATTTAATTAGCAAAATCCCGGGATACAAATACTTACTTATTTCATCAATTTCCGATTGCTGACGTTACCATCACTGTTTGGTGCTGTACACTATGGAAAGCATTTAAACGGAGAGAGAGAGAGAGAGAGAGAGAGAGAGAGAGAGAGAGAGAGTTACCTGCAGCAATAGTTAATCAACGTGTCACTGTCGAATTGTCCACTTGGTAGTACTCCATCAGCACTGTTATTGTTATCGCTGTTTTCGTCATCCCAAAAAATGCTTCCCCTCGCGAAACCTGATCATGAAAAAACGTCAGAAATGAACTACAATGCATGCGTTACTTTTAACTGGAATGTTTGCATCACAGATGAGTGCATTGTATAATACACTACACATGAACTACAGCATGTGTTATTTCTTACAGTAACATCATCATTAGTATATACATGAATTACGCACGATGACGTTTCTTATCTATTTGTATCTTGCCGCTGATAATAATCTTGAAATGTCATTGGCTGAAACTAAACCGATATCCAATGACATCCTGCCTCTTACCTAATATTGCCAATATGCCCATTTCACGTGGTCTATTGACCACACATATGTATTATGATGTCATGAGAAGACATACCCTGTAACTGTAGCTTAATCAGTAGATATTATGCAAGAACATTTTAATGTACAAATTAATATATTTTTGAATTTTCATTTTAATGTGAATAGACAGAACACCGTCAATATATTAATCACAGTGCAATACATGGTACGCATTTTGGTTTTGGCATGCCTGATAAAACATCAAAAATGAATGTTAATATTTCTTTTATTAATGTGTAGTAAAGTCATCGAAGGGGTAAATTCTTTATATAGACACTTACAGGATTATGCGGAAAAAAATATTGACTTCTTGAAAAAAAATAATGGGCGAGCCTTAATGTGTACACGTGATTCGCTACATTCGTGACAAGCCAAAATAAACATAACCCGAAAATAAAGCAAATATTTTGGTCAAAACGTTAAAATTTAAATTATTATTATTATTATTATACTATTTTTATATAGCGCCTTATCTAATTATATAATTACTCTAAAGCGCTTAACATATAAAACAAGGGCAATATAAAAACGAACATTATATAAATTAAAAGGTCACAAAAATAATAATCATCTAAAGTCGAAATGGGAGGTATTAGTAATTTTTTTTTTTTTTTTTTTTTTTTTTTTTTTCGTGAGAGGGATTCATTCTTCACTACATGGCATTCAATTCTGGAATTCTTATCATTCAATACTGCTATAAAAATTGAAGAGAGAAGGTTAGTCACCCAAAACATATACAATTATATATTATATTATGACATAACTTCATTACCTCCAGTTGGGCACGTGTTTCCCTGCCTAATTATACAATAACTTCCGGGAGGCCAATCTCCGCCTCCACTGCTGCTAAGAGGATCCTTTGTACAGTAGGAGAAATTCAAATTTTTGGGATTCTGTCCATTGATACCTGGACAGAAAGAAAGGCAATCAGCTTTCACACTCCTTGTATCATGGGATATTCTATTGTTGGCAGACTTACATTGGACAGATTCACATTGCAATATATTTTTAAAAGATGATACCGAGGGAAAAAAATGCTGATTACATGACTGTTAACTGATTTTGAAACAACTTCTGATATTCTGAGATGAGGTCCTTTACAAAAATAGGAATTCGGTGGGGGTAGGAATCACTGAAATATTCTATAGAGAGTATTTGAATGAAAGTACCAGATTTCGTTCAATTACATACATGACGTTCACAGTTTTCATGATATCACAAAAAAAGGTTCATATAGGGTTATAACTTTCGATAAAAACATGTTCCGTCTAATTGATGTACAAATTAAAGACTTCCAGATTGTTTAGAGGTGAAAAAATAATCCAAACATTTGATATTGTTGTACGTTAATCAATAAATTCGCTACTGTAGTCGTAAATTGTGAAGCTGCTTACCATAGAAGTGATGTCCAAGATCTATCCTGTTTTTGTTCTTATCGTTTTCATTGTCCTGGAATCGCCATCCCTCCAGCCAATTAGACGGACATCCAGTGTCAGGTTTGATCAGGGTATATGTTCCTTTTGGCCAACTGACTGAGCAAAAATATACAAGAATAGAATGGAATACGTTGTACACGTATAAAAGAATGATTAAGATTAATACAGCTTCTTGTATGAGCTGGATGTTTCGTTTTTCAATACTCAAATATCTAGTGTTAATTTTGTGCTGTCTATGATAAGACATTCATAACATAAATGAGGGTTCGGGGAAAATCCAAGATTCGTAAGAAAGTAATGTTTGCGAATTTAGCAGATACTTCTTTCAAGTAAACAAAACTTGATATAATTTAAGTCAGAACGACCATGTCCACTGGTAATGACAATTTAATGGCTCTGTAACTGTTGATTATTAGTTTTTCAATTATGTGACAGGAAATGCTTACTCTTCCTAGGCAACTGTTCTCACCTCTGGTATGTCCAGGGGTCCGTGTTTGCCCATCTCGTTGGTTTGTATTTGTTATAGGAATTTCGAGATTGAAAATTGTTAGTTACTTTTACATTTAAATACCGAGTTTTAGCGATTTCATAAAGAAGATGCATACACCAATCATATTGTGAAAGGCAAATAAGCAATCACAATCTCTATGTCAAAAGCGACTGATTTGTTTCTGATTTGATCTTCTTAGTTATATGATATACCAATAGTAACGTACATTTATAGCACTACATACCTGCTGAGATGATTGATACAAGGCAAAGAAAAAGAACTGCCTTTGCACAGAAAACTCCCATCATGAGATAATGATGTTCTCTGAAAAGGATTATTGTGATTGCAAAGATTTGATTCGAATGAAGCTTCGCTGATTTCAATGGAATCGGAATGAAGAGGATAATTATTTGTGTCTTTTATAAGGTTCCATTTACTTGTTTGTTCTATTTCTGTGCACAGAACAATTATTTATTTCTTCGATGCATACTGGTTATTTCCTATTTTAATGTATAATTTATCAAATCAGACAAAGGCTATATTCTATGTAAGGTATTCTATTTATCCACTTACCTGTAAAAATATCATACAGCAATACATTTATTCTTCTATAATCTGCTCTGGGATAAAAAAGTTTATCATCATATCAAGATTCCAAAACGTTTTATTAATTTAATAGCCATAATAAATTCAAGAAGGTTATAAATCACATATCATACTTGTGAAAAAGAATCCTATTTTAATCGATGTGGTTTGTCATCACCTTGAATACGTTAAAAGTAAACGAAGACACTTTATTTTAAGCATACATTCAAAAATAGATTATCACCTTTAACGACAATTCAGAAGATATATTAAAACCTTTTCATCAGATTCTTAAATATCTATACCTTAATGCAACCGTATAAAATAAATTCTCTATTCATTGGATTAATATTCTGATATTTCATCCCTTTCGGTGAATACCAATTGCCGTGGTTGTACGGAACTGTAAATTTAAGTCATCAATGAATTTTAAATTGTTTTGAAAGGAGAGAGAGAGAGAGAGAGAGAGAGAGAGAGAGAGAGAGAGAGAGACACGAATCTCCACGAAAATATACTCAACAAAATACATAAGGGTCAACGACAGAGAGTAAACATTTTGTAATGCTAAATTTTCAATAGACGTAATAGACACATCTAAACGAAAGTGCGTGCAACCTATCCCTCCGTGTTTATCAAATCAGGTATGATAAAAGAATTAGAAAGTTACATGATGATTATGCTTGATTCAAGTTGACACGGCTTGTATGAACATTATCTTTGTTTCTAACGTCCATTACAACAACTGTATTTTAAACGAACTTGGCATTTATTTTACTGCACTTTCAAAAGATGAAATTCTTCAAAACCATACTTCCATTTTTAACACATTTAATATCTTTGTCAACAGGACGGATCGATATGAGTTAGTGTACCTATGCTGGGTTCCTAAACCTTACAAAAACCCTTACGAAGAAACATTGCTGGATCTACTAAGTGTATTAGGAAGTACGTATCTATTGCCTCACGAAAATATTAAGATTGATTGATTGATTGATGTTTTTCGCCACACTCAACAATTTTTCAGTTATCTGGTGGCGTCCAGTTTTTGTAGGTGGAGGAGAGAGCTCAGATACAATGTACCCGGGAAGAGACTACCGACCTTCCAAAAGTAAACTTGCTCCCCGTGGGGATCCGGGTTGTTAGAAAAGATCCTCAGTACCCCTTGCTTGTCGTAAGAGGCGACTAAATGGGGCGGTCCTTCGGATGAAATCGCAAAAACCATGTCACAGCAGGTGTGGCACGTTAAAGATCCCTCCCTGCTCAAAGGCCATAAGCGCCGAGCATAGGCCTAAATTTGCAGCCCTTTACCGTCAATGGTGACGTCTCGATATGAGTGAAAAATTCTCAAGCGGGACGTTAAACAATATATAATCAATCAATCAATCCAAAAGTAAACTTGCAAATTTTCTACATATATCGGCGCGAGCGAGAATCGAACCCGCGCCGACTAGATTGTGATTTTGAGCACAATACTCTAACCACTCGACCACGGAGGCCTCTCAAAGGGAAAATCCAAACGTTATGCGTCACAACATGTGCAAGAAGTAGATTCTAAAAGAATTAAATAATAATAATAATAATAATGATAAAAGTGAAAATTAAAAAAAGGTACTTAATTACATCCAGAGGTCCTTATTCACCCAACTCTTTATTTTGTTTTCTTATAGGAGTTACGAGATTAATCACTGTTTGTTATGGTTACTTACTGATGAAAAAGGTATGATAACTAACAGTGTTCAATTGTAAATTCGTAAATCTTAT
This sequence comes from Ostrea denselamellosa, assembly GCA_024699665.1. Classification (NCBI taxonomy): domain Eukaryota; kingdom Metazoa; phylum Mollusca; class Bivalvia; order Ostreida; family Ostreidae; genus Ostrea; species Ostrea denselamellosa. The sequence continues at coordinate 5,427,649 of JAMZEH010000068.1, forward strand.
AGAAAATACAAATCAGAGAGATGGGCAAAACACAGACCCCTGGTCATAGTAGAGGTGGGATCAGGTGCCTATGAGAAGTAAGCATCTCCTGTCGACCGGTCATACCCGCCGTGAGTCTTACATCACGATTATGGAAAAGGAGCAATTCGTAGTCAGAATCAGTGTGTCAAGAACGGCATAACAATTGATATGAAACACGTAAGGCAGGATTTGACCTAATGTAAACTTGTACTGGCAAACTAAACGTTATAACGACCATAACATTTGCAAACTTTAGACGATATTGTACATGACCCTGTAACTTATTTGTCAGTAGCCTGGCTGGATTTAAAAACTGATTATATGCAGAACAAGCTCTAGCGTATAGATCAGTTGGGAGATATTAACATCATATGCAGATGGTGATGGGGTGTTTCCATATAAATAAAAGACGTTGATGATGGAGAAATTGTCATCAAGTTGAGTTGTTAATTTGTCGCCAGCATATATTTTCAGAAAAATATCTAACTGTGAACCAGATGTGAAAGACTCTCTGGTGTCTTTTATATCTTAAGTTCACTGGAATATATCGAATCGGCATATGAATGCATATGATCATTGTGAATAGATAAAACGCCGTCGATATATCTAAATGTCGAATTGAAGACCACAGCAAGAGACTTGTTCTTCTCATATATAAGCTTTTGAATGAATTCTGCTTCATAACAATACGAAAACAGGTCACTTTACAACGGAGCATAATTCGTGCCCATGGGACTTTAGCATCGTTTTAATATCAACTTCAGAGTACTTGTTCGTAGAGTCAGAATGGTGTTTAACAGAATAATTTTTGGGATGACCGATCACTAGATATGGATATTCCCTTTTACCATTTTTGTTGTGGAAGCAACTGTCTCTGATGTCAAATAGTCTGGTCTCTAATTTATCGTGAGGTATGATGGTGTAAAGTGTTGTAATATAATGCGTTTTAATTTTGTTAATTTGAGAAAAGTTTCGTGATTTCATATTCACTAAGAATTCTTTAGACATTTTAAGAATTCACATTTGATTTACACCACTTCTGGCACATGTAGTGCCACATACGTTTAAAATTTCTCCTTCACAGTTAATATTTTCGTGAGGAGCAAAGATAGGGGCTTAATAGAACATTTGCTAGATCCACCAACGTATCTTTGTTTGTAAATATTTTTGTGGAGTTTCGGAATACAATATAAGTACGGGAAAACATGATGACCGGCTTCATTAAATGCATTTAAATTTGAAGCAAGATTTTGAAGAATTCTATCTTTGAAAGGGCAGTTGGAGTATACGTGCGATTACTGAATGTTTAATTGATGGCAAGTTCGTTTAGAATGCAGTTGTAATAATGAACTATACAAATAAATACAATGTTTTTGCAAACCATGTCACCTGGAACCAAAAGATATTCCTCATGCAGCCTATGAACCTCGTTTGGTTTAGTAAACATTCCTTTGATACTTTTTCTCTATTCTAACAAGGTATCAAGTTCTTCTTTTTTTCAGATTTAGCCCATCGTCTGGCATAATCTTCGTGATACAAAGAGAACTTGAAATACTCTGGAAGACAAGATTGAATTATTTGATAAGACAGAATGTTGCTGATGTTGACGTCATCAATATTTTAGATTGAGTGGAAGGAACTGGCGGCTTGACTCGGGAGTAATGTCATTCAAAACCCGCGGTGGTTTAAAGAGCCTATGATAGGCAATGCCCATAATCATATAATCCAGTTTATATTCTGGTGTGGAAAAATTCACGTATGAACTAGCTTTGGTTTCTTCCAATAACATATTCAAAACTCTTAATGGAAGAGAGTAACGTTCTGTTCGAATATGATGTGGACTTAAGGCAAAAGTGAGTCAAGATTAGTGTGACATCTTTTATACTACGGTCTTTGATATGAACGATGTCCATGACTACGTTTACGTCTATGTGTATTAGGAGAAAGTTCAGTCACATTCACATTATGTCTTTGTGGAGTTCTCAAATTAACGATGTCAAACTTGACTGACATTTGCCTGACGTCAACAGACAATTAAGTCAATATTATATTCGCAAAAAACTTTACTCTCTTCCATTAAGAGTTTTGAATATGTGATTTCATGAAATCTTTTTGATGATTCCTTTCCAGATTTCATGTGCTCCATATCCAGATATTCTGTAAAAAAAAAAAAATGCAAACCACGTGATATATTGATCCCCAGAAATTCGTTTATTAGTAATATCTCCGGACGTGATGTCTCTACTAAAACGTTTGAAAGTTCACCTGTAAATCCTATAACGTTGTCTACGCTGCTGAGTGTAACATAATTGGAGTAAACGAATTTCCATTTCTGTACCAAGGCTGACTATCTGCCCAAAGGATAATCCTAGGAACACCAGCCATTCTGTTGGAGCCTGTGTCCCTTTATAGGCACCACAGAGTGACACTGGGTGACTTGTCAGTCAGTATATTATCTTTGTTATGTATATTCATGAAAGAACTTATATCGAGGGGCAATTATCATCATATGTTTCTCGGTGCGAAGTTTTTTTTATCTGAATGGAAAAGAATCATGAACTGCTAAGCTGCTTCACTAGAATTGTATGTCACTCCTACATTTAGTTCGCGATGTGGATTTCATGCCAGATACGTCTATTGTGTTGGCTGTGTTTCTTTGCATCAATAAAAGTACTGATACAAATAATAATGATTCACTCCCCTCATCATATCAATTATATATTATATGGCTCATTTATATAGCATCACTTTTTACATGAAAATGTGCTTATATTTTGATATGTTATGCTATTTTCATAAATCAGGGAAAAACTGACATTTTTACCTCCTAGGAGATTTTTAAAAAAAATTTATTGTAAGAATACTTACCAAAATGTTGCATTCTTAGTTATTCAATACCATCTTCCGTGGGAGAAGGTATTCAGAAATAGCATATCATTTTCGGTACTCAATCACGTAATTTCTATAGAAAATTCAAATCAGATAGATAAGGAAAGACGGGCAACGGGAGATACCGAAGGTGGGATCAGGTGCCTAGGAGGAGTAAGCATCCCCGTGGTCGGGTTACACCCACTCTGAGCTCTATATCTTGATCAGGTAAACGGATTAATCCGCAGTCAGAATCATTGTACCAACAACGGCCTTGGTTGAGAGCATTTGAATTGATGGAAGGCTGTCCTAGCAAACTAGATCGTTATAACGACCATACACTTTGCAAAATGCTGACTATATTGTCCAGATTAGGAGTCACACTGTATAATAGAAGAAGCTGCTCAATGACACATTGTCATATGCAAAACAAACTTTGAACACAATCAACACACATGATGTTATCATAGTGGAGAGTTTACCAAGCTCTGCACCCAAAGTGAGAGAAGGTCACAGAAGGCAATCTCTAACATTAATAGTTCACTGTGTGTATGATCAATTATTTGAGTGCAATAATAGAGACAAGCATCTTTGCACATAAGAAAGTCTTAAACAAGACTTACTTGTCGGATAAAAAATGCCTTACATTTTGACACAAATCTATTCGTTCTCAACAAATTTCTAGTTTTATTTTATGATTTATTTTTTAGGATGTTCATATCATTATGATACTATTATGTAAACAGCGTTCTGAAACTTGATGTTTTATCACATCTCGAGATGCAGTACTCAGGGCTGGTGTCTGGTCAACAGGGGGTGATTACCCTCCAAGACACGAGATCCCAACCCTGCTATGTCCAAGATTCCTTGTGAGCCTTTTTCTTAATTTTGTATTATTTGTAGGATTTTAGAGATATATTGGTATTTTTACATTTACTTTTTCATTTTTCGCAATATTGAACCAATTAGACATTTAATCATCCCTTATATTAAGGAATAATTTTATCCCAGGTTGAAAAGTTACTTGCACATAGCAGTGTTTGTATTGAAAACTATAATGCAGTAGAATAGCAGCGATTAGTAATAGAGACCAAAAGAAAAACAAAAACAAAAAAAAACCCCAAAAAAAAGAACAAAAAAAAAAAAAAAAACAAAAACGAAAAAAACAAACAAAAAAACAAAACGAACAACTTAAAACAGAAAACAAACAAACAAAAAAAAAAACAACAAACAACCCCCCCCCCCCCCCCACCAAAACAGAAAAAAAGTATGCAAAAATTAAAGACATATTTATTCTATTTAAATATAGATTATTGATATTGATTTTCTGTAAGTGTATATTTATCTGCTTAGATAAGAAAATTACATTAACCAGATGGGAAATGACCCAAAACAAAGTGAAACAGATGATATCAGAAATGATAAAGAACGAATTCCGCTAAATAAAATAAAACGCATCTCGATCTGTCCATGATTTCATACAGACTGTCCCAAAATTCTTTTTTCTCTTTTTTGAGAAAAGTATTTGATTTCCATTTCGGTATTCAAGCCAAAGCTGTGCTGTGGTTTATACGCTTAATTATAAGCTACTGTTCTGAATACGTTGGGATATTTTGCTGCCGTAGATGATGGATCATTGAAATATCACTAAACCAAACATCTTATTTTTTGAAAACACATTTTATTAATTTTTATATTCTATGTCCGATTCCACAGTATCTTATCAAATTCATTTCGTGTAGACCATGGGCTTCCAGAAAGACTGACGCCAGTATTTGACGCCCTTTAAAATATTTAAATGATAGCGATAGTTAAAGTTGTGCAGATGTTATCATATCGACTGGATTTGTTGAAATCACGTATTAGTGATTTTATTTGAATATGTTATCATTATGTAATATAGGACCACGTATCCCTTAATGAAAAGGTGTAGATCACGAACAGAAATAAATCTCATAACTCTTATAATGAAAACAAATACGGTAAACACGAACAGCTGGGATACCAGAGGTGAGATCAGATGCCTAGGAGGAGTAAACATCCCCTGTCAATCGGTTGTGATCCCTTAAGCATGATCATGTAATCACTGGAGCATATAATATAGAAGGGATCACAAAGAATTTGATTTTAATTAGATTGATATCCCCTAGATGCATGCTCGCAATCAGGTGCTTTGGATGGCATTTAATTAAATGCGACGATCCTGTAATGCACAATTTTTGACCATCTGTCAAAATGCATTCTGTAATTAGTGGAGAACGTGCGATATTTGATACAAATAATTTCATGATGTACGATGGACCCTCCCATCAAGGTCGCTTTTATGAACATATTAATGAGTGTTGATTTCAGTGGCTTATTTCGTAGTTTTAATCAGACACAATGCATTTAAAACGAATTCTAATAAATTTGCTAAAATTAAATTGTAAAGCAGATTATAGTAACACTGTATAACGCTAAATATATTATTATATTGGCCAAAATACCATTCTTGTTGAATCTACCCTAAAATGTCTCCCTACCACAAATTGGCTCCAGAGTAAAATTACCTCCCAAAACTTACTTCTCGGTTACGGAAATTCTACTTACGTTTCAGCTGTAGTGTGGATTTTCTCAAGATATGGTCATGAGGATTTAAAATAGTAAGAAATAATAAAACTCTCATTATGCCATATCACATTTTAGCTCATATAGTTTAAGAGTTTATGTCAGGTTTTCTAGTGAATTTTCCCCCGCCATTTGTCTTACTGGTACGTTTCGCTCGGCGGTTAGCGTAACGTCAAGATTTCTGACACACTTGCCACAGAGTATCCTTAGGAATAGTGGATTGGAATGTTCAAATAAAGGACAACATATTTCACTCCTAAATGGAAATCATCAACCAGATTGTTAAATAGGATAGCATGTTCTTTTTGAAATATATTCTCAGGAACGATTGACCACGACTGGCTTCTCAAACGAGTTTAAAGTTACTCAATTCAGAAAACTCTGTTACAATCTTCCTCTGGAGAACCGCCGAGGTAGGATTTGTCATTTTCACAGTACAATCTCCCTTAGGAAGGTTAGACTACATTTGTTTAAACAAAGGCTCCTGGACGGAAGGTCTGCTCACAATAGGTTTTTTGTAAATCAATATTTATTTCAAAGAGCTAGACTACAATTTGGCTAATTGATATGCATGTTTGTACTTGACTGAACATAGGACAACATCTTTCTCGTCCTACTCTCAACCGGGCACAAGGTCGGTTCGCTATACGCAGTGGTAAAGATATTAAACGATATTCACCTACACATAGCTTGTACACTTTCTGTAAAATTCATATTCAAGCGTCTTTTGAGGATTAATTTATTTTGTTCATTCGTTTTCGTCGTCATTTTAATGCTATTGTTATTAAGTACAGTTCCACCTAAAAGAGGTTAATAAGTCGACGGACAGGGTTTGGGCCAATATATATATATATATATATATATATATATATATATATATATATATTAACATTGTTTATAGGAACTCATTCTGTGAGATTATTTATTGTCATATGATGCACATTCACAGAGCTGTTTTACTAAAAATAGAACGACCACGTTTAGACTAAAAATGACTCAGAAAAATGCTATCTGTTCTTAAATAATTTTATCGAATGACAAGATCGCACATTTTCAAAATGCTTATATAAAATGAAGAAGAAAGCTACTATCTATCCATTTCTGTTGGCATAATGAGTATTTATGATGTGTTACCATGGTAATGGTTGCTGTAGTTAACCAACATATTTTTTAAAACAATGAAGGGCAGCTGTTGAACGATTTTCATTGATTTTTGTTGTTGAAAGTTTTGATTGTGCTTAGAAATGAAAATAAGTGAAGATTGTGACAAATGGCGAGAAATAATATATTTCCATGTTTTAAAGTTTTCTTTTACTTGCAAACTATACGAAAAATACAGTTTTCCGTCATTTTCTAGTAAATATAATATTTATTTATATCTAACATTATCTTGTTTATGTGTTTACACCCCATATGCATCAATGTAAATACAAGAAATTATTAACAGAGATTTGGGTAGGGATCAAACGTCCGATTATAATTAACCCATTTAATTAAGATTTCTTCAAGTAATAACATTAACCAACTTTTAACAAGTATTAGGGCCTATATGTTACTATTAGTGGCGAGTTTAACTTACAAGTAGTTTTGGATGGATAGTTTGAAGTGGGTGGGTAATTAATACATTAAATTGAAAATGCTTTGTGGAATATTTTACAGTTTCTTATTGATGGTGAACACAACACAGCATACGTTGTAGGTTCCTCAAGTGAAAAGAGATTGAAATTACAGTCCCAAGTATAAACAAAATGAATGTCCGTGCACCTTTAAAACGTATTTCGTAAGGAAAACAAAACTTAGAATGCGTTCAAGGAAATTTATATGATTAAAAAAAGGAGAGGTAATGTATTTATACATATATAGTACATATTATCCATGTAATTTATAGTGTGTTAGCCACATTGATTAATTCATAGCGGTGTCTCATAGACAGTTTAAATTTTGTGCTTATGCTATATATATCATTGAAAAAGGTCTTGTTTGAAAATTCATTTTGAACTCCTTTTTTGATCTGATATGAAATATAAATCATTTATTACAAAACATCTGGACATTTATGATTTTTAACAATTTGGCCAGCAATTTCAAAACTATTATGACTTTCAAATTTTCACTGAATCATGTTGTTAAAAAATAGAAATCCACTCATTCATGGCACAAGTTGTCTCTTATTGCAGGTTGCATTCAGATTTAACAAAAACACAACTGGTTTACATAATCCATGCAAATACTACTTTATATCATGTTAATTGAAAATGAATCCTTAATTATCTAATCACTACATTCTATTATCTGTAAGATTTTTTAACAGTTGAAGCTTGTAAATTTGGATCCTCTATAAACTACAGTTGACATAACTTGAAAATAAATCTTAAAATAATTATTTCATGTTTATTTGTCAGGATTTATTTTTTCATAAATTTTCAATATTGTGTTCAGACTGTTTTGATATTCAACATTGAATTTATGAACTCCTTTGCTTCCCTTTTGTAATATCATCCCATACTTTCACTTGCTTTATTAGAGTTGTATTGAGCTGGCCTATTTCCCACCTGTCACCACTTTCAGTATGTCTTTGGGTTTTTGAAGTTTGTCAATGGAATTTGATGTATGCAAATTTGCCACCTGAGTCCTATAACAGAATGGAATAGACATCAATTTTCAGGACGTGAAAAAATATCTCTCTCTCTCTCTCCCTCTCTCTCTCTCTCTCTCTCTCTCTCTCTCTAATCATATGCAATCAAAACACTTCTATAAATATGCGTGTGTCATTATGTTCCAAATCGTACAGATTCATTCTATCGTATTTCCTTCTCAGTATCACACAAAGCTAATAAATTTTCAAATATATTTCTCCAGACAATTCAACATGCAAATTCTTCCATATTAAAATTGGATAAATTTCACTTAAATGAGCATAAAGAAGATAATTAATAGTTTCGAATGTATTGGTTAATATTTCATCACGTAAACAAAATCCCAATATCAATTGTGTATGTTTATCTGCAAACATCTGATGGGATACTAGGATGTACACATCTCCTACATTATTTACCAAAGAGGTTTCCAATGCAATCTTTTGTGTAATGATGGTTTGACACTTCATGATGCTAGTTTGAAACCTTTAGAGAAATATACATTAGCTAAATATAACTTGTACGAAAATCACTGTGATTACAAAAATGTACAATCAAAGGCCCAGCAGAGAAAATGATTGAACTGAAACAGATTCAGTGTTATAAATCTTATTGATTATGGAGATGATAATTAACATTGATTACCATATTAATTGTTTGTGCGGAAAACAGCAAAACAGAATTCTTTTAAAAAATACAGACCCTAAGTATATTTTTATATGTATATGTATGTTGACATATTCTAAATTATGATTTGTCAAGAGCCATATAGTTATCACTACAACAAATAATATTCTGTGTATATGAAATATTTAAAACACAATTCTGTGTATATGGAATAATTTTGACACACACACACACACACACACACACACACACACACACACACACACACACATATATATATATATATATATATATATAAAACAAAAACAAAACAAAAAAAATTCCAGCCTGGCATGAACTCTTGACCTTGAGTGTGAGAGTCAGGGTGCATCTGCACTAAACTATTCGTGTTATAGAACATTATGATATGGCATACCACACCAAGTCATTCTACTGAACATGACAAGTAAAACCTAATCTCTTGTGAGGTGAAATCCTCAATTAGACCAAATCTACATTTTCTTTTCTGGAAAAGGAAGCGGACAATACTAGATTCATAATCAATATGACACAAGTAAAACGGGGGGAGGAGTGACCCTTAGTTGACTCAACTAAGGAGATTTTTGTGTGCAACTTTAACCATAATTATTCATCATTTTATCAAAAAACTATTTCGGATCTATTGAATATGTAACATTATGCAGAGATTGATTGTAGTGCTTAAAGACAGTGATGTAACATTTTTTTTTATTTAGATCTAGAGATTCTGAATAAATTTTCTAACGCAGATTCTGGTATTAATAACGAAAAGTTTTGTATAACGCATATCATTTTTCCTGTCACTGAAATAATACACCAAATACTATAGCAAAATGTTTCTAAACGAAATTACAGCTAATATTGATTTCACAAATTTCAACATAGGTTTCCATCTGTCATTTACAGCATAATGAAAAATAAAATGCAGCAGACGTTACCCATTTCTAACTTTAGGCAAAACAGGAAAATTATTACGACAGAAAAAAAAACGAAAATATCAATTGAATTGCGTTTCAGCATTACAAATCAATTTAAAACAGACAAACCTCTGTTTAGAATAATAATAAATATTCAGAATATTACGATTAATTTTCATTGTCACTCTTATTATTGGATAAATCTAGGTGGTGCATTTGTTGACATCCATTGTAATGAAAAAGATCACACTTTCTTATCGATCTAGTTGACAATATCAATAAGATGTGACACTTACAGTGTAGTCAACATCCAACATGGGCTGCAGATATTCATTTGTTGAAAGTTAGCGCAGCTCAAAACATACATCTTCTAAAACGTTTTACTGTCAATACAAGGTATGAACAGAGCTCGGTGATTTCCATTTAGGTTTCTGACATAGATAGGAGATTTGAATATCTCTACATTTTTAGCGGAGCGCTTGTAGGCTTGGTGGATTTTTGTCATCTGGACATCGAGTTCAATAGCATCAGGGGATATGAAACTCAAATTTTTGTCAAATGATTTGAATGTATTTTCCTGCCATTAAACAATCATAGTTTAGATGGTTTCATCTCTTATACTGTCAAATACGTGCAAATTGTGTTTAAATCCAACGATAAATGTCTTCTAGTAAAATATCGATGTGTTGCAATCATCCTATTAATTCTTAATTCTGTGGTACCTAACGGTCAAAAACATTAAATGTTATTGATCAATTTAGTGAGATAAAGACCACAATCTATATGATGATTAATAGTTTTAAAGACTCAGTTATCTATTGAATTGTATATGTATTCCTGATATGGACGGTTCGTTGTGTTAACCTGTCTTTGTTGGAGCTGTCGTCTTACGCCATAGCTGTAACAATAAAAATACACTACTATTAACCGCTTATCGTTACATGTGCAATTATAGATTAAAACCAACATAGTAAAATTGTAAAGATATCACTTCTGTGATGAATAATAGTCTTTTTCGTCAAATCAGTATGATAATGACGTAATATTTTAGGATTCTGATTGTTTATGACTTCATAATGAATAACATAACGTTAACATTCTGATGATGTAGTACGACAATCGGGAGACCTTAAATTACAAACCTGAAGAAAACCAACGCATTTTTTTTTATTTCAAGAACACTGAAAATCAGACGAGAATGGACAAATGTCATTCTTTCGTCAAAACATTTTATTGACTTTACCCAAGTAAATGAAAAAGTCGTTATTTCATTCTTCAAATTTGATTCTTGCATTATATTTATTTTGCAAATGCATAGTATGAACGAACACACAAACACGCCAAAGAAGTTTGCGTGCAGGCATTATTGCTTGCATGATAATCATTATGTAAAACAGGGCTCTGGATTGGCCAATTACGAGATTATTTAACACAATACATAACGGTATAATATGCGCTTGGATCTGCGCAGAACATATGTTACATATTGATTATTATATGAAATATAAAATAAGACATGAACGATGATTTTCAAATCATCTGCAATACGGTAAGCTTTTCAAATAAACGTTTTAAAATCGTATTTGAAAAAGGCAATTAAAACCTTAAATTTCTTCGTGTTAAACCCATTTTCTATTGTTTAGTTGATTTGGTTATTGGTATGTAACTCCGCATGATTCATTTATAAAGATGCTGTCTCCTGTGCTGCTATTTTTGTAAGGTTTGAAAGACATTGGTAAATCCATCATGCAAATAAGCTAAAAAGAAATATGGTCTATAAATCACGACGTACGCTATATGATATGATATAGATTTGACGGTTGGATGCTAAATTGTTTTTCAAACAGTCTGAACATAATTATTCACCAGATAACAATACAATTTACAATTTGATATCTTATTGCAGAATTGAAACAGTCGGTGAGTATCGAAATTGGAGTGCATCAGTGACCTTTCTATAGGCACGGGTACTTACACTTTAACTGTTATAACGCGATTTCATTGCATTGATACTATGGATAAATTCCAAATTGTCCTATAAGTAAAATGCTTCACAATCCTTCACAAGCATATTTCCTTTGTTTACCTACTTTGGTTTAGAACATACTCATTTTGGTATTATGACGCCGTTAAAAGCATTATCTAATATTATTACAAACCATACTGTATTTAAATTATATTTTCTCACTGGACTATATATTGTGGCACACTGATTCTGTATGCATCATAAATATGATTAAAATCAAAATTAATTTGACATTTTGTTTAGGGAAACCTTGTTTGTCTTCCGAAAACGCAGGGCAGTAAATTATATGGATCAAATATTGTATGTAATTGCAGTATTTCTTTTGAAAACCGAACACATGTACACACTATGCATTAAAGATTCGTCTAAACTGAATCATTTCATCTTCAAATAGCAAATTGCTAAAGAAGATAAAATACCTTGACGATAAAGATATGCTGAACGTGAAATTCTCGTAAAAATAAGTTTGATCCTTTATTTCAATCGCCTTTTTTACAATTATACAAAGATATAAGTTTTGGCAATGTAAAATATTATCATGTTAGTTAATGAACCTTAACGCAATAAAGAACCGAATCTACGTATATAAATCTGTATATCAAATACCATATATTGACTGTTATATATTAAAGTGCATATCTAATGAATGTGTCTAAAAATTCGAAACTGAACTTTCTAGTATATTCATGATCAAGGATCAGAAGATGGACGGTTTCACTCTGAGTCATTGGATTCTCTTACTCTGTGTTTTATCTGTCACCTTAGCAGGTATGTTATTTTCTCAAATTAAAATGATGAAAATTTAAATGAAAAAATATTGCAGAAATTATACATTATTCATTATATCGTTTCTCTTTGACAATGTAATATTGAATTTTCGGTCCAAGTGTATTAAATACTAATTTACTTGTTAACAATGTTTTCGTAGTCTTGTGTTATCAAGTCTTTCAACAGTCTGTTGGAATTCCCATGGGCATGAATTGTGCATCTTTCTTAGATGACCTCTTTTGATATTCTCATGAGGCAGCATCTATTTAAAAGTTTCTACATTGTAAGAAAAACACGTTGCTGTGGCCGTCAACTCGATATTTAAATAAATAGACGCCGTTTTACGTTGACCGGTCACACCCGCCGTAAGCCCCATATCTTGATCAGGTAAATGTCGTTATCCGCAGTCAAAAGTAATGTGACAAGGACGGCCTAACTACTCGAATGAAACACGTCAGACAGCATTTGCCCTTATGGAAGGTAGTACTGGTAAATTAGATCGTTATGACGACTGCAGAATTTGCGAAATGCTGTCTTTAGACGAAACTAATATAACATCAACTTGTGTGTCAGAAGCCTGTCGCGATTTAAAAACTGATCATATGCATAACAAGCTTTTGCGTATCGAATTAGTTGAAAGACATAAACACCATATAACATATACTAAATTACAATTTTTTCTTATTATAAATCATTATTCAGTGAAATGGCCACGGGGAACATATACTCTGGTGAAACCAAAGAACGGATGTCCCTCGGAGTGGCTAGAAGGATGGAGACATCAGGACAATGAGGACGACGATAACAAAAACAAAGTAGAAGACGGGCATCACTTCTTTGGTATACTGTCAACATCTAAATAACTCAAAACAATGCAATAATAACCATGCACACATGAATACACATAACAAGATTTTTTCTTATATCGTTACAAAAAACGTGATGTTTCCAAATAAATTTAAAAAATCTGAAATGGTACATAGTTTACATCTAAATTTAAATCTTAATGGTTATTTATGATAAATGTCCTTCAAATAATTTCACAAAAATTAAGTTATGCAAGAAACACAATTGTAGAAAAGCGGAGGAAATGTGGATTATACGTTTACACACAAAGTAAGCAAAACTGTTCTCCAAATCATTGTGACTAGGGCTTTCAATAAAAGAAAAGAAAACAAATCTCAATTCACACATGGTTTCTAACAAATGTTCTTTATAATTAATTTGCGTCAAATAATTCTATACCAAGAAAGTAATGTGAGAAACACAGTTGTAGAAAAGCGGAGGGTATGCGAATTACAGATTTGCTTTACGACAAACCAGTCGCAAATAATTGTGGTTAGGGTTTTCGCTTAACTCGTGAAGGTACAAGTTCAATCATTTTCAGTCCTTTGCTAGCTGACTTGGTTTTTATATTTTATGAAGCTGAATTCATTCCAAAGCTTATACATCCATATATCCCTGTGAACTTGAAATAAAAGACACCACAGAATCGTCCACATTTGCTTCGTACTTAGAAATTTTATTGACAATAGATGCTGGCGGCAAAACTGAAAACTCAAGTTCATGACAAACGGGTTGATTTCAGTTTCTCCATCGTCACTTTCCCTAATCCATGTGGCAATATTCCACCAAACTCATCAAACTCTACTCTCATAAGACAAATCATAGTATTAAATTACTATGAGTTATTTTCGTACTAAATTGAAATAAGATATAAAAATAAAACCATTAGTAAATTTTTAACACTGGTGCGAGAAAGGTCGCAGAATTTGTATATTTGCAAGCAGACAAACGACACTAAAACTGGATTTAGCTAGATTGACATAAATTATGTCTTTATAGTTGCAAATGGCAAGCAATGATTTCTATAAAAGTTACGCAGTGAATGTAATATTAACCCCTGCAAGTCCTAAAGAAATTGCCGATAATACCCTATGAATAAATACTTACCATTGGTGAGAAATGTATACTAATTTACCATAAAGATTAATGCAGCATAGTAACTCAATGCAATGTACATTCAATATTTTATTTGAACATTTATGATATTGTTTGGTATGTATATCATTTACGGATACATACATCTCTTACCTGTCGTTTATACGGGACTGAATCTCCTAACGGTATGTAATAGAGATCAGTATAATGACGAATATTGATCTACTTGTCAAGGTATTATTGGAACCAATTCTAGGAATCTGAATTTCTCTTACTGCACCAAGGATCCTAATGATTTTAATGACGAGGGTTTTTGGCCCAGTGGGAACTACTGTATTCTTAAGCATGGAAGTTCATGTCCTCCTGGAGGTATTTTTTTAATATTTCTTGCTATTGAAACTTTTATAACTCCTCTTCGGTCAATATTAAATATTTTCTGTGCACAGATGAAAAATTGTTGTTGCTTTCACTGGTACAAATGACTGTTTTCCCATTCAATATTTGTTCGATATCAAATGAATATGATTAAGGATTGTTCATTTATTAAAACTGAAAAAGACTACTGCTAAATACATAATGTAATAGCGATCTGAACATACGTTATAAATCTACACGACATCCGGTCCTTCCTTCAAGCTTTCCGGAGTGGAAGCGTTCACTGGGATGACGAGGACTCTAGAAATAAAAACAGTGCAGGAGGAGAATTACCAAGTGGGAGTTTTAACAGGAATACAGAAATCGAATACTGCTGCAGGTAATTTTAAAAGCAACGGAAAAAAGAAAATTATCATACATGATTTTAGTTATGAATTGAACATTCAAACACGATTACGACGGGAGTTCATAGAAATGTAGTGTAGTGTCAGAAACTTTGTCTTCGATATTATCTACATTAAATCACCGATACTCTGTGTAACTTTATTGAGTTGTTTATTGGAAGTTTGTTTTTACTGTAATCTCCATCAATCTCAACTGTAGTGCGCTAGAACACCTATGGACTGTTCTTTCCTGTAGTATATATACATCATTATTAAACAGGTACATGTATTTATATCCTAAGGAATGATCAAACATTTTGTTCATGAATAATTTACTCTGTATTGTAGAAATGACGGTTCCTACTCAACAGAAATCCGACTTCCACGATATAAGCCTTTTTATCTGTTGAGATATACCACCTACTGTCAACGGGTCCAGGGAATGTACGTGAGAGAAGAAACAGTGTATACAGATGACGAGGACAAAAATAACAAAAATAGTGTGTCCGGAAGTCATCCATACGGACCAACCAACGGACAAAGGAACTACAAGCTTTACTATTGTTACTATTGGTCACTGTAATAAAGTATTGTCTCCCGGCGGTATTAGTTCTACAGTAGAAATTTAATCATGATTTTAAGATTACAGGTAATCACTTCGATCTGAATCTTTTTTAGACCTGAGTGGAGTTTCTTTTAATATATTGCTATCAATTTTCTCCCAAACCCGTGAAACGAGAAGGAACGTGACGTAACTCACACTGTCCTCCACTCTGTATATCTACCTATTATAACTGACATGGTTTGATAAGGAACAAAATAAGCCCCTGTTCTTGGTTATGAATTTTTGATTACTCAGCAAGGATGGGACTTGTTATTGGTAACCTACAATATTTGCTAAGAACAATACTGTGGCAGCCTTGCGTGACGTTTTCGACTAGAAGTGTTTCTCGTGGATCAGTAGACCCTAGCAGTTTGTTTACCTAACTGATTGCTGATATATGTGTAGAAGAGACTTCAAACGTACTGTGCCACTCCATTTACATATATCGACGACGTTGTATCTATTAACAATGATCATTTACATTCATATTTCGATTCGATATATCCCAGTGAACTTGAAATTAAAGGCACCACAGAGTCTTCCACCACTGCTTCGTACTTAGTTTACTGAAAATAGATGCCGGCGGCGAAGAAACAACCCAAATTTATGACAAACGGGATGATTTCAATTTCTCTATCGTCAACTTTCCGTTTTTTATGTGGCAATATTCCATCATCACCTGCACACTATCCCAGATTCCTTTTCCAATTTCAACTGTTGGTGAGACATTTCTGTAAGCAATGAAATTGACAAAAGTAATAAAACTAAAAGGTATTGGACATCGGAGGAGGGAAGGGACAAACGGATGGATGAGTGTGTAAAATAAGTGAAAAAGACATTATTAGAGGTCTAAGAAAATTTTTGTCTACAAATATTACAAACGTTGAAGAACAGGTTATGAAAGTTTGATTGTTGCTTTTCGCCCACTCAACAATTTTTCAGTTATCTGGTGGCGTCCAATTTTTTATTGGTTGGTTGATTAAATATTGTTTAACGTCCCGCTCAAGAATCTTTCTCTCATATGGAGACGTCACCATTGCCGGTGAAGGGCTGCAAATTTATGCCTATGCTCGGCGCTTATGGCCTTTGAGCAGGGAAGGATCTTTTATGTGCCACAACTGCTGTGACACAGAACCTCGGTTTTTGCGGTTTCATCCGAAGGACCGCCCCATTTAGTCGACTCGTACGACAAGAAAGGGGTACTGAGGATCTATTCTAACAATCCGGATCCCCAAGGGAGGAGAGAATCCAGATACAATGTACCCGGGAAGAGACCACCGACCTTCAGAAAGTAAACTGGCAAAATTTCTCATATATATCGGAGCGAACGAGATACGAACCCGCGCCGACTAGAGGTGAGAGGCCTTGTGATTTTGAGTGCGATGCTCTAACCACTCGGCCACGGAGGCCATGAAAGAATTGCTGGGGGACCATAGCATAATAATAAGGCCTGCGGAAAAGGGATCTGGAATAGTGGTTATGAACACCGATAAAAACATTGATTAAATGGATAAAGAAATGTTTAACAGTGCAACAAACAATGAAGTAGAGTTTGACAAAAGCAAACAAATTACAACAAAATAGAGATCAATTAATGAAGTATATAAAAAAAGATCAATTTCGTCGGAATTAAGACATGATCTACTTCCCACCGAAGTATCATCAGGAAAGCTCCAAGCAAACCCTAACATACACAACAACAATCCTATAGTTAATGACCAACAACATCTAACTGAAAAGATGGCCGAGTACGTCGAGTTGCAATTAGACAAGGCAAATACATCTCTTGGTACTAATATCCAGAATACTTTTTGAAAAAAAATCAAATCTAAATCAACCACTGCCAGATTCCTTCATTTTATTTTACATGGATGTAAAAGCATTTTATTCCAGTATACCCAGGAAAGAAGCGCGCGACATCATGAAAAAAGCGCTACAAAAACGCCATGAAAAGGACGTAGACACGGAAAGCATATTTAAGATGTTGGATGCTGTTCTTAACGATGATAATTCTAGTTTCAACAACAAACACTACATTCAGACCGACGGAACCGCTATTGTATCGAAACTTGGGCGAAATTATGCCTGTGTATACATGGCAGTATAGGAACAAATTCCGTTTGAAAAATCGGAAAACTTACCATTATTTTATGTACAATACGTTGATGATATCATTGACAACTGGACGTGTACAGAAGAAGAGTTAAACAATTTAATAAGAGAGTGAATGAAATACATTCAAACATTCGGTTCGATTTGCGTCTATCAACCACCAAAATTGATTTCCTTGACGTAGCTATCTCAACAACAGACAGAATGCTAGCTACTGACGTATGCTGTAAACCTATGGACAAACATGTACCTTGATAAAAGCTCCAACCACAAAAAAATCTATTCCCTTTGGACTTCGACTCCGTACACATCGAATATGTTCCACAGAAGAAAAAATATCAAATTCAACGACAGAAAATAAAGAATAATTTGCGAAAATGCGGTTATTCTGATAACAATGTAGAAAAGAGACTTGAAAAAGTAGATAAACTCGACCGATTGAACCTCTTAAACAACCGTAAAAAGACAAAGCAGAGTAATCGTGTTCCTCTCGTGATAAACTATTCTAAAGGACTTCCGAATGTCCATAGGATTTTATAAAAACTGTAAATATTGTTTAACGTACCCCTCGAGAATCTTTCACTCATACGGAGACATCACCACTGCCGGTGAAGGGCTGCAAATATAGGCCTATGCTCGGCGCTTACGGCCTTGAAGCAGAAAGGGATCTTTTACGTGTCACACCTGCTGTGACACGAGACTTCCGTTTTTGCGGTCTCATCCGAAGGACCACCTATTTAGTCGCTTCTTACGACAGGCAAGAGGTACTGAGCATCTATTCTAACCACCCGGATCCCCACGGGGTCAAAAGTTCAAAGGTCTATGGTTAAACTGTTCATTATATTGATAACCCTTTACTGGATAGACATCAAACATGGTACCCGGTACATCGTAATGAGTAGATGATCCTTATTTTATTATCAGGTTACATGATCAAAGGTCAGGGGTCTGGAAATAGGAATATACTGTCTGTTCAATATCTTGAGAATCCTATAATTGCCAGATAGACTTTAATCTTGGTATATCCTAAGAAGTAGATGATCCCAATTGGTTTTGAGGTCATATGGTCATTTATTAGACGAGAAACTGATGACCCTGTAGCTATTCATTTCTACACAGATTCTCACAGTATAAACGATTGCTCTATCAAAGGTATTGAAAAACTTTAGAAAGATGATATGTACTGCCGCTTCAGAGAAAATGTATTGAAGAAAACATTTAACACTTATGTGCCACTCGGAATAAACAAAAGGGAACATTTTTGTCTTTAATAATCATGTCAGTTATGCAAAGGATTTTTGATAATACATACATGTACAAATACATATATTCTTAAACTGATACTATTACCTTTACATAAATATTTACGGTTTTAGCCTTTATAAGTATATAACATCACTAATATATATTTGAATGTATCTGATGACTGTATTTCACTTCGACTAAAATTAGCTTCTGTTTGTACAGTCTTGTGACCTTATTTAACGTATATTTTTGAAATTGTACACATTCATTTTGAGGGCTCTTGCCTTTTTCGATATGTCTTACCCGCAACATCAACTATGGCGTTACGTTTCGTTTGTAATACTCTTTGTATTACTCTTTGTGACGTCATAGTACTCTGTACATGTAATATTGTGTCGCGTTGCTATGATCAATAAACACGACTGACGAAGAACGGGTAACACGGTCGAAATATTTTAGAAAAGTTAGAGTGTTTGCTTTTAAATTTTCTCCAACAAGAGACTTTTAATATATATATATATATATATATATATATATATATATATATCATTGATATCGTTCTTGATATTTTAAGCGGCTTTATTCATTGTATTCCAATTATAAAGGAACGCATTAAGGAAACACATTGCAATCAGTTGTTAACATGGCTACAGACAGTGTTCATTCCAGAGCTGATTTTGGAAGAACATGTGATTTTCGGTATGATGTTTTACAGGCGAGTAAATACAGAGAATATAAGCTTTGTCTGATTTGATAAATTGTATAGTAAAATAGGAAATGACCAGTATGAATAAACGATATATATAAACGCTTATTTACAGAAATAGAAAAAGCACATAGCTTATAAATAACGAAATAAATATCCTATATCTACTAGATGGAAAATAGACAGAGAGTGCAATTTTTAGTTGATAATTTTCCTCTAAATACCTCGTGGAAAATAGACAGAGAGTGTTAGCTTTAGCTGATAATTAATGTTAACGTGGTCTCAGTACTGATAATTACTCGAATTTCATTAAAAGCAAAGAGAATGAATACGAATTAAAATTAAATCTTTGTAATTACAATCATCACAACGATGATTGTAATTACAAAGATTTAATTTTAAAGCTAACACCGCTATCACCTGACGATGACTGTTTACTTCGTATGGAAGGCATTTCTTTTACTTTACTTTGTATCGACCATCTCAGCAGGTACGTGATGTACGTTGTTGCTTATCGTTGATATGTCATCAAACAATACCGTATCAAATCAGAAACTTTTTTTTTTTGGGTCTGTTTGTTTTTTTTCCTGTTTTTGTTTAATTCCTACTTTTAATTGTCTATTTAACTGTGGCAACTTTACACTTTACGAAATCGTTGTTTTAATTGGAAATGTAGCGACCATATAAATAACAGCGAATGTGGTTCAACTAACCTTTGCATTATATACAGCGAAATTTTAAAATGCTTTATTATGATATAGAAAAATCGAATTTGTTATTATTAAATTCGTTAGCCTGACATCAAACACCGGCATAAGTACATATCTCAGTACATACACAACAAAAATGTAATTGTCTTGTTTTATTAAAATTCATATTTCTATAATTGATTCTATTTTGCAAATTTACAGAAAATCTTTTAAAAAAATGGACTTCATTTTTATTCTATAAACGTTATTTAGCTATAATAAAATCCTTGATGAAAAAAAGATCAGCCGATCGGATATCTCTTTTTTATACACATCATTTTAAACATGTTTCCATCAGGATTGTTTCCAAAAGACAGTGAGACAGTCCGTGTGTGTTTATACTTTCCTGATTTCGTTTCTGTATTTTAGCATATGCTTAATGCTTCAAAAGACCTGATAATGCTTTTTAACATGCAAAGTAAAGAAAATATTAAATGTTAATAAGACTGTCTCAAATTCTCTAATGATTGAAACTGGTAAAGGTGGCACACAAGGGCATGCAACCTTCTGGGAATTGGGACAAGATTTTCCTCTTACAGTATATACAGAATCGGACACTTACAAAAACTCACTGAGGTCTGTGTTGATTCCACACATGCCATGGCAAATACTAACGTATTGGCCATAATTATGTGATGCATATTCCCAGGGTATACAAGTCCGCGATATCAAATATGTTCATCATTTGTATATCTTCGCAGTAGAACAAAAGTAATGTGTATGATTGAACAAACCGCATGCGCCCTTACTTAAGACCTCTTCATATTGATTATTCTGTGTATCAATATTTGTATTTCATATTATTACCAGATCATAGAATAGTCGATGCAAGGGGGGAAACACCACACAAGCTGTAAATAGTATTGTGTATGATTGAACAAAGAGCGTTTGTCCACACTCTACTTCAGACCTCTTTAGAATAGTAGGTACATGAAAAAAAAAATAAACAAAAACAAAACAAACACACACACACACACAAAACGAAAAAAAAAAAAAAAAAAAAAAAAGTCAGGCGTATTAGATTGTTTCTGAAATAATTGGAAATGTAAAATTCTGATTATATACTTTGCGTAGTGAAATGGCCAGTGGGAACATATACTTTGGTCAAGCCAAAGGCTGGATGTCCCAGGAGGTGGCTGGAGGGCTGGAGATATCAGGACAATGAAGACAGTGATAACGAAAATAAAGTTACAGACCAACATCACTTCTTTGGTAAACAATCATAACCTCTGTATTAGATCGTAAATATATTTTGTTTTTAGGTATCAGGCACACTTGAATGTCTACAAGAAGGTGATTTGTCAAACGTTGTGACAAAGTAACTAAAATACACCAGGCGTGTCCCTGACAACGTGTGTCTATCTGTGCATTGTCACGATTTTGTCTTTATCATAACTATTTTGTTAATCTATTTAATGGTATATACTTTGTGTTTAATAATCTCTTCAAATATTTTGATTCCAACAAAGTTTTGAAAGATAACTTGAGCGTTTAACATTGGTAGTGACTAACCTGTTTACCGTCTTTTATCAATCAAAAACGCGAAATCGGATGCGGTTTCGAATAGAATACGTTTACCCACTCAAGATAGATGGCCGATGGTGGGTGTAACCGGTTGAAATAGGATGCTTACTCTTCCTAGGCATCTGATTTCACCGCAGCTTTGTTCAGCTGCCCGTGCATGTCCTCTTCGTAATTTTGTATGCCTTATAGGAATTATGAGATTGATCATCTTTATAATTATCCTGCATTGATTTAACCACATTACATTGCTCTGCTTTCATTTGCCAATGATGATAACGAAAACAAAATACGTTTCTGTCTTATTATTCCAGGAACGCAAAAGAAATATGAAAAATATACGGCAACCTTTTTGAACAATAGTATTTTTAAAAGGAAATATCTTGAAAATATATCATGCTTTGAAAAGGGTTTAATGAAGTATCATGTTTGAATACCATTTTTATGAATGTAATTCACTTGCTCATATAGATATTGACGTCTGCAAATGATACAGAAATTACCAATTATAGTCTATGTCTGATAAATTTTATTCTCTCTCACTAAAGATACGAGGGGAGTTAAAATGTAACCAGCCTAACTTATTTCCGATTGAGATTCACCTCTTCTTTTTCAATGTAATTGCCCACCAGTGTGATGCACTTAGACGAAGGGGTTTAAAGTGCCATCAGCCCAGAATTAAAAAAGGTCAGGGTCCTGTCGACTGACCTACTCCTTATCTGCCACCACTTCTTCGAAAGACCGGAAATGACGTCCCCGGATATCTTTTTTACGTTTGGGAATAGGAAGAAGTCACTAGGAGCTAGGTTAGCCGAATAGGCAGGCTGCTGTGTAAATTCATACCAGTTTCGCTCAACAGGATCCATTGCAACTTTACAAGTGTAGACGTTCGCGTTGTCTTGTTGGAGCAAAACACCCTTAGAGAGTTTACCTTTTCTTTCACAGATGGCGGTTCTCAGCTAAGCTAGCAAGTTTGCATAGTCAACTCAAGTTATTGTACTTTTCTTGGGTAAAAAATCCAATGTAATAATGCCCTTGGCGTCCCAAAATACTGTGGTCATCATCTTGCCAGCAGGTGATTGAGTTTTAAATATCTTTGGTCTCGAGTACCCACTGATGACGTTGAGCGTTATTCTCTAGCTCGTAATAATGAACCCAAGTATCATTTAAAGCAACCAGATGCAAAGTAATATCATATTTTGACCTAATACGCTTCAACAAGGAGCTACATACTGATGTTTTAGTTGCAATTTGCTCATTGCTTAGTGATTTGAGGATCCAGCGGGCTATTAGCTTCCTCATACCTCAACGATCATGCAAGATTGTTGAACTCTACCATGTAAAATGTCTAATGCTTGCACTATTCCTTCCACCTTAATTTGCTTATCAGAGTATACCAAATCCCCACGCTTTTTTTTTTCTACACACTTCTTCGTCGGTGGCATCCAGCTGGTGGCTAGACCAGGCTTCATCTTCTAAGACGTTCTACCCTGTTAGAATTCCCCTTTCCAGAATTTAACCTGGTCATACGATGGTGTAGAAGTCCCATAAACATTGGTAACTTGTAGTGTATCTCCTTGCCTGTTTTACCTTTTAAATACATAACCCGAATCACAGCACGTTACTGAACCGTGCTCAAGAGCATGTCTGGCCATTTTTGCCGTTCAATATCTTATTAAAGAATGACTTAATAGGAGTATAATTTTGTATTTAGGTATAAACATGTATTGCTACAAGGCATGAAAATCGTGACCGTCTCGGTCAATGGCAAATGGGATAGGCTGGTTATTTATTGACTGGCCCTCACATAACTCAATATGAACCACAAACGAAGTATTTCTACTTTTGCGTTTTTGATGATGTTATTTGGTCTGTATATCATTTACATATTTAAATATATTATCTGTTGCTTATATGGGAATAAATTTGTCAAGCACATCTAATGAAGATCCATATAACCCTAACCCTGAAGATATATATATATATATATATATATATATATATATATATATATATATATATAATGAGATATTGGAATGTTTAAAAATTAATATGCTTTTCCAGGAATTGGACCCCAACCAAAAAACATGAATTCCTCTTATTGCACCAAGGATCCAAATGATACTATTTCTGAGGGTATTTGGCCAAAAGGGAATTACTGTATTCTGAGTCATGATAATACGTGCCTCCAAGGAGGTAAATGCACAGGGCATATCCCTTAGTGTGTAAAGATATAATACCGCCTCTCTTCGTACAATGTCAAATACTTTTTGTAAACGGTATCGAAATTGTTATTCTTTCTTTCTGGTACAGGTAACTATTATACCCGTTAAATTCTTACCTGGTGTCACATGCATATCATCCAGAAAGGTTTCTTAATTATAACTGAAGAGTACTCCTACATACATGATGTAATAGTGATATGAATGTATGTAATAATTTTACGTAAGATTCGGTCTTTAATTCAAGCTTTCCAGAGTGGAAGCATTTATTGGGATGATGAGGATACGAACAATATAAACAGTGCAGGAGGAGAACTACCAAGTGGAACTTTTAACAGAAATACAAGAATTGACTACTGCTGCAGGTACATTTTAAAATCTCTGTACAAAAAGGAAATGAAATGTCATTGTCTTTGTGTTTTACTGAAATCACAGTTACGACAAAGAATTGCAGTGGGTTTTTAATGATATCAATCTGCTTCAATCACGATTGCCTTGACTGTGTAATATATTAAACTGCTAATGGGTGTGTACATTTCTGTAGAATTTATAAATCGTTATTAGAAAGAGGCGTTGAAAACCTAAGAAATAATTAAACAATTTGCTCACGAACAATGTACTCTGTGTTGTAGAAATGATGGTAACTACACAACAGAAATCCAACTTCCACGAGATAAGCCGTTTTATCTGTTGAGATATACCACCCAATGTCAACGGGTGCAGGGAATGTACGTGAGAGAAGAAATTGTGTTCACAGATGACGAGGATACTAACAATGAAAATTGGGTATCCGGAAGCCATCCATTCGGACCAATTAACGGACAAACCAACTACAAACTTCACTATTGTTACTACTGGGCACAGTAATAAAGTATTGTCTCATGGCGATAATAGTTTTAAAGTAGAAATTTATATGAAGTCAAACAAGATTCAAAAGAAAACATATCAGCTAAGTTAATAACAGAATAATGTTTTAAACTGGATCTGAATCATCCTTGGATTTACCAACTTCAAGTACAATTCGAATTATCACGTTCTTTTCAATCGTTGCCCATCGATTTACTTGCATGAAGTCGTAAAAACAAATAAAGGTAACAAATAAATATTTTTTTCTTAGAAAAATAAAGGACTGTTAATTTATGTTCAGATATAGTAAATTCTGATATAATGAGAATAAATTGTCGGAAATTCGGTTATTACGACTTCCGAGAAGACTTCAGGTGATTTACTGTCTGAACAAATAAAAAAAGTATGAATATTAATTTATAGAAAAAAATATGAACTCGACCTTTGCCCCAATGATAAAATCAGGGAAAGGGTATTAATTTGGATAAGTATTTTCATATGCAGATATACCTATTTAAACACAATATCACTGTTGCTAATTGCATAGTTGTTCAAAATAATTTTCCTACTTGTATTGTCTTTCTAGTTTACATAAGAAAATGGAAGTGATGGCGATGTATCGATGGTAGTAAATTAATTATTAAATAATACGTAATTTGTAGGCAAAGATCAGTCTACAAAAGTATTTAAAACATCTTCTATACCACAGTATCAATCGTGTCAATGATGACGTCACACTAATCTCACATTGCGTCACGCTCAACATGCAATGAAAAGATAACTAATAGTATTCAATCTCGTAATTCCTATAGAAAACACAAATCAAAGGGATGGGCATACACGGAACCCTGGTCATACCAGAGGTGGGATCAGGTGCCTAGGAGGAGTAAGCATCCCCTATCGACCGGTCACACCAGCCATGAGCCCTATATTCCGATCAGGTAAACGGAGCAATCCGTACTCGCAATCAGTGTGCCAAGAACGGCCTAACAATTGGTATGAAACACATCAGACCGCATTTGACTTAATGGTAAGTTATACTAGCAAATGAGATCATTATAACGATCATAGGATTTGCGAAATGATGACTTTATATGAGACTGTACAAACCCTTGTAACATCAACTTTGTCAGTAGCCCGCCTCAATTTGAAAACTGATCATAACCAGAACAAGCTCTTGCGTATCGAATCAGGTAGGAGATATAAACACCATATACAGATGATGATGGAATATTGCCACATGAATAAGGGAAGTTGGAGAAATTGAAATCATTCCGTTTGTCATAACGTTATGTTGTTAGTTTGCCACCGGCATCTATTTTCATTCAATTATCTAAGTGAGAAGCAGAGGTGGAAGACTGTGGTCTCTTTTATTTCAAGGATATATTGAATTGATTGATTGTCCGCCACACTCAACAATTTTTCAGTTATCTGGTGGCGTCCAGTTTTTATTGGTGGAGGAGAGAATCCTGATACAAAGATACTTTTTATTTTCTTTATAAAATGTCCAAAGTACAGCTCATTAATGATTCAAATTTAATGAAAAAAATCACTAGGGCAGAAATAATTATACTTGGCCCTCTTAAGCTGAGCTCTTTTTAGTGCAACGGTGTCCTGATACCTACACTCGAACTTGTATATGGCTTGGGGATTTATGATTACGATTTACACATTGTTTACTTCGCCATTCGATATAAATACCTATGACACGAATAAGAATATGAAATGGCTGACAATGTATTTCGCTTTCTTTCTTTGTCACTCATAACTGACATTATTTATCATGGAAGAAAATTAGCTGAAATCTTAATAATGTAACGTGGAAATGTTTTCAGTACAAAGAACCTCATAAATAGGAAGGTGAGAGCGATGTTGCTAGGAACTTCTTATTGACGGGTATTCTATGATAAGCTATCCTGTGATATAATATATTCATTCATTACATTTTTTAGGTTGTCCAATAATAACTTATTAATTAATGGTTTGAAGATCTTGTAATAGGAATTCCTTTTCCTTTTAATGATTTGGGGTTATGAGTGTTGACGTTTCTTAGCTTGACGTTTGTTTTCGTAATCGTTGCGTTCATGCGGTAACGTATATGTCACATGTTGTTTTCGAAACATTCGCAAAATCCGTGAATATGCCACTATGCAAAATTTCACATTACAAATGGATTTGTCATTGTAGATACTTATATATTTAGGATATATCCATTTAGTTCTCACATATTTTTAAAGTACTGAATCAAGTTTTTTCGTGGTTTGATGATATTACACCAATAGTCAATAATAAAACTATACAGTGCACTTATGGGATCCGCTGCAGAAAAACTTATAAGGGGCTATAGCTTAAACCGCATCACCGCCGGTACAGATTGCCATGGACAAAGCAGCATCTGACTCAATGTCAAAATTGGTCACATGTTGTGTCCACATTTAACGTTAGCAACGCAGACGGCAGATATCGAGTTTTCCGTCGCTTATATGAACGTTTTGAAGACAATTGTGTCCTCGAGCACGACAGGTCTGGAGAAGGAGGCGTCGTTGTCTGGGGTGCGATTAACCACAATTTTCGGTCACAACTGGTCGTTTTAAATAGAACTTCCACTGCTAGGAGGTATTTAGATGAAATTCTGCAGCCTATTTTAGAACCATTGGTGCAGAAGCATAGGCAAGGAAATGGGTTAATTTTCCAACAGGACAATGCTCGCGTATATAAGGCAAGATTAACACAAAACGAACGTCATTGACGTCCTAGAATGGCCCCCTATGGCTCCTGGCTTGAATCTAATCGGGCATTTACGGGACGAGCTGGGGAGACGTGTGCGCAGCCGCCAGCCTCAGGATCCGCAAGAATTGGAGAGAGCCTTGCTAAAGGAAGATTCCTCAGAGGACCAATCGAAATGTTTGTCGATCAACGTCACGTCGCCTTCGCACCGTCATTACTGCTAATGGAGGTCACACTTGGTACTAGTGAACAAAACCACATTATTGACGCACCCCTCATTGACAGTCATTTCAACCGTAGCCTCTTTGTGTATAAAATGATATTCAAAATCAAAGAATAGTGTTCAGTTAACATGGTTTATAATATACCACTATGAATTTCTGTATTAGATATGTGGAAAAAATTAATCTATAAAATTATCCAGGAATTCGTTTTTAAAGTCCGTCAGTATATTTTGATGAAATTTATATCACAACATTTTTTTTCCTATATCAGCAACACTAACACGTAAGGCTTTTCAACGTATTTTATTTATCAAAAATATTTGTTCTTATTCCTAAGTTGATTTGATATATCTCAGCAAACTAGAAATAATAGACATCGGAGACTCTTCTACATCTACTTCTTACTTGAATATAATACTGAAGATATATGTTAAAAGCAAACTGATAAATCAACTTTATGACAGACTTCAGCTACTGCCTTGCCATCGTAAACTTTAAATATCTATGTACCAATATGTTATTATCACCTGCATCATAGTGTTTATGTTTCTTAACTGATTTGATATGCAAGTAATAAAACATTGTCACCTGCATCATGGGTTTATGTTTATGTATATTAACGTATAACTGATACGCAAGAGCTTACTTTCTTTATAATCACTTTTTTAAATCAGGACAGGCTACCAACAGATTTGATGCTACAGGAATTTCAACAAAGTAGATTAAAGTAAAAATTTTACAAATTCTATAGTCGTCATCACGATCCATTTTGCCAGTATTACCTGTCATGGTGTCAACTGCTATCTGATATGTTTCATAACAATTGTTGGACCGTTCTTTACACACTGATTTTGACTACGGACTACTCCGTTTACCTCATCAAGTTATAGAGTTCTCGGTATGCAAAACCAGTCGACAGTGGATGCTTACTCCTCCTAGATACCCGATCCCACCTCTGGTATATTCAGGGCTCAATAATTGTCAATAATCGTTGATATAAAGACCAAATAAAAATTGATGATGACACTTCAATCATTTTCTTTACCTTAGCCATGGCCCTCAAAAGATTAACCTTATGAAATTAGAGGATTTTCTACTAATATACAAAAAGCAACATGCACGGTGTTGATGATTTTGATAAACGTCTGGCTGACAGCTAGCATCGATATCGTCATTTGAACTTTTTTCTCTCCAAATTATCTGATTTATTAGTAATACTGACACCTGGGAGAAGGACACGGTCTCAAACAGATTGAATTTTTCTATTATTCAATTGATTGATTGTTGTTTTCCGCTACACTCAACATTTTTACACTTATCTGGTGGCGTCCAGATGTTATTGGTGGAGAAGAGAACCCAGATACAATGTACCCGGCAAGAGACCACCGACCTTCCGAAAGTAAACTGGCAACCTTTCTCACATATATCGGCGCGAGCGTCTATAATTCGAAAAGAGGTGAAGCGATCGGCAGCGTATATTGAAGTACCATAACTTAGTCTTCCTAACCTGTAGACAGTGAATGAGTCAGAACAGTTCCTGAATTAGTTAGCTATCGTTGCAAATTGATGATCTATGAAAGACAAGCGTATGGTGGAGATCTTGCTTGTTTGCTGTCCATCATCTTCATATGTAATTTGTCAAAATCAGAGACGGCATCACAGAGCTACACTGCATTTTTTGTGATCCTCACATCTATGTAGTATGTAAATTTATATTTATCTATTAAATCAGGTGTACTGGAAATATATCATTGGTCAGTCATGTACTTATTTTGTCCACTGCATTGCGAATAAATTCAATATTTTATTCGAGAAGAAAACTCGAAACGTGTATAAGAGAGAAACCTCGATATCTCGAACTTGTTGAAACGAGAGAAAAAAAAAACAAAACAAAAAAACTCGAGGTATCGAGGGTAAAATATTTAAAAAATAAGTGGTTGATACTTTCGAATCTTTTCAACATATCCATGGTATTCAAGATATTGGTATTCAAGATACCGAAGTTGAACTGTATTCTTATTTACATGTGAATTCGATTTTTATCTCGTAGGTATGATATACATAATAAATCGATTTTGGTCGAAAATATGAGGTCATTCATATATATGTATATCTCCTTGAAAGGATACGATGGTTTTCATAGTGAGAACTAGAGTTTAGATCTCATACGATGGTTACTTAAATGTACAAAATTCTAATTCCACATCTGCATCAAAATAAATAAAGAGTATATTACCCCCCCCCCCCCCCCCCCCCCCTAAGTGTGGGTTCAAACTCTTCCTTCCGTTCCTATGTGCTTGTACAATTTATTTTGTATGTTCTACTTCACCGCGATGACTCAGATGTAACTGTATTCGATAAATGTATATTGATTGATTCATTGTTGCTTTCTGCTACACTCAATTTTTTTCAGTTATCTGGTGGCGTCCAGATTTTATTAGTGGAAGAGAGAATTCAGAGTACCGGAGACTTTCTCACATATATTGTATCGAGCGAGAATCGGACCCCGCCGACTAGAGGTGATTGGCTTTACGATTTTGAGCACAATGCACTAACCACTCGATCACTGAGGCCCCCAAGATATATGTATCATAATAATTATAAATTATTGAAATTAGAAAGGTCTTCGATAATATCACCCATAATGCGTGTACCTAATGCTTGTGTTCGACCATTATTGACACACTGATTCTTACTGCAGATTACTCTTTTTACTTTATCATTATACATGTATAGGTCTCACATCGGATGTGACTGGTTGCTAGGGGATGCTTACTCCTTTTAGGCACCTGATCCTACCTCTGGTATGACCAGTGGTTCGCATTTACCCATCTCTCTGCTTTGTATTTTGTATAACAATTACGAAATTGAGTATTGGGGCCTTTTCTTAGCATTTGTTTTAAACTCGTTAGATAGGAATGATTATTTTCCAACAAACAATGTCACCACAAGCCTTCGAATTCTTAAGAGAATAAATCATCAAGTGATTCATATTATAGGACATTTCCGGACTTAGGTGCAAACATTTAGAGAAAACACTTAGGTGCAAACATTTAGAGAAAACACTTAGGTGCAAACATTTAGAGAAAAGTGCAAACATTTAGAGAAAACACTTAGGTGCAAACATTTAGAGAAAACACTTAGGTGCAAACATTTAGAGAAAACACTTAGGTGCAAACATTTAGAGAAAACACTTAGGTGCAAACATTTAGAGAAAACACCTAGGTGCAAGAAATTTTCATTTGACGATTATAGCGTTCACATAAGATAGTTTGTGGATTTTGTTTGTGTTGTTTGTTGATATTTATACAATTAGTGTGATTTTCTTCTTAATATCGTCAGAAGAATAAAATGTGATGTATGTATTTCTAGCTTACACATAAGTGAGGAAAACTACATTTTCTTTTTTGGTATTTGAATTCTAGGAAACGTCATCACCATTTAGGTTTCTATCAAAGAAGCAATTCCTCAAGTCCTGTTTTAGCCTAGCAAAATAAATGCAACACAAATGAAATATTGTTATCCTAATTAGAACAAAAGCTATATTTATAACGAACCTATCAAACGAAAAAAATTGGCCACAATATGCAACCCATATGTGAGGGCTGTTCGATATGTAATGAGTATTGTACGATATCTCAAAGGCATTCCGATTGAAATAGTAAAATGAACATTACATCCCTTCTAAGTATTCTCCGCGGTTTGAAATACATAATTTCAATCTGTAAATCTGTTTCTGAAGTGCGTCAAGGTACGCGGAGTTATGAGGACCTTTGAGGCACTGACTGATGGCTGAGCTATGAGCTTTTCGGGACTTGTAAAGACGACCAGATAAGAACCTTTTAAGTTTTGGAAGAAGAGGAACAATTTCAAACTATTTCCGCCATAAATGACTATACAAACTTCAACGAATAGTCTAAAGAGTTGCCGATCAACATTTTGCTGATTTAAAACAACTGGCGAAAGCTTCAAGCGATAGTGTTATTGCTTTCTGATTGGCTGAGAATTGAGGGTACTACAAAGGATATTTGAAACAATATAACATTAATGTACGTGGATAGAGTATTAACTAAAATATAAAATTCTGAAAATAAACAATTTTATGTTGGATAAACTATTTATCTATGATATTATTTACAAAGATATCCATATATAATTATAGATAATATCTCTCTATCTACCTATCGTTTTCTCTAGACAATATGGAAATTTTACGATTCAGCAAAATCACGAAAATTAAAAAAAACCAAAAACGATGAAACCTCAGAATATTGCTCGCATAAATGATTTATTTGATATAAATATTTCTCAAGAGTAAAAATCAAGATAGATATCAGTATTCAATCTAGCAATTTCTATCACAAATACAAATCAGAGGGGTGGGAAAACACGGACACATGGACATACCAAAGACATGTCAGACACAATTTTACGTAATGGAAACTTGTACTGGCAAACTAGATCGTTTCAACGACCATAGAATTTGCGAAATACTGACTTTAGATGAGATTGTAGAAATCCCTGCAACATGAACTTTATTGTCAGTAGAGTGCCTGGATTTAAAGCCTGGTCATATGCAGAAAAAGTTTTTGCGTATCAAATCAATTCGAAGATATAGACACCCTATGTAGGTGATGATGGAATATTGCCACTTAGATAAGGTCAATTTCACGTTGGAGGAATTGAAATCATCCCATTTGTCACAAAATTGGTTTGTTAGTTTGCCGCCAGCATCTATTTTCAGTCAAATGTCTAAGTACGAAGCAGGTGTGGAAGACTCTGTGGTGTCTTTTATGTGAATTTCCCTGGGATATATCGGAGTGGTGTGTAACAAAATATGTATATGTGAAATGGAGATCTGACCAAAGTACCATTCCTCTGTTGTAAAGTATATATACATGTATATATATATATATATATATATATATATATATATATATATACACACACACACACACACACATATATATATATATATATATATATATATGTGTGTGTGTGTGTGTGTGTGTGTGTGTGTTGTATGTATTGTTCTTTATTTTATTCCTATTATAAAAGATCGCAATTAAGGAAACACATTGCAATCAGTTATTAACATGGCGACAGACAGCATTCATTCGAGAGCTGGTTTTGGAAGAACAGGTGATTTTTCGGTATGATGTTTTACAGTTGAGTAGATACAGAGAATATAAGCTTTGTCTGATTTGATAAACTGTAAAATAAATTAGGAAATGACCACTATGAATAGAAAATATAAATAAGCGTTTTATTCACAGAAATAGAAAAAAAGACCTTATAAAAGACACGAAATAATTTTCCTCTAAATACTTCGTGGAAAATAGACAGCGAGTGTAATTTTTGGCTGATAATTGTGATCGTGATCTTTGTACTGAAATGTTCTGATAGTTATTCAAATTTCATTAACATTAACGAGAATTAATACGAGTTAAAATCGAATCTTTGTAATTACAATCATCGTTGTAAAAGACCGCTATCATCTGACGATGACTGTTTACTTCGTATGGAAGGCATTTCTTTTACTTTACTTTGTATCGACCATCTCAGCAGGTACGTGATGCATGTTGTTGCTTATCGTTGATATATCATCAAACAATACCGTTTCAAATCAGAAATTTTGTTTGTTTGTTTTTTTTTCTTTTTGTGTTTTGTATTGCTTTTTAGTTGTTTTGGTTTTTTGGTTTTTGTTTTAATTTTCCTTTTTTTTTTTGATTGTCTATGTGATAGTGGTAACATTACCTCGTTGACTTGTCTGTAGTATGTACTGGTATTACACGTTATGAAATCGTTAACTCACTGTTTTAATTCGAATATTTGTAATCAACAATTGTAGTGCTATTTAGGTGACCATATCACGAGGAGCGGGTGTGTTACAACTGGCCTTTGCATTATATACAGATAATAATTGCTTGCTTCAATTTTTTTTTCAACAGATTACTATTCTATAGAAAAATCGAAATTATTATTAAATTCGTTAGCGTGACATCAAACACCATCAAAATTGTCTTCTTTTATTAAAATTTTTGAATTCATTCTATTTTGCACATTTACAGAAAATCTTTAAATAAAACGGAACCCTCTTTTCTGCTATAAGAGTGTTTTAGCTAAAATAAAGCATACGATAAAAAAGATCAGCTGATCGGAAATTGTCTTATTTTATTAAAATTCATATTTGTATAATTCATTCTATTTTGCAAATTTACGGAAAATCTTGAAATAAAATGGAATTCACTTTTATTCTATAAACGTGATTTAGCTAAAATAAAATCTATATTGAAAAAAAGATCACCGGATCAGAAATCTCTTTTCAAAACACATCATTTTAAACATATATCCATCAGGATTGTTTCCGAAAGACAGTGAGACAGTACGTGTGTATTTATACTTTCCGGATTTTTCTGTCATTAATACATCTTGATAGTGAATTGTGTTAAAATTAGAAGATATATGTTTTAGCATATGCTTAATGCTTCAGAAGACCCGATGATGCTCTCTAACATCAACGTTAAGAAATGATTAAACATTGATAAGAGTGTCTCAATATCTATAAAAATCGAAACTGGTAAAGGTGGCACGCAAGTTCATGATATCAAATAAGAAACGGGACATGATTTTCTTCTAACTGTATATACAGAATCGGGCATTTACAAAAACTCATATAGGTCTCAATGAATACATACATGTTGTCCTAGCAAATACTAACGTACTAGGCATAATTTTGTGATGCATATTTCCAGGTTATACAAGTCTGCGATATCAAATCTATTCATCATTTGTTTAACCTGGCTGTAAATAGTATTGTGTATGATTGAACAAAGAGCGTTTGTCCACACTCTACTTTAGACCTCTTTAGAGTGATTATTCTCTGTATCAACTTTTATATTTCATATCATTACCAGATTTTAGAATAGTAGGTACATGAAAAAAAAACCCCCAAAAAAAACAAAACAAACACACACACACAAAAAAACGAGAAAAAAACCCCAAACAAACCAAAAAAAAGTCAGGCGTATTAGATTGTTTCTGAAATAATTAGAAATATAAAATTCTGATTATATATTTTGCTCAGTGAAATGGCCAGAGGGAACATATACTTTGGTCAAGCCAAAGGCTGGATGTCCCAGGAGGTGGCTGGAGGGCTGGAGATATCAGGACAATGAGGACAGTGATAACAAAAATAAAGTTACAGACCAACATCACTTCTTTGGTAAGCAATCATAACCTCTGTATTAGATCGTAAATATATTTTGTTTGTAGGTATCAGGCACACTTGAATGTCTACAAGAAGGTGATTTGTCAAACACCGTGGCAAAGTATCTCCAAATACATGTCACAGACAACGTGTGCCTTTCTGTTCATTGTTACAGTTGTGTCTTTATCATAGCTGTTTTGTTTTTTTTATTTTGTTTAATCGTATAAAGTCTATGATACAATATAAAGTTTAATAATCTCTTCAAATATTTTAATTCAAACAGAGTTATGCAAGATACCTTAAGCGTTTAACATTGGTAGTGACTAACTACCTTCTTTTATCTATCAAAACATTAAAACCAGATGCACCTACATTTACCCAATCAAGATAGATGACGGTGTGATCGATCAACATATGATGCTTACTCTTCCCCTAGTGTGTCCAGGGGTCCGACCCTGTCCTCTTCGTAATTTTGTATGCCTTATAGGAATTATGAGATTGATCACCTTTATAATTGTCCTGCATTGATTTAACCATATTACCTTGCGCTGCGTTGAATTGCCAATAATAATAACGAAAACAGAATATGTCTATATCTTATTATTCTAGGAATGCAAGAGGAATATGAAAAGTATAATGCAGCCTTCGTGAACACTAACAATTTTCAATCCAACGATATTGAAACTCAACATTCTTTGAAAAGCTTTTAATGAAGTACCATGTAAGATTAATTGATTCATGTTTTCCGCCACACTCAACAATTTTTCACTTATCTGGTGGCGTCCATTTTTTACTGGTGGAGGAGAGAACCCAGATACGATGTACCCGGGAAGAGACCACCGACCTTCCGAATGTAAACTGGCAAACTTTCTCACATATATCGGCGCGAGTGAGATTCGAACCCTCGCCGACTAGAGGTGAGGGGCCTTGTGGTTTTGAGCACGATGCTCTAATCATTCGGCCACGGAGTCCCATCATGTTCGAATACCACTTTTATGAATGTAAATCACTTGCTCATAGAGGATATTGACGTCTGCAAGTGATACAGAGATTGACAATTACATTTTATGGGTAATAAATTTTATTCTCGCTCACTGGCAAGTAACCAGGTTAACTTACTTCCGGTTGAGATCCACCTCCTCTTTTTCGATGTAATTACCTTCCAGTGTGATGCACTTGGATCAACGGTGTAAGAGCAATCAACCCAGAACTAAATAAGTCAGAGTACTTTCGATTGACTCACTCCTTATCTGCCGTCACGATTTCATCGTCAGACCTGATATCCCTTCTCAAGTTTGGGAATAAGAAGACGTCGCTTGAAACTAGGTCAGGCGAATAAACAGGATGTTGTATTAATTCATACCTGTTTCGCTCTACAACATCCATTGCAACGTTACAGGTGTGGACTCTTGCGTTGTCCTGATGCAGCAAAACACCATTAGAGATTTTACCTCGGTGTTTTCACGTATGGCGATACTCAGCTGTTCTAGCAAGTTTGCATAGTACACGTGAGGTATTGTACTTCTCATGGATAAAAAGGCCAACGTATTAATGCCGTTTGCGTCCCAAACTACTGTGGCCAATAACGTGCTAGCAGATGGTTGCCTCTTGAACATCTTTGGCCTCGGGGACCGCGGCCCCACTCACTGATGATTCTTAGCTTTAGTCTCTAGCTTATAATAATGAATCATTTACAGTCACCGGCTGGAAAGAAATGTCATCTTTTGACCTAATCGACTTCAACAAGGCGCTGCATACTGATGCTTTGATTTGTCATTTACTCATCACATAGGGATTTGAGGACCGAACGGTCTGTTAGCTTCTTCTTACATCACCGATAATGTACGGTTGTTAAACGCTACCATGTGGAATGTCTAATGCCTGCACGATTCCTTCCACTTGAAAATGCCTATCAGAGTATACCAGATACCGAACTTTGTCACCCATTTCTTCGTCGGTAGCATACAGTGGGCGTCCAGACTAGGGCACCGTTTCACAAAAGCATCGTAAATCTTACGTAGTACGTAAGAAGGACGTGGTTAGTACTAGGCGAATTTCTGCATTTCTCGAAAACACAGTACTTTACGTTGCGTCGTAAATTACCACGTAAACCTACATTACCTCGAAGGTGACGTGACTATGCTACTGAGTAGTTTTAGAAAGATGACGGCGTTTATGAAAGTTCCTGACGTGAAAGAAGAATATTGAAATGTCAGCGGGTTTTAGAAATAGGGAGAACTTTATGACGATAAGGGCATCGTATTTTGTTACCATCTGGACAGACGATCCATAATGAATTAGTCCAGTTTGACATAATAATATTGGAGACACTCTAAGAATATTCACACCCTCATTGTAAAGTTTATAGAATATTGAAATCTCATTCTAATATATTTTTATATTGTACTATACCAATATTCTTGTCATAAACATGC
Source organism: Ostrea denselamellosa (assembly GCA_024699665.1). Taxonomy (NCBI): domain Eukaryota; kingdom Metazoa; phylum Mollusca; class Bivalvia; order Ostreida; family Ostreidae; genus Ostrea; species Ostrea denselamellosa. The sequence goes on from JAMZEH010000068.1 coordinate 5,465,437, forward strand.
ATCATAAAGAAATTAATTTAAACAATTTAAATATACTGATGTCGCTTTGCGTATTCCCTCTTTTTTTCCCCTTCCAATTTAAAGAGATCGACCTCTAGATCTAAAAATGAATTTATATAATCGATTGATTGTTTGTTGTTCTTTGCCATACTCAACATTTTTCAGTTATCTGGTGGTGTCCAGTTTTTGTAGGTGGAGGAGAGAGTCCATATACAATTTATCCGGGAAGAGACCACCTACCTTCCGAAAGTAAACTCGCAAACTCTCTGACATATATCGGCGTGAGCGAGAATCGAACCCGCGTCCACTAGAGGTGAGAGGCCTTGTGATTTTGAGCGCAAAGCTCTAACCACTCAGCCACGGAGGCTCCTATATAATTGTTTCGAACTCTATTATATAACTATTTTGAACCATTATACATGTGTTTTTTGGGTCTTGAAAATGACTAATTTGTCAGTTTTAGATTCTTTAATGCCAGATGATGGCCCTGATTTTCACCATCTACGTCGTCGCTATCTAGACCAAAACAACTTAGGTTTTTTTTAGTAATTTTTAAGCTTATCTAATTTGTTTGTCATTATTGTTAAGTTACCCCCCCCCCCCCACCCCCCTACTTTAAAAAAAAAGACGCTACGTGTCTATGCATTCATCCATGGTTAGAATGGATGCGACATAATATCTATACATTTATTCTCATCCGGTAAATTGCTTTCATCCGGTAAATTAAAAAAAGTCAACGTAACAATATTTACAATTTAAAGACAATTTTCTAGTGATGTTTTTTGAGATTTTTTTTATTTTGATAACATAATCTGGGGTTTTATGGGTGGGCCGATTTTTCATATTATACCCTTATATGTGCATATACACGTGTATGTATATATTTCAGGATCATAGGTATAGACTCAAGGATGCGTTCTTTTTATTATTATTATTATTATTATCATCATTATTATTATTATTATGAAAAACAATGAACATAACCTGATCCGCCACTTTATTATAAACATTTAAAAATCACTTGGAAAAATATATAAATAAAACAAAATACACTTGTCTTCAATTTCTAAAGTGACCTAATTATTAAGTCAAAATAATACAAGTACGGCAGTGTTAAGGAAAACTTGCTATGTAGAACTTAATTTTCTACATGCTTTCTAGATGCTTTTTCTGAAACGGTGCCCAGGCTTCAATTTCCAAAGCCGTTCTACTGCGTTTGAATTCCCCTACCCAGAATTTAACCTGAGCATAAGATGGTGCAGAAGACCCATAAACATTAGCCGTGTATCTCCTTTCCTATTTTTTTTAAATACAAGTACCGAATTACAGCACGGTACTCAACCGTGCTCAAAAGCATGACTATGCATCACTAGCCATGTTTGCCATTCAATATGTTATTAAATAATGACTCAATACGCGTACAAAGTTTGTACTCATATAAAAACATGTATTGAAACAGGACACGAAAATTGTGACCATCTTGGTCAATCGGAAATTGGACAGCTTGGTTATTTATTGACTCGCCCTCTCATAACTCAATATAATACATAATTAAACACTTCTACTTTTGCCTTTTTGATGTCATTTGGTCTGTATATCATTTACATATTTAATACATTTGTTATCTGTCGCTTTTATGGAATAAAATCTGTTAAGCGTATCTAAAGAAGTCCCATTCATATCAAATGAGGTATTGGAATGTTTAAAACTTAATCTGCTTTTCTAGGAATTGTACCCCAACCAAGAAACATGAATTTCTCTTATTGCACCAAGGATCCAAATGATATTAATTCCGAGGGTACTTGGCCAAGAGGGAACTACTGTATTCTGAGGCATGATAGCACGTGCCCCCAAGGAGGTAACTAAACAGGGCATATCACTTTTTATATAAAAAAAATCTTGGACCTCTTCGTACAATGTGAAATATTTTGTACACTGTATGGAAATTCTTATTCTTTCTCTCTGGTGGGGGTGACTGTGTCCCCCGTTAAATTTTTATCCGATGTCAAATGCATATAATCCAGGGGGTTCCTTAATTATAATTGAGGAGTACTCCTAGATACATGTAATAGTGATATGAATGTATGTAATAATTTTACGTAAGATTCGGTCTTTAATTCAAGCTTTCCAGAGTGGAAGCATTTATTGGGATGATGAGGATACGAACAATAGAAACAGTGCAGGAGGAGAACTACCAAGTGGAACTTTTAACAGAAATACAAGAATTGAATACTGCTGCAGGTACATTTTAAAATCTCTGCAGCAAAAAGAAATGGAATGCTATCATAATATAGCGTTTTATTGATGGAATCACGGTCACGTCAGGAGTTCACAGAATTGCAGTGTTTCTCGATGTTCTGAATCTTGATCTTCGTTATATTTATCTGCAATGCATCGGATCGTCAATGCTTTATTAAACGTCAGTAATACAGAGGCTATTTTTGAAATTTCAATGCTTAATCTGCATCAATCACAACTACCTTGACTGTTTAATGCCCCCAAATGCAAATGGGTATGTACAATTCTGTAGAATTTATAAATCTTTATTAGAAAAAGGCGTTGAAAACATAAGAAATAATTAAACACTTTGCTCACGAACAACGTACTCTGTGTTGTAGAAATGATGGTAACTACACAACAGAAATCCGACTTCCACGAGATAAGCCGTTTTATCTGTTGAGATATACCAACTTCTGCCAAAGGGTCCAGGGAATGTACGTGAGAGAAGAAACTGTGTATACAGATGACGAGGATAGTAACAATGAAAATTGGGTATCCGGAAGCCATCCATTCGGACCAATTAACGGACAAACCAACTACAAACTTTTCTATTGTTACTATTGGGCATTGTAATAAAGTATTGTCTCGTGGCGATCATAGTTCTAAAGTAGAAACTTATATGAAGTTAAACCTAATTCAAAAGAAACTTACCAGCTATGTTAATAACAGAATAATGTATAGATAATTTCGACCTGAATCTTCTATGGATTCAACAAGGCCGAGTAAAATTCAAATTATGTCGTTCTGTGCAATCGGTGTGCATTGTTTTACTTGCATTAAGTCTTAAAATTAAACTGCATATATGTTAGCAAATAAGATTGTTTTTTCATCCCAAATTAAATGACTGTTAATTCATGTTCAGATATAGGAAATTCTAAGATAATGAGAAAAAAATTGTCGGAAAATCGTTGTTGTTTTTTTACGACTTCAGTGAAAACACCAGACAATTTACAATCTGGAAAAATAAAAAAAAAATACAAGAAATATTTATTAATAAAAAAAAAATATGAACTCGACCTTTGCCCCAAAGATAAATCCTCATATATCAGCAAAGAAAGAAAAGTGATTATATGACACATACTCATCGGTAAACATAATGTCAGTTTTGCTAATTGCATAGTTGTTGAAAATAATTTTCCTACGTGTATTCTCTGTTCTAGTTTACACGAGAAAAGAAGAAAAAGAAGTGAAAAGTGACAGTGGTATTCAATATAGTTAATTAATAGTAAATAAAATTTGTTGTGTATCTATCGTAGAACACTTGTTTCCCCATCGAAAAAACACGAAAATTCGCCTAACAAAAAGATTTAAATCAATTTTATACTACAGTTTCAATCATGTTAATGCTGACGTCACATTGTCTCAAACTCAACATTTCGTTTGTATTCAAATTATCTCATATATTGCCATGGTTGGGGTATGCATGCATCATCGGAAGCTACACAGCTTGATTAATTGATTGATTGATTGATTATTTTACGTTCTGTCGAGAATTCGTCACTCATATTGGTACCTCACCAGTTGTAGGTGAAGTACCACAAATTTAGGCCAATGCTCAACACGAAGAAACAGTCACTTCCTATGTTTACGTCTTAGTGTTGACCCTGCTATGGCACGAGTGTAGCTAGAACTCACGACCTCCCAATTACGAAGCGAACGCCCTAACCACTGAGCTACAATATATAGTACCAATCATATCGTGAGAAGATAAGAGTGTATTTATCTGCGCGTGACTGTTTAAGATGAATTTGCAAAGTTTTCAGAATATAACTGTCCCCCCTTTTTTTGAGTGTTTTTTGGTGGGGTTTTTTTTGTTGTTGTTTTTGTTTTTTTTTTTGTTTTTTTTTTATTTATTTTTTTTTTATTTCTTTTTTTTTTTTTTGGTTTTGTTTTTGTTTTGTTTTTTATTTTTAGTTTTGGAAATTAAAATTATTTTGTGATATTTCTTTTTTTTTAACTTACACATATCCACTTAGTATATTGTTATTTAATTTATCTACCTGATGGGGCCTCCGTGGCCTAGTGGTTGGTGCATCACGCTCAAAATCTCAAGGACTCTTACCTCTAGTCGGCGAGGGTTCGATTCTCTGTCGCGCCGATATATGTGAAAAAGTGTGCCAGCTTACTTTCACCGACCTTCTGTAAACTGGCAAACTTTCTCACATATATCGGCGCGAGCGAGAATCGAACCCGCGCCGACTAGAGGTGAGAGGCCTTGTGATTAACCACTAACTAACCACTCGGCCACGGAGAGCCCTACGGAGTTTGGAGCGAAATGATAAATAATATATACTCAATCTATCAATCTAAGTACGAAACAGATGTACTAGAATCTGTGATGTCTTTTATTTCAAATTCACTGGAATATATATAATCGACATATGAATAAAATGATCATTGTTGATAGATAGAACGTCGTCAATATATCTAAATGTTGAACTGAGGGCCATAACAAGAGATCTTTTTCTTTTGATGGAGAAGATTTTGAATGAATTCTGCTTCGTAAGAATATAAATATAGGTCAGCTAACAAAGGAGCACAATTCGTGCCCATGATAATGCCTACAGACTGTTGGAAGACCTGATCAGCAAATACTACGAAAATATTTTCAATGAGAAACTCTACCATCTTTTTAATATGAACTTCAGAGTATTTGTGCCTGGAGTCAGAGTGGTGTTTAACAACATAATTTTTGGGATGACCAATCACTAAATATGAATATTTCCTCTTACCAATTTGGTTCATGAAACAACTGTCTATGATATCAAAAAGTCTAGTCTTTAATTCATAGTGAGGTATGGTCGGGTAAAGAGATATAAAATCATACGTTTAAATGTTGTGAATTCGAGAGAAGTTTTGTTATTTCAAATTCCATAATTTTTTTTTTTTTAGAATTTTAAGAATCCGCATTTGATTAACACCACTTCTGGCATATGTAGTGGCACGGTACGTTTGAAATTTTTCCTTCAAAGCAGTCAATATTTCCGTAAGGAGCAAAGATAGGGGTTTAGTAGAACATTTACTGAATCCAGCAATGTATTTTTGTTTGTAAGGGTTTTTGTGGAGTTTAGGGATCCAGTATATGTATGGTAAGTCATATTCATCCACTTCATTGACTGGGATATTAAATGTATCTAAAACTGAAGCATGATTTTGAAGAATTTCATCCTTTGAAAGGGCAGTTGGAGTATACGTGCGATTAATAAATGTTGAATAATATGATCAATTGATCTAATTTGCTATCCCTGTTCATCAAATGTTTCCAAATATTGATTTTTAGTCTCATAAAATATTCCTTCATGGATTCCATGAACGGTTGGTCTCGTCTAACATGTTTAAAATTCACATTTATGAAATTTTGATTTTTAGTGTCCCTTATGGATTTCAATTTAAACAGTGTATGAAATACAAATATATGTTAATGGCAAACTAACAACGCAGTTTTATGACAAACGGGGTAATTTCTCCATCGTTAACTTCCCTTATCTGTGTAGCAATATTTCGTTATTACCAGCATATGTTATCTATGTCTTTCAATTAATTTGGTACGCAAGATCTTCTCTGGTGTTTGATCAGTTTTTAAATCGAAGCAAGCTATTAGAAACAAAGCTGTTGTAGGTGTTGGTATGAAACATCCCATACACCATTCGACCTAACGACAGGTTGTATTTGCAACGACCATAGAATTTGTAAAATGTTGATTTCTAACATCAACTTATTTGTCAGTAGCTTGCCTCGATAGAAATATTGATTGATCATACTCTTTATGTCACCCCGCGTATCGAATTAGCTTAGAGAGATGAACACCATGTGTAGGTGATAATGGAATATTGCTGCATAAAATGGGAAGATGACGATGGAGAAACTGAATTCATCCCATTTTTCATAAATGTTGGTTGTTAGTATGCCGTAAATGATTACGTCGAACAGAATATCAAAATATGAAGCAGATATTTAAGACTCTGTCATTCTTTTATCTCTAGCTCACTGGGATATGTTGAATAAATATATGAATGAAAATGGACATTGTTAATAGATAAAATGTCGAGTATATATTCAAATGTCAAGTTGAAGGTAAAAAACACGTGATTGTTTTCTTTTCAATTTGATGCTGTTGAAAAAAAATCTGCTTTATAACAATATAAATATAGATTAACATGGATATACTGAATCGACATATGAAAGAAAATTATAATTACTGATACAAAAAACGTCGTCAATAAATCTAAATGAAAGGCCACAGCATGAGAACAGTACTCAATCTCGTAATTTCTATATAAAATACAAATCAGAGAGACGGGCAAATACGGACCCCTGGTCATACCAAAGTTGCGATGAAGTGTCGAGGTGGAGAAAACATTCCTTGTTGACCGGTTGCATTTGAGTCGTTCTACTTGAAAGCAGAAAATGTTTAAAAATACAGGCATCATAACACACATGGATCATATGGGTATAAATGTCTTAATATGAGTTGATTAATCGTATCGTATCGTATTGGTTTGGAATCCACCATGAAAATTTGATTATCTCAACACTTTCACATTTGCTACAGTTTAGTTCTTTCCATGCGTAAAATGCAAGAGTACTTTTTTTTTGTTATCTGAATAGTCCTCCATTCTTCCATCAAATTTAATTAGGTAGGACATATTGGTTTAAAAATGAGTTCGGTTTTTACTTTGTTAATGTTTAGTAAATGCATAAAGTATCAATGTTTTTCATAGATATATAAGATAATACCTTTTTAGAAAATACATGCATCAACTTTTACTGCAGCAGCTGGTGCAATTAACTATATTCACATATATTTTAATAAATAATTTTGTTTTATATTGTTAAAAAGTTACGGTTTTGTATGATAAGGCTTTGCATAGTTGCTGATGAAACTGAAAATGAAATATAAAATATAAACAGTACCAATTTTGATACAACAGATGCGTATTTCGACAAATAATGTCTCTTCAATGATGCTCAGGTCGCAAATTTTGAAAATTCGGAGAGGAACAAACTTGGAAGAGCTGGGTGAAACAAAACAAAACAAAAATAAAAAAAAAAAAGAGAAAAAAAGAGCTATGCATGAGGGAGATAACCCTTAATTTTCAAATGAATTTCTTAATTTATCTAAAGCAAATTTTTATCCGTATTTTCATGCTAACACTGAAGTACTTTACAATGGACTAGTGAAAACCCTCGGGGACTAATGGTCCACCAGCAGAGAATGAAAATGAAAAAAGTGATTGAAGCAAAGAGATAAGCACTATATTCTTTGTAACATTCTTTTAACTATTTCATGTTTTTGATTTTTTTTGTTTGTTTCAATTTTTTTTTATATTTTTAATCATCTTTTATTTGTTCGAATTAGATCGAATATAATTTTGTTTGTGTTAATAAATATCATTATCAAACATTGCAAGGTCCATATTGCTAACATATATTTCGTACTCATATTTGTATCTACGAATTTGTATAAAATGAGTTATGCTGGATGAAATATGTAATTGACCGGAATAGCTATGTGTTGAAATACAGTGGTGCCTACACGCAAACAACTTAACGAATCATACGTATCTGGTTGTTGCCGAACAGTCCATCCGTTGTAATGTTAGTTTGAAAATCTGCACTCGTATATTTGTACGATAACAAAAAAAAAAAAAAAACAAAAAAAAAAACAAACAAAAAATGCGTATCGAGTTTGACACCCCATCTCCTCTATACTGTCATATATTCATTAAATTCAATGGTGTTTAGAAAATTAATATTTATAAAATAGCGCATAAAGAAAATGTGTGGTAGTGTAAGTGCAAGTAATGGGTGGACCTCAATTGTTTCTAGAGTGTATTGCATAATTAGTGCAGAATTCTTAAAATTATTCCTAATATGGTTATATTTATATTTAGGTTCATCAATCGAATTTATATCTAATTTTTTTTAAAAGCGAACTAGATCGATGCACATGTACGTAACCCCATTTCAACGATGGTGCGGAATCGGTTTTATTTCCATTATTTTTTAGGTAATCATTATCTAATAATTTTGAATAATGATTGGTCTTCTAAAAAGACATGGTACAGTTTCCAATATACTTTTTTAAATATTACAATTCGTATAAACCTACAGCTTGGAGAAATATTCAGAATTGGGGCCTGGAATTAAAATTCTGGTTATTTGCAATTTACAGAACCTAAATATTAGCCATTCACATATCCCTCAGGTCAATTTATCAATATCTTTTAGGTCGAGGCCTGGGGGTTATACAAAGTTTTTGGTGCATATTATAGGAAATTATAGATTGTTGCTAAAACACATGGCTATTATGAGTTCTGCATGTTATAATTTTTATATGTATGAATTTTCACCGAAAAAGCACTGGACTTGTAAAGAAGGTCTAAGCCAGTCCAGACCTTGATGGAATTTTGGTATGAACACATTTTATTTTACTCAAAATTACAGGGCCATAATTGGGTACTCGTGACTCGTTTTCTCCTCAGGTGGAATTTTCGGGTAAGAAATGCCTGTAAACTCGCGACCTGCGTTAGGAAAGTTTGCTTAAAGTACTCAGCAGTATAAATTTAAAACCACATCACCTTAAATGGTTGTTGTAGCTCAGTGTACCTTTCTAACAGCGAGGTCGTGAGTTCTAGCCGCAGTGATGTCACGGAACCTTTAAAAGGTGAAGATAACGATCTATGATTGATTGTTGCTTTCCGTCACACTCAACAATTCTTAAGTTATCTGGTAGCGTCCAGTTTTTATTGGTGGAAGAGAGAAGCCAGGTACAATTTGTCCGCGAAGAGCCCACAAACTTTCCGAAAGCAAACTGGTAGACTTTCTCACATATATCAGCACGAGCAAGAATTGAACCCGACGATCTGTGATCAAATTTATTATTCGTATATGGAATTGATCAAACGAACCACTGTATATACTAGACTTGGGATACTGTGGCTAGAATCAACTTGTTTGTCAGTAGCCTGCCACGATTTAAATAAATTATCATACACAAAACAAACTCTTGCGTATCAAATTAACATCATATTTTCGTGCGTCACAATACCTTTGAAGTATATTCTTGAGATTTTTTAATATTTGCGTGAGAAGAAAAAATAGGGCTTGGTAGAATTTGTATTGGATCCAGCAATGGATCTTTGTAAGATATATTCATCCGTTGCATTGTCTGTGATACTAAATGTGTCTAAAACTAAAGCATAATTTTGAAGAATTTCAACTTTGAATAGGGCAATTGAAGTATAAAGACGATTGCGAAATGTAGAATCAATGGCAAGTTCGTTCAAAATACGGATGTAATAACGAGTGTTACAAAGACAATCTTGATACAAGGTTTGTGACCTGGAAACATGTAATTTGTCCTATCCTTTTGTCATTTCTGGTTGACTAAACACAGAAGGATAGATGGTATGTAATTTTGTGTTAACGTGTGCAATACCTGATTACAATATTCCTCTTATACTATTTATGCATTCTGACAGAATATCAAATTCCTTCCTCTCATTTATTTGGCATAATCCTCCACTGAATTCACAATAAAGAAAAAATCCTATAACCAGATGAAAGGCCGAGTGCAGGAATTTTAGAATAAATGACAAATAATAATAGTAGATGTATATTTGTACGAGATGATGATATAAAACACAACTTAAGCCTAATCATGGTAAACCTAACTCTAGTCCCACTGTCGTAGCACCCATGCTAAAACTAATATAGATATCTCTAACTCTGCCACCCAGAATCCTCGTTGGAAACTTCTAACCCTATTAACTCGACACCTGGTCATCCCGAACCCAAACTCTGGGCCGCTTATTCCTGCGAATGTGACATATATACTGTGAAACAAAAATAATTGCAAACAGGTAACAATTGTTACTTTTTACCGATTATACAATAAGGAAAGTCTAAACGATTATAACCAAGAATGCATAAACTGTCGGTACTGTAGGAACATTATCGATATGAAGATGGCTGAAAGAAGTGATAAAGGTATATAAGGTGTGGATGCTAAATCGTAGGAACATTGTCGACTATTAAGTAAAACAAATACATATTAGAACAGCATGGGTCGTAAGTTTCATCTACATAATCAAGCGATTTGAATTTCGGGTAGCGTTTTGATTTTACAAATTATAAATTAATCATTGCGAATTCCAAACATTATATTGTCAATGTAACGTCAAGCAATCACATATTAGAACATCATGGATCGCAAATTTCAGCTACATGATCAAAGAATAAGAATGTTTGGGTAGCCTTTTGATTTTACAAATTAAGAATTAATTATTGCGAATTCCAAACATTATATTGTCAATGTAACGTCAAGCAATCACATATTAGAACATCATGGATCGCAAATTTCAGCTACATGATCAAAGAATAAGAATGTTTGGGTAGCCTTTTGATTTTACAAATTAAGAATTAATTATTGCGAATTCCAAACATTGTATAGGGAAATCAATACGTTCTAGATATGTACTGACTATACAACCCATTTAACTCATAAAATAGTTATGTTGTTATTAATTTCATGAATCTGTCGACAGTTAATTTCCGCTGAAGAGATGTCTACGATAAATATACTTTTGAAATTTATCTGCACTGCCTATGGAATCAAACATGTTCTGGTTCAACAATACCATTATCAAAAGAAATTTCATTTAACGTTTAAAGGAAATCTTTCTATGGACAACTGTCAAACCATTTTCTCAGGAGAAGGAACTTCGTTTGGAAATGCTATCAATAAATGTTCCAAGTTTTGTAGCAATGACCAACGCTGCATTGGGATAGAGCTATGTAAAATGGAAGAAAATCTGTTCCAGTGTCGTGTGGGCTGTTCGTGTTCATACACAGAAATACAACCTGGATGTAAATACTTCGAAATGGTAATTATTTCATTACTCAGGAAATTCTAAAACGATTTCTAATCCAACTTTTAAATGGAAAGATTAAGGGTGGGGTAAAGGAAGGACGTTTTACTTCAAATATTGATAATGGAATTAACAAAAATGGTTTTTTGTTGCTTTATTATGTAAATCTTCCGCTAGCGTTCTTCATCAGTATGATAATTTGACATTATACATATATGTGTTAACAAATGTTTGCTTCTTTGAACAGGATGACGAAAGCGGAGAAAACCGTAAGTCCACGTCACAGTGATCAATATTTGTTAAAAAAATGATTAGTAGAATGTGTGAAACAAACTCTCTCTCTCTCTCTCTCTCTCTCTCTCTCTCTCTCTCTCTCTCTCGAGCTCTTATGTCATCCTTACTTAAACTATAAATTGTCGACCAATGGATATCAATGCTGTTCAATCTGATGAACTTATTTAAAGTTTATAGTGGTACTATTTTTACTCATCAATTATATATTATTTAGGAAATCTAAAGAGACACTATAGTTCATTTTGCTCACAAATCGTAAAATAAGAATTTTCCCAGAGTTTTCTCTAATTTTGTTGCATACTTGAATGTATAAACTTTGCAAAAATGACACATTTGTAAAGTTGAAAATTGCCATTTAAATGCAAACAGTAATAGTTTTTGAAGGCCCTTTTTAACAACAATGGTACTTCTTTCGGTATTCGGACGCATGCGCACGGACGATAAACAATCCTTTGAAAGGAAGCATACAATGGCTAAACCCAGAATTTTGATAGATTATGTGAGAAAAGGATTAAAATAGAACGAGATACAACTTATACGCAAACTAGAATTTACGTCGGGATATCTTCTGTTTTGTTAGTGTGTATGTTTATTTATTATTTTATTCTATTTTTTATTTGAAATTTATTTGGTTAATAGGGACATCAAAGGTTGTATGATAGAATAATGGTTTATAATTACGTAATTATAAGAAGCAGGGAATAATACCCTAGGCGAAAAGCGAGTGTTACCTCCTTTAAGGAGTAGTTTTTACACAACATGTGCGTTGTCATACTGCATCACGTGATGAAAAATGTCCTAGTCAGAATGAAGAAATCATTGAATTCCGGATGATCTTTAAATTGCACTTTATAGCAAATTAATGCATTGCTGATGTTGAAAATTGTCAGGATTTTTATGATTTTTATTATTTTATCGATACGTGTTTTTAAAAAAATACACACGATGAAAACGTAGAAAATGAGCCGTAGTATCTCTTTAGATAAAGTATCAAGCGTATCAAATTTTGAATCCAGATAAGTTATAGTTTTATTTTACTGAATTTTTCAATTATAAATAAAAGGTTTTTTTTTTTTTTGTTTTTTTTTTTTTAAATTTAATTTAAAAACACTTGTGTCTTTACACACCTTACAACCAACGACATTCTTCCAACCGGATACGTCCCCGGTCGGCATCGTCTCATACAAAATTCGGGATCAGCATCCTAAAATTACCAGCCGAGGTCGAAAAAAATGAACATAGAACCCGATGACGAAAAGTCCCCAGAAAATGGGGCATTTGGACTTTTTCTATGATGAAAAATAAAATTTCCATTCTCAAAGACATTTTCGATTTTTATACCAAGATTTGTCTCTCAATGACACAACAAATAAGATGACACTATATACAAGCTTGTAGGTAGTACAATAAATAGACTTGAAAAACAAATTTCTTGGCTCGCTTTACAAAGACTTAAGTCCAAAATCATATGTTCTAGGAAGAAATCTTTATTATACGTGCTACAAGAAATTTCATTATCTATTTTTCCTTGTCTCGACAAGAGAAGGATCGAGTGATTAATTGATTGATTGATTATTGTTTTTCCGCCACACTCAACAATTATTTCAGTTATCTGGTGGCGTCTAAATTTTGTAGGAAATTGCTATAACATCTTTTAAATGTATAATAAAGAAAATATTCAGAGTTGATTTAGTTAAATCCTATTTACCTACCTAAGTAAAAGAATGCACTAATTCTCAGATGCAGGCACATAAAACTGAGGGGGGGGGGGGGGGGGTTGTAATCGTTTTCATACACAAATAAAGGTATATTGAGTGCCCCATCCTCTGTTTTTAGTAGTCGTGAACGAAAAGAATGCTATTCAAGCTCTTGGTGTTAGAAATAGAAAACGAGCTGTAACAGCATATTAGATAATTTTGAATTTCCTCGTGAATTATATTTTGTGCAGGGTTGATTAAAATATGCATGCTTAGACGCTTACGAGGATCACCATTTTCATTTTTGATTTATATATATATATATATATATATATATATATATATATATGTGTGTGTGTGTGTGTGTGTGTGTGTGCATCTCCAAACACCATATACTGAATTCGAATTATCGACTTTTATATGCAATTATTGTTAATATATCTGACTCTAGTTTAATCCATTATCCTGGAAGTAATAAGAAATTGTATTTTACCTTTGCACTGTACACATGAGTTAAAACTCAATGTGCCTCATGTTTGAATGCTGAGATCGTTGTATTAGCATACCGTTAGTATTGGTAAAAGAATATGATTATATATTTTATGTGATTGTTGATCTTGTAGTTGTTACATAAGCAAGTTACTTGACATATTTCTTTGTTTGATTATTCCGACTCTCATCATGCTGCATTCCGGTTATCTATGTTAAAAGTAGAACATCATATTTTGTACGATCTCTCTGACACTGAAATGTAGCTTGTTATATCCAATTTTCTTCCAAGTATCCTTCAGACCTAGATGAAAAATTCAGAATTTTAAATCGAGCGGGGAAACTGGGAATCGAGAATCCCAGTGAGGCTAATGAAAGGACACACATGTGTGTGATGTATTACGTCACTGACGGGTATTCCCCCCATCACCTGACACTGGCGAGAATAGGCTGTTGTATATGTCATATACGAGGCATAGAAATAATCTTAATAAGCTTTGATAATTGTGTGTTTAGAGGGAACATGGTAATGAATAGATACCGCTGTTGATCATATTTCCAAAATATGATCATCCGCGTTCTCTTCAGATAGATGATTTATATCATTTCTTTGAACGACGTCATGTTTAGCTGTACTGTGTGTGGCTCTGTATGCTTCTTGGACATGATGACGACGTGAAACAATGGCTTCCAAAATAGGCCTGATTAAATATCTATTTATATAAAGTGTATACTCTTGTGTATTACGTATGTACACGTCATAGATTACGTAAAATGCAATCCTTACCCGATTTACAAGCAGTAACTATTTATTGACATACAATGGCAGGGTTCTCTCTCTAACAAAAAAAGATAACGGGGATTTTACCAATATCCTAAAAGTTTCGAAGCGGAAGAAAGGGGTCGGAGAGCTGACACCACACCCCTTTTAAGATCTTTAATATTCCTCAAACTTGTTTGTCAGAGAGAGGTAGATGTATTGTCTTTGATAGAACAATCCTTGGGCTTGTCAGAGATGGAGAGGTGACATATCCTATCATTACAGGCCGCGGTCTGACATGGGTTTTCGAAATATACACGCGTTTCTACGGAATTACCTTTTAATGTATTTTTCATGATTTTCCCAAAAGCTAGTTTTATATAACTACTTAATCAGGCATTGAAGTTATTGTTAATATTAGCGTTCGAATTGTAGAATCTCTTGATATAAATTGTAGAATCTCTAGATATAAATCAAGCGGATTTCAAATCAAATTTAAAATTCAGATATAGTATACAATGTTGCCAATTTATACTGCGTTTATTTCGGTTTCCATTTATTTCATTTATATGAAATACAAAAAGGGTGTGCAGTCTTTTATGGACTCAAGATTATCGTTGTGGATTCACACAACTTGTAATATGAACCAGTGGTTTTGAGGTGATAAGGTGAGTTGAGTCCAGACAAGTGCATGACATCTCTTTTTAAAGTCGTTATCCCTCTCCATAATTGTTTCTACTAACGAATTTTGTTTACGAATTGTGTTTACTATAACAATTGAAAGATCTTAATTAAAGTACATAACTTCACAATTAACAGAAGGGATGTACGTACAATATGCATATCATTAGTGTGATCCGATCTAAATAATAATAATAATCATAATAATAATAACAATAATTTAAAAGAAATAGAATGTGATTTCTTTCGTATCTTTTGCGGCCTGATACCTTTGACAGTTGTGTTCAGTTCATTGCTTGTATTTATTGATTTTCTTTGCTATTTTATAAAAGGAGGAATCTCCGTACGTGTTTGTAATGGAGAAGTGTTTTCTCTAAATCAGCCTTGCACTTATTGACAGTTGACTTCTAACAGTAAGAGATTGTTTTTATAGAATGTCACTCTGATTTTTACTAACTATTTATAATTGTACCGAATCAACTTATATATATATATATATATATATATATATATATATATATATATATATATATGATATCTATTGTGTGATTTAATATTTTGCTCTATCCAACGAATTGAAATGGTTTTATTTATTCGCGAGGCTTGCCAAATAAGTCACCACCATTTGAACGAGTTGATAAGATCAAATATCAAATTACGCAAATATAGATGCTTTATTTGTCTAATTCGCTCTTTTTATTACTTTCGTTTTTACTTTAAATAAATCAAACAACTAGCAATCTATATGATTGTAGCATTGAAATAGAAGGGTATCCCTGAATTTCAGAAAAACGAACTACCTCCGCGAAATAAAATCAATTTAACATGAAAATGTTCTTTGAGTTTTCCAATGAAAAAAACTGTTGCTTTGCATTGTTTGTTTCATGAGGGCATTTTTGCAAATTTGAAAAACTCGGAGCGATTTCACAAATATTATTTCCAACTTCTCCAGTACATTACTTTTTCATAGGCATTTATGGTTCACTGGGTGGTTCAATGGGTAAAGTTGTCAAATATGAAATGTAATATTGTTTCTTTAAAAAAAATATCCAGGTTCAAATCCCTCGCGGACACAATTTTTATTTCATTTTCCAGTTGAATTTTTTTTTTCTTATTTGAAACACACTCCTAGTCTTTATAAATGTTTCATGTCACGTTTCTGTCCAAGTTATTTTAAACTTCTAACCATGATATTGTATAATTTATTTATGTGATAAACGATAGGAATGGGCCTCGAAGTCACCATTTCAACGAGTTGATTAGAGGAAATATCAAATTACGCAATTAAAGGTGCTCTATTATCTCTTTCGCTCTTTTTATTACTTTAGGTTTGAGATGATCTCCAATACAACAAAACAGCTGATTTGGATATCATGGGCGTTTTCCGCAGGACCGCTACGGATTTTCTTCCTTTTATATAGTTAAATCCTCTTCTGTCCTTCAAGGGGCCTCCGTGGCCGAGTAGTTAGAGCATCGGACTCAAAACCACAAGGCATCTCACCTCTAGCCGGCGCGGATTCGATTCTCATTCGCGCCGATATATGTGAGAAAGTTTGCCAGTTTACTTTCGAAAGGTCGGTGGTCTCTTCCCGGGTACATTGTATCTGGGTTCCCTCCTCCACCAATAAAAACTGGACGCCACCAGATAACTTAAAAATTGTTGAGTGTGGCAAAAAATAAAAAAAACAAATAAAAAAAACCAAATCTGCCCTTCAAATGGCTGAAATCTGTTAGAGATTCTTAGACCTTCTTCCACAAGAATTGTTAAATACATTTTATCTCATTTTGTCCCACTCCTAAGGCCCTGTGAAACAGGATTCCTGAAATTCACTACATGTCTCCTCTTTGCTGTAAAAATGTTTTGTACTAAATTTGAAATGAATTTGAACGGTTGGTGTTACAAAAAACACATCTTTGAATCACAATGAGTACTTTGAACCCAACCTGGTATAGAAACCTTATCCTCGGTATTATAAAATTTGCAAAAGACAATCTGCTCCCTCCAAATACTCAACTTAGCATCAACAGCACTAACGGTTTTTAATACGTGTTTACATATGTATAATATATGCTATCCCATGGGGTAAAATAAACCTTTGCAATGAAGAAATTAAACGTAGTTCAGAGCATTTCAATTTTTTTCCCGGATGGCAGTTAATTTTACGAAATAATCATTTGATATTAGTTGTCATCGGATACTCCAAGATCAAATGATCTCATTTAGAATGCATTCTTTTTTCGCAAATATTATGTTACAAAATATTTCCTAAAGGATTCCAAGAACGGTTGGGTGAAAAAATAATAAATCTGATTCGTTTATGAAATCTAATAAAAGAATGAGTAGACTCATTTGAAGTATATTTACCAATTGACAGGAACGACACTGATATAAAAAGACGCCATTTCATAATGTTAAATAGGGGTTCATTTTCTGGCAGTCCCATGAGACCGTAAACATGATTCTAGAAACTACCTAGACAAAGTATCTAGTTATATATATATATATATATATATATATATATATATATATATTGATTACGTCATTTAATACATAAACTATTGAGTTTTGTTCTGACCTTCGGAGGTCACTCCGTCCTTGATTATTCTCGGAAACTGAACGGTTTCAACTTGATAATATTAGCGATTGAGACATAACGCATTGTCATTTGTTTAATGCAGAAGACGCCGGAGGTCGCCTGGTTCTTAAAAAGAAAGAAACAAATATTTCAGGGAAGCTTTGCTACATTCCCCTTGACATCTTTATCTCTTTTACGAACATTTTAACATAGATTTAAAAGACGTGTATTGACAAGAAATAGGCAATATAATTTGAATTTGAATCAAGCAATTAGCAATTTATATGATTTGTAGCGTTGAAATAGAGGGGTATCCCTGAATTTCAGAAAAAACAAACAAAATCAATTTAACATGAAAATGTTCCTTGAGTTTTCCAATGAAAAAAACTGTTGCTTTGCATTTTTTGTTTCACGGGGACATTTTTGCAAATTTGAAAAACTCGGAGCGATTTCACAAATATTATTTCCAACTTCTCCAGTACGTTAATTTTCCTTAGGCATTTGTGGTTCACTGGGTGGTTCAATGGGTAAAGTTGTCAAATATGAAATGTTATATTGTTTCTTTAAAAAAAAAAGCCAGATTCAAATCGCTCGCGGACACAATTTTTATTTCATATTACATTTTCCAGTTGGATTTTTTTTTCTTATTTGAAACACTCCTAGTCTTTATAAATGTTTCATGTCACGTTTCTGTCCAAGTTGTTTTAAACTTCCAACCATGATATTGTATAATTTGTTAATGTGATAAACGATATGAATGGGGCTCGCAACAAACACGCAGAATATAACATATCGAATGGCGAAGTAACCAATGTGTAAATCGTAATCATAAATCTCGAAGACATATACAAGTTCGAGTGTAAGGCAACACGGGCCTCCGACAAAGAGAAGGTAGGATCAGGTGCCATGGAAGGGTAAGCATCCTCTGCTGACCGGTCACACCCGCCGTGAGCCCTTAGTCGAAATTAGGTAAACGGGATTATCTGTAGTCGAAGTTAGTATGAAAAATGACAGTCTAACAAAGGGTATGAAACAAATCATTCAACATATGTCCCAGAGATACTTTGTAATCGCAAACAAGGTCATTATGGCGACCGTAAAATTTGCGAAATGATGACTTCAAACGAGATTCGTTATAACCTTGCAACGTCAACTTTTTAGTCAGTAGTTGACCTCGCTTTAACGATATTCAATGGGACTCGCACCAAAAACGCAGAATATAACATATGGTACCTGTGTTCAAGGAGAGCTTGCATGTATTTTTTTTCTGAGTGAAAGGTGTTAACATAGGTATAATAAAAAACCGGTGTGAATTTCCGAAAATAATTTTCAAAGAAAAAGGACAAACATGGAAAATAAACTGTTAAACAGTAGGAATGGATAAGACACATGTGATATGTATTCCAGTAATACATTGCAATAGTAAATCAACGTTTTAAGGTGATGTTGTAGTTTATAATGCGTATCAAACTTTCCGTATTTTGTTTTGTGGTCAAGGTCATGTACAGAGGGTATGGAAAATAATAAGTACGAGTATAAAATATAATAGCAAGTGCGAGTATAAAATATAATAGCAAGTACGAGTATAAAATATAATAGTAAGTACGAGTATAAAATATAATAGCAAGTACGAGTATGAAATATAATAGTAAGTACGAGTATAAAATATAATAGTAAGTACGAGTATGAAATATAATAGTAAGTACGAGTATAAAATATAATAGCAAGTACGAGTATAAAATATAATAGTAAGTACGAGTATAAAATATAATAGTAAGTACGAGTATAAAATATAATAGTAAGTACGAGTATAAAATATAATAGTAAGTACGAGTATAAAATATAATAGTAAGTACGAGTATAAAATATAATAGTAAGTACGAGTATAAAATATAATAGCAAGTACGAGTATGAAATATAATAGTAAGTACGAGTATAAAATATAATAGCAAGTACGAGTATGAAATATAATAGCAAGTGCGAGTATAAAATATAATAGTAAGTACGAGTATAAAATATAATAGTAAGTACGAGTATAAAATATAATAGTAAGTACGAGTATAAAATATAATAGTAAGTACGAGTATAAAATATAATAGTAAGTACGAGTATAAAATATAATAGTAAGTACGAGTATAAAATATAATAGTAAGTACGAGTATAAAATATAATAGTAAGTACGAGTATAAAATATAATAGTAAGTACGAGTATAAAATATAATAGTAAGTACGAGTATAGAATATAATAGCAAGTACGAGTATAAAATATAATAGTAAGTACGAGTATAAAATATAATAGCAAGTGCGAGTATAAAATATAATAGCAAGTACGAGTATAAAATATAATAGTAAGTACGAGTATAAAATATAATAGTAAGTACGAGTATAAAATATAATAGCAAGTACGAGTATAAAAGCTTTTGAATTGTACAAGTATACAGTATTAAGGTAGAGATTGATATGATGACACACACACACACACACACACCCTAAGTTTATTATTATATTCTTTTGCATGGTTTACAGGCTCTGTAAAAAGCCGAATGTATGCCACGCCTTCCATTTCATCACAATCAATCACAAAGCGTACAACCCCAGCCTACCTTTTTGTGCAAACCTTGAAGACCATTCAGGAAATGGGAAACGCTTTGTGCAAACAGTATCGTACAAATCTCTCAGCACTCCAAGCAAGAATTGATTCGTTCCGTGCAGACCGTTCAGCTGTCCGTTCATACCGTTCAGCGTTCCGTGCAAGAATAGTTTCGTTCCGTTTCATGCAAGTGGTGTAGTAGGGCGTTTCAGGGTCTGTGCATAGATAAAGGAAGTTGATGATGGAGAAATTAAATTACCCCGCTTGTCATAAAGTTGAGTTGCCAGATTGTCGTTAGCATCAGTTTTCAAAATAATATCTAAGTACGAAATAGATGTGGAAGACTCTGTGGTGTCCTTTATTTCAAGTTCACTGGGATATATCGAATCGACATTGATATGTATGAATGTCGATTGAAGGCCACAGCAAGAGATTTCTTCTCATGTAAAAGCTCTTGAATAACCTTTGCTTCATAAGAATATAGAAAAGGTCAGTTAACAAAAGAGCCCAATTCGTACCCATGGGTATTCCAACAGAGTTTTGGAAGACCAGATCACCAAAGACTACGAAGATATTGTCAATGAGAAACTCTCACAGGAAGAATATCTTCCCTTTCCGTGAACTGAAAAGTGACTGAATGGTTTCAGTATGATAACTGAATCATAGCTGATAAAGTACCTTTCAGTCACCTTTAAGTTATCATTCAGCTCATGGAACGGCAGGGACATTTCAGTGAGCATTCAGTCAGATTTCAGTGAGCATTCATTCAGGTTTCGGTGACCTTTCAGTGACTATTCACGTAGTTTTCCGTGACCACTCAGTCGGGTTTCAGTGAACAATTACTCAGATTTCAGTGAACTTTAAGTGAATATTCCCGTAATTTTCCGTGACCATTCAGTCAAGTTTTAGTGGCCATTCAGTCAGGTTTCAGTGACCATTCAGTCAGGTTTCAGTCCATTAAACCATTCTGTTATGTTTCAGTGAAATTTTAATAACTAGTCTTTTATATTTCAGTGACAATTAAGCCATATATTAAGTCAGAAATCTTTCTGTAATTGTTTACCTACATGATGTTGATATTTCTGAGTCTATTCTTGTCTTTTTCACTAATTTGTTGTTTAAATGATAAATGGTTTATTTCACTAAGCAGTTTGGTTTTCTCTAATTACATACAAATGACCATCCAGAAATTTTTCTGTCATTGTTTACCTACATTCGTGTAATTTTCAATTTTCAGTTATACACACTGCCTCAGCATACATTTCGTGAATGTTCAATAAAATTCCAGTAAACGATTTATTGCTATAACTGCTCATACAAATAACTTTCAAAGATTATCTAACAAAGCTCCATGAAAAATCAAAACAAATTCACAGAATGTAATTTCAAGCAATATTTATTTATTCCCTTTTGATTGGAGCAAAGCATTTTTCGCTTTTATTAAACATAGCTAAGGCATTTTTTTTTCAGCCAGATACTCTACTATAAGTTCGTTTTCATCGCATTCTGTATTCCGACTCTTTTGACGAAACGTAGGTAGGAAAGCCTGATCCTGTTGAATCACTATTTTTGGAAGACAATTACATGTTTTATATACTTTTAAAACATAGTATTTTTACAACTGGAAATGCATACCAGTAACTATAATTTTACAAATTTATTTCAATCAAACTCGGGGGGGGGGGATCCCCCCCCCCCCCCATGCTACGCGCGTTTTATATGAAAAGGCTAAGATAACTATCAGTATTCAATATCGCAATTCCTATAGAAAATACAAATCAGAGATACGGGCAAACACGGACGCCTGGTCATACCAGAGGTGGGATCAAGTACCTAGGAGGAGTAAGCATCCCCTGTCGACCGATAACACTAACCGTAATCCCTATATTCCGATCAGGTAAACGGAGCAATCCGTAGTATATATAGCTTCTATTTGCAATGTTTACTTTATAAAAGAGAATGGGGAAAAGTTACTGTAATAATGAGGATCGTATAGTGCAACATTTGATAGCAAGGTGATTTCCCTAAATGTTAAATAAATAATCCCCATGAAGCATTGCTTTAATTCCATTCAATACCATTATTGTAGGGATCTCTAATCGTCGACAAATTTAAAGATTAATATTGCAACATTCTCATGTAGCCAGCGATTTGCGACATGCTCCCCCATCCCTTCTGTATCTGAATGGGTGAAATAGACTGAAATCCATCTAAAGGTCAGAACTATAATCTCTCTGATAGAGTTTTTTCTGCTTGTTTGAGAAGATCAATAGCGACCGACCAATGTGTATAATACACAGTACCGACGCGGAAATGTCCAGTCGCACTCGCTGACTGAATAAACAAACTGTGACACGGTCATCATCAAAGAAAAAAGAACAATAAAAAAGAATAAACAAATAGACATCAATCAAAATCAAAATCTAACTGAATAAACAAGAAAACATCAAACGAAAACTGAGTGTGATTGAATAAACAAATAAACATCGAAAAGGTTCAATATATAGAAATTAGAATAGAATGTTTGATATTTATGAATTTCTTTCGCTACTTTATAAACAACCACCAGCAATTAGCAAAAACCGGCTGAAATCATTGCTATTTTATTAAAACAAGCTTGCACTTTATATTATTGTCTCATCATTTTATTCGATATGGATACATTCATGTAATCATTGTGATGAAATTCGTTGCTATTTACGTGCTTGCAATTTATATTATTTTGTTCCGTATAAAATGTACGATTTATTTCAGTGAGATCCTTAATCGTGGTATTTTCTGCAATAGATCAGTAAAGGGGATCTAAATGTTCTTAACATGATGTCGGCAATAGCGATCTCTGGTGGTCGCAAAACGAAAGGAAATTGGGATCCCCAGTATCTATTTTTGGATGAATTGTAAATTACAATGCCATGTCCTAATTTTGTGATATAAAGGAAATTCTCTTTAAGTTAAACTGGTTCATCGACTGGTTCATCGTGCGACATAGTTACTGTGTATTTGTTTTGTCGTTTTACTGTCTTGAAGTAGGGATACAGGTCGCGGTAGCTCAGTGGTAAGAACATTCGTTTCATAACCGGGAGGTTCTGAGTTCGAGTCGAGCTCATACCATGGCCATGTCAATCTAAGATCCTCCTTCGCCAAACACTCGGCATTTAGAAGTGAGAATCGTGGTTCTTTCGGATATGACCTTAAAAACGGAGGTCCCGTGTCACGGTAGGCGTTGGTACGTTAAGGAACCCTCGATGCTTAGTTCCCGAGCGCTAAGCATAGGTCTAAATCTATGGTACTTCACCTACAGCTGGTGACGTCTAAATATGAGTGAAAAATTCTCGACGGGACTTAACACAAACAAATCATTTATTATTATTGATTTTCTTGGGAAAGTGATCACTTACACTGAACTTATTATTCTCAACATTCTTAAGGAAGGATTGAAGTAACTTTTGAATATTTTCTCCCTCTTCGTAGTTCAAAAATTTTGCCGCTACCTGTCTTGATTTTCCACACACTATTTTGCCAAATTTATGAAAACGGTAGAAGTCGAGGAGATTCTAGCTTTATTATGTTTGTAAGGAAATGTCTGAATACTTTTGTATTTTTCTCTTGATCCGTGTCAATTTCATTGAAAACCAAATTGTCCCTCGTGCTCCTGGCTTGCAGATCCACGTGTGTCTCCTTTAATAACAATATACCTGCTTTCAGGTTTTCTATATTTTCCTTGATAAGTTTTATTTTATTTTTTCACGTTTTGAACCGAGATATTTAAGTCCCAGAATGCTTTGAAATTACCCTCAACATTTTGTTCATAAGTTAATTTACTGAAGCACTTGTCCATGTCGTCACGTTTTTCGAGGTTTTCTTTAATCACAATATCCAAGATATGGGCATTTGGTCTATCGTGGGACTTTAATCTGTCTTACTGACAATTCCTACGAGTTGAGTCATTGAAGCTCCCGAAGGATGGTAACCATGAATTAAGAAACCAAGTTGTGAAAATCCTCTGTTTGCAGTAAATGCGTTAATGCATACGGCATATTATTGTTGTATGTTTGTCTTCGGAAAGAGTTCCGCGACGAGTTCACTGCTTGAATAAACATTTTGTCTCGATTGTCGGTCTCAATAGCGTTGATCCCTTTTTCAGTTTTTACGAACAATAAAACTTACATTTGTTACATTTTTTGGGATTTATCGTTTTACGCAAGAGCTTGTTCTGCATATAATAAGTTTTTGAATTGAGGTAAACTACTGACAAATAAGTTAATGTTAAGGGGTTCTACAGTCTTGTCTAAAGTCAACGTTTCGCAAATTCTAAGGTCGTTATAAGAATATAGTTTGTCAGTAAAACTTTTTATTAGGTTAAATTCTGTCTGACGTATTACAGTCCCTGAAACGTTCTACTTTCCCATTTTCCTGTTCGTTCAGGGTTCGTTCACCGTTCGTTTAGCGTTCGTTCACCGTTCGTTCACCGTTTTCCGTTCACAAAGCGTTCTCCGTTTTCTGTTTACCGTTTTCCGTTCTCCGTTTATCGTTCACCGTTTTCCGTTTATCGTTCTCCGTTTATCGTTCACCGTTTTCCGTTCATCGTTCACCGTTTATCGTTCACCGTTTTCCGTTCTCCGTTTATCGTTCACCGTTCTCCGTTTTCCGTTCGTATTTCCTCATTTTCTTTCGAAACATCAGTGAGAAAGGACACACATTATTGCGAGATATGAAGCGAAAAAGTGGCAGAAAACTGTCCTATCATATCAGGAATTTAATTCTGAAATACAAACGTTTATCATTTTCAAAGAAACGTGGGATATATTTTGATGTTGGTACACGTGATCAATTTATTTACTTAGCAGGTAAAGATGTATCGTCACTTGATTTATTAAAGATTATGTACAACAAGGAGTACAGTAGTAAAGCATGCGTTATTTGTAAATTTTGATTAAAATGAGAACGGCTTTAATTTTTTATTTTACCCGTGTGTCGTTATTCATGTTTTTTTCTTTCTTTTTTTTCTTTTCTTTCTTTCCTTAATTTAATAGAAAAAAAAGTATGAAGACGCACTACTCGTGAAAATCGAATGTCTTCAATGTCTTGCAAGTATTAGCTAGCAAAAACCAAAACACACACACACACACACACACATGAAATATTTGAAACTATTTGTATTTTTGGGAGAAATTACGAGTGGAACATTTACAAAATTAATAATGTGTTTATATATATGTATCAGTATGTTAAGTTTGTAATTACATTATATTTTCTACATTTTAATACTTTATATCTATACATGCATCGTCTGTGTTGTTTAATGCCTCTATCTTGACACCTTTCGGTGGCTTTTGTTAATTACAGGTATCTCCGTTTATCGTTCACCGTTCTGCGTTTATCGTTCATCGTTTTCCGTTTATCATTCACCGTTTTCCGTTCTCCGTTTATCGTTCACCGTTTTTCGTTCTCCGTTCACTTTCCATTTAGCGTTCGTTCAGCGTTCGTTTAACGTTCGTTCACCGTTCGTTCAGCGTTCGTTCACCGTTCAAGTGGGAAAGTAGAACGTTTCAGGGACTGTAATACCAATTGTTAGACCATTCTTGGCACATTGATTCTGACTGTGGATTACTCCGTTTACCTGATCAAGATATAGGCCTCACGGCGGGTGTGTTCGGTCGAAAGATGGATGCTTACTATTTCTAGACACCTGATACCACCTCTGGTATGTCCAGGGGTTCGAGTGTGCCCGTTCTCTCTGATTTCTATTTCAACAGGAATTACAAGATGGAGTACTGTTGGTAATCGTAGCCTTTTCATTGTAACCATGAAATCGCTCCCTGTGTGCATAGTTCAAAGTTAAAATAGTTGATCGTGTTTATATAATATTGACGATGTTCGAAAACTTCTGTCAAATATTAACGATGCCAGGAATGCTTATGAATGATTCAAAGCAAATTTCAAATAATTCTAACTGTGTTTTTCATCTCTAACTACTTGTTCTGCTGTAGGATTTTTCATCTGTGCCGAAGGGATTTATTTAAAGACCTTTAGGATGTTAAATTAGGTCACGTAACTGTTACGATTATGTTACAATAGAAAAAGGAGGCCCTGTCTGGTGTATTAAATATTCCTAATTTTGTCCAAGAAACATACACGTAGGCACATGTGTTTCTCGGCATAATAAAGAACTTGTGTGAAGTTTGTAGAAACTTTACGTAGTTCGAGAAGTCTGAACATTGTTGTGATACTGAATGACAAAAATCTTATTCTATATTTTTATTCAGTTACATGGCCAGCGGGAACATATACTTTGGTAAAGCCAAAGACGGGATGTCCGAAAAGATGGCTTGAGGGATGGAGATTTCAGGACAATGAAAACAAATACAACGACAACAAGGCAGCAAATCAGCATCACTTCTTTGGTAAACAACCTATGAATAAGATTGCAGATGCTTTCATTTGTAGTTATATGTGCACTGGAATGTATATAAGAAGGCGGGTTTTTTTTCTTTTCAAATACCATGACAAAGTGACATAAGAAAGGTATATCAGTGGTAGCAATAATGTGTCCTTTTCTGAGCATTGTCATGACTGTATCGTTTTGAGAACTGCCGCCTTTGAATTATCATCTCTTTTGTAACTTATTTAATCTTGCATGGTTTATGTGAAAATATAATTTTTAATTATATTTTCAAATATTTCGATTCAAATCAAATTATGAAAGATACACAGTTGTGGAAAATCAGAGAAAATGCCGATTGTACTTTCGTTTCGCAGCCAGAAGATCCAAATTTAACCATGACGCCACGTCACACTTAAAACGCTTAACATTAGCGATGCCGTACTAGTTTTCATCTTTAATCAATCAAAAAAGTGAAAATGGATGTGGGTTGATTTGATTATGGATTGCTACGTTCATTCGATCAAGATAGGTGGCCCACGGTGGTTGTAACCGGTTACTATATGTAGGATGTTTACTATTCCTAGGTACCTGATCCCACCTCTGGTGTGTACAGGGGTCCGTGTATGTCCTTTTTTTAATTTTGAATTTCTCAGAGGAGTTATGAGATTAATTACTGTTAGTTGTTTTCACCTTTCTTAAATAGTCACACATCCTTTGATTTAGCAACCTGACATCGCTCCACTTTTGAATTGCAAACAATAATAACATCCTTTTACTCTAGGAACTTAAGATGGATATAGAAACGTATACTGGAGCCTTTGGAAACACTAATAATTTTAAATCGCAGGATATTTAAACTGTATCATGCGTTGAGAGCCTTCCATACTTTCTCTAGCGGCATATTTTGGGGGTTTGTAAAGAGTAAATGACAATATTTCTTAAATTGATCAAGACTTATGTTCCCCGATTTGGGGTAGACGTATGACAGATGATGTTGTTAGAAAGTTGACAAGGAACGATGATTCATAAAGTTTGTCATGGTATTCCATGACCTCAAAGAGGTCAAAGGGGTCACTGGTCATATAAGTGAAGATTTTTTCATGAAATACATATATTACGCCCATTCGCACTAGATTATAGTCAAACATACGAAATTCTAAATGCATGATCTGATGTACCTTTTACAATACTACAAAAGCATAGCAATCAAATTAATCAATTTTATTGGCAAATAAATATTTTGGTTGCTTAGTAACAACACATGTAGTAAAAGTGTAACCATAATATACCTTTCTGTAGCCATTCGATGCGATTTGAGCTTAATTATATAACATGATGATTAGTAAATGCTACATTATTTCAAAGAGACCTTAATCATCGTAGAAGGCTAAAAAACAAAAACAAAAAAAGCTATGGACTTGATGAAGAGCATTAAGGTCAAAGGTCATCAAGTGAAGAATCCATATTTTATTTACATATTTATTATTTCTTAACAATGTGATATTCTGCCAAGATATTCGAACACTGAATAAGAAAAATGTTGCCACATTAAAACAAAGATCTTTGAATAAAAGTAATTTAATTCCTTTTGTATTCAAATGTATTTGTTTGCCAAGCAACATCACCATAGCAAATGTTATCAAATGGCGCTACCCATTTTTCCTCTCTAAGTACATTGTATATAAATGTTCAAGTACCTACTTTCAATCATTAAATTTAAATGTACTTTTCATATTTAAAAAAAAAATGTGTTTTTTATATCTAACCTCTCAAATTCTAAACATAATTCTTGGCACTCGGTTGTTCGGATATAGGCATACTTTAACTAATATTTGTCAATCGACTTGAACTCCACAGCGGACATGTAGAAATCTGAAAGAATAAAAAGTATTTCTTAATAAATTGACAATTTACTTAGCAAAATATAATCAATAATCAAGACTCTTTGAAAAATCTACATTTAATTATATATGTAATTTTATCAGAGGTGGTTGCAATAAACATTATATGAACATGTTCTAGATTAATTTTGGTAAAGATAATCTTATTGTAAAGCATTTTATTATTACTTTTAAATTCGAAATCACTGTTACAATCCCGATACTAGAAATACACGTACTATTCCCCGTCAATGAGAGGCTGTGACCTTCTCTGAAGGCATACGAAATTATTCCCCCACAGATAGACCATCTCAAAATAATTGTTGATGATGGAGAAAATCAAAATGAAGAAAGCTTAATAAAATCTGCAGATTCCCTGAATAATCGGTCATATAGCTGAAAGAAATTTATAGATAGGATTAGTGTAGGCTATCATACCTTATTTGTCAACATTTGAAACATTTGTCATACATCATAATTAGAAACGGATAATAGTTTTCAATGTTTTGCCTTCTACTTTGTGCATGTATTGGTACTTAGTAATGTAGCGATAATTAGTAAAATGGAACACACACACCAATGCATGTCAGGATATGCCAGCGGACTGTCAATAGCGGAAGATATCTGGGAACGTCCCACTGAAGATATCTGGGAACTTCCCACTGAAGATATCTGGGAACTTCCCACTGAAGATTGGGGTGTCAATACCCTTTTTTAAAGATGAAAAGCTCACACAATTAAGAGTTTTTGAAGCTTGGTTTATGTTTGAAAGTGTTATCTGTTTCAAGGTAGAGAGGACAGTTTTGTACGAAAGTACTGGTCAAATTTATGGTTTGTGAGAGGTGTCCTATATTTGATGTGATATTCGGTAAGGGATTACAAGTGTTAAAAATGTATGGAATAATATGTATATAGGTGTGACTATGATGCCTAGTATATGTGTATAGGGGGATCATTCAAGTTAAAACGCACAGGTTCAGCGAAACTTCTCTAGCTCTGAGGGAATGTCACTTGCTCAAGATTCAATGTAGAATTCTAAGAAGGGACGATTTGGTTCTTAATTTTACACAGTGTCTAACCCCCACCCCTTTACATGGGATGCGGATTTAATATAAATTAGAGAACTGACATGCATCATTCAGTCATAAGTTACTGACTACATGTATATAAATTATAAGTTAATTTTTATTAGCCTGTCATAACCCGTGTTTCATTGATAATAACCCACCAAACCCCACCACACACATATTCCGTTTTAATTTTTATTACAATACGAAACAATAACTCATATCAAATTTTATAATTACAAAAATAGCATACGTTGCCCTTACAATCTGTGTATGGGTGTGTCTTTTTTCAAAGATAGAAAATCATGAAAAATAGTTTCCACACCACGGGTCATGAATGCCAGGTCAAGACAGATTATAAATATTGATATGTTCAACTCATTATAAATAGTTTGGTGTTCTACAGACTATCATAAAATACAGATATTTTCTTTCATGAAAAGACAAATTATGGCATCAAATCGTAATTGAAAAAAAACACAAATTGATTTTTTGACTAGTCGGCCTATGTGGTTATAGCACATCAATTTATACGTCATTTATACTGAGTGACGGATCGCCAATGGTGACGAAATTATTTAGGCCTATGCCGGTGTAACGACGAAAAATGACCCCCGTAGAATAATGACCGGGGGTCATTTTTCTACGTAGAAATTTTACCCCCTGGTCAATATTCTACATGGAGAAATGACCCCTTTTTTCGTAGAAAATATGGCTTTGGGGTCATTTTTCTCCGTGTGGATTGTAGAAAAATTACCCCGTAGAATAATGACCCTATGTCATTTTTTGATGCAAAAGGCTGGTTTTGGTAAGAATATTTTCAATTCACAAATTCCTTTCAAATTCTAGCGTTTTATTTATTTTGGCTATTTTTGATCGTTTACCAGCTGCCTTTGTTAGCGATTGTGACAACACAGTCTGATTTCAAAACTTTGCTCCCATGGGAAAAATATTATAGGCTTAAAACATCAATCACTTTGTTTAGGATAAAATGATGCCATCAAATAGGCGGGGTTCTTTGAAGTTTCAAAAACAACAATTCTGTTTGTCATTTTGCGGTTCTTTGAAGTTTCAAAGGCAACAATTCTGTTCGTCATTTTGCTTCACACCATGGACTCGAAAGAATATACGGAAATATCGCTTTTCGTGGAAAAGAAACACTATCCTAAATTTTTGCCTAAAAATTTAAAGCGCAACTATCATAAAAAACGGTTATTAAGAGTTGCAAAAGAAGAGGAGGTTCCAAAAATTATCAGCAATACCCATACAACAGCGAGTGGTGGGCACCTAGGCATTAATAAAACGTAAGTTTATTTATTTATGTGAATATATTTCATGCATTTCTTAAAATCAGTTGTGACAAGTTTAACATCGATTTCAAAGATACCCCGGTCATATTTTCTAAAGATAATGTATATCAATTCAATTATTTTAGTGAGAAAATATAAAATCACGTTTTATATTTTGCATCGGTCTGATTCCGAGTTTAAAGAATTAAAATGTCTGAAATTTCGTATAAACATAATACGGATGTTTTGAGAGAGAGAGAGAAAGAGAAAGAGAGAGAGAGAGGAGGCCAGGCATGCACCAATTTTCTGATGGTCTACGATGTAATTGGTTGTATTTGGCTTTGAAACAATATTTGATACAACTAATAAGACATGTGGATGCACTTGTACTTGTTTTAAAGGCACCTGATAAATAGATGTTGTAATCCCCCCCCCCCACCCCCCCCCCCCCCCCACCCCCCGCCAATTTCCCAAGCTTGTGAAAATTTTCATCAGACAAAAGCTTGGACATACTTTTATATTCCGTATAGGGTCAATCTAATGATATCAAATATCGAAATAGGAAAATGATAAACAAGGAAATCGTGTATTTTAATAGGTATTTGTGTCTTATAAGATTATCAGAAGCTAGGAGGGGTGCAGTCTTGATGCTTGACTTGGGGATTGTCCCTCGGAAGATAACTGTCTTTTATTGTCATCCGTCAAAACCGGAAGGGGGTGGGGGGGGGGGCTTAGTCAAAACAGTTGCCCGGTCATAGAATGAACTGTTGCATGTCTGAACTGATCCATTGTTTTTTGGCAAAAATAGACATTATATAGGCATTGATAATTTGGATTTACCTTCTTGTTGGTTTAGCCCCCCCCCCCCCCCCCATTAAATTTGCTTCCGACGCCCATGCATCCGGAATTTTGTGACATTGCTCCAACGTCTAAGACTTACTTTGAAATCTCACATTTTGAATTGTTCACTGATACATGTAAGAGACAAAACCAAAAAAAATTCTTGCACAGAAATCCTTCAGGATTTCTAGTGTTGTTGGTTTTTAGTGCTTATATATATATATATATATATATATATATATATATAAATACACACACACACACACACACACACACACACACACACACACACACACACACACACACACAAAAGTTGAGTTATAATCAGAAATTTCAGATTAAACATTTGCTTCTCCCCCGCATTTATTACTTAAATTTTTCCAAATGAATATATTTCGTAGATGGAAGAAAATTCGAGAAAGATATCACTGGGCATCGTCGTATGATGACGTTAAGAATTACGTAGAGAGGTGTGATCGGTGCCAAAGGAAATCTATTAATAATTATTAAAATTAAATCAATATGCGACTGGCCTCCTATTCCTGTATTTTATTTTCGCAATCTGCAGCTCATGTGCTTTAATGAGAGGGTAAGTATGTGGGTGCCACTTCTAAACTACTCGAAAAGTGAACATTCGAATGAAATATATACTAGTTAAATATTTGTTAAACAAGTTCAAACTCTGAAATAAATAAATGTTCCATCGACACACGTGAAACCATAATACTGGAATTAATGTAAATAATCGAAACTCATAAACTTAACGATGAATCAAATTTATGAGCTAGAATGCTAAAAATGTAAAAATTAATACATATTCTATGGCATCTTTATGCAGTTAAAGTGATCTGCCTTTAGATAATTTTTAATAGAAATTCACAGTTTACTACTCAATTCTTAATCACTTGAAATATTCCTAACATTTTAAAAGGCGTAGATAAAGTGAATGAACATGTTATCTTCATCTATTTTTTGTCCCCCACTTGAAAAGTGGGGGATATTAATTTGGGTCTGTCCGTCTGTCCGTCCGTCGTCCGTCATTCTGTCTGTAACGCTTTCGTTTCCACACGATATCTCGAGAACCCTTTGAGCTTTCGCAATGAAATATTACATAACAACTCCCTGTGGCCTAAGGAAGACCCCTATTGATTTCGAGGTCAAAAGGTCAAGGTTCAAGGTCGTAAATTGATACATTCTCTCTGCATGAAACACTTTCTTTTCCGGGCGATATTTTAAAAAGATTTTGAGCTTTTGCAATGTAATTGTATACATAAACTCCCTAGGTCCTGTCTTACCCCTCTCAAAGTGTCCCGTCCCGTTTGATTTATTAGTATTTATTGTATTATGTGTCGCCTTTTTAGCACGGGGGTATGAGGAGAGTTATTACGTTCAAAACAGGTTCTTGGTGGACTTTATATTCTTATTACATTTATTAGAAATGTTTAATAAAGGTTAAATTAGACACCATGCATTGTGTAAAATTTTGACAATATCGAACGTGAAAATATACATGTATGTAACTTCATCTTTGCATATAATTTGCGTCAGTATAAAGCAGTTCCGTGCTCTAGTGGTATGTCTCTCGCTTCGTACGTGAGAGGGCCCGGGTTTGCATCTCAGACGATCCAATTTTTTTTTTCGAAATGCTTTTTTTTTTTTTTTTTTTTTTTTTTTTACTAAATGATAGTATTCAGCATGTGAAATGAAAAATATATGAGGTCTGACTTGTACAAACTCATAAAATCATCATAATAATTTTAATAAATATTCCATATCAAAAGAATCTTCTATGCACATAATAAAGAATAAGCAATCAAATCTTTATAAATTATCCATATTGGCATATTTTATTTGCTTCAGTATACATTTAATAATTCTACAAATTCAGTCAAGGGGATCCGACCCCACCCCCGAACTGCGCATGGTTTACTTTTTCCCTAAGCGGGGGACACAAATTCTCGGAACTAGCTTGTTTTCTATGGAAGTAATTAATAGTCATTTGTATTCACTAATACTACTACTGTGTAGTGTTTGATTGTTTTTTCCTGGGGTAAATGCCACGCGCCATATAGTGAAAATTATATAAATAAGCTTAATAGTTAATATTAACACTTTTATAAAATGTATTTTTCTCAATGTCCAAAAAATATTTTGCACTGGTGTAGAGAGGGTCCTTAAAACCTACTAGTATTCTAACGTGTTTTTTAAACGGTTAGCTAATGTAGGGAAAGTAACAGTAACTATACAGGGTTATCGAATTGGAAAGAAACAGATTATTATGTATTTTCCTGATGTATTAGAAGACTTGACTGGATTTTTTAAACATGCAATATGATTTCATTCTATATATGAAAAAATGGGTATGTGTAAAACACGAAACGAGAAACAATGAAATGAGATACAGCAAAATAACTAATGACCTCAAAATTTCAACAAAGTGAGAGCAGCTTGTGCCTTTGATTTCATTTTGTTAGAATCTAACTGACATGTAGGTCTGATTTATTAGCAACGTTAACCCCGCACAACTGTCTCTCACACACACAAAAAAAAACAAACAAACAAAAAAAAACCCCATAAATCGTTGACAAATATCTAAAAGAAATGTATTACTCCGTTTTTTTCTGCTGGGGTATTATATAATATATGATCCAAAATTCATTGTTATTATTATAATAGTTTTCCATATAACGTTTATATACTGGGGGTATATAATTATTTGTGTGTGCTTTAAGACATAGATATTTTTAACCTTAACCTATGTACATGTATATATAAAACAGATAATTGGATATTTCATTTATAAATATATTTATAAATATATTACCGTATAACGGGTAATTTTTACTGCTGTAATTTTTTACGAATTTTGATCAAAAAGGAGTGATTTAATTTTTACGCGTTAATTTTTTACCAATTGAAGTTGTCCGTTAAAATTAAAATCATCGGAGGTGAATGCTTGTTATCACCTTCAATACATTTTACTTACAAAACATGTGATTTTAAGCAGTATTACAGACCAATTTTCACAAAATATTTCAAAGATAAAGAAGCTATATGGCTATTTAGGAACATACATGAAGATACAAAACGTAGTTACGTTTATCTCTTTCATTTTAGGTAATAAGTACCTACTTGTCTTCACGGAATATTTGACGAAATGGGTGGAGGTAGAAGCTATAGCAGATAAGAAGGCTTCAACAATCGTTAACAGTTTATACAAGTTCATTGCGGATCACGGAGTACCAAAAGTCATTATAACTGACCAAGGCAGAGAGTTCTGCAATGAGCTAAACGATGCTGTTTGTTCAGATTATGGAATTGAACATCGGATTGCGTCCCCCTATCACCCACAAACAGGAGGGCATACGGAGCGCTACAATCGAACCCTATGTTCTATGCTATCTTCTTGTGTTAATGAACTACAAAATGACCGTGATACGAAACTTCCATTTATGATTTTTGCATATAGAACTGCGCAACACGAGACAACGAAGAAAACACCATTCTTTCTGGTGTATGGTCGCGAAGCCAAGTTACCCATTGAACTTGATTTACCCACTTCGCCGATCCCAGAAAATGACAAGTTTGAAGATTTCTTGAAACAGCGCTCCGACGCTTTCATAAAGCTTTCTTGTGAAAGAGAAGAGGCAGCGGAAAACATAAAGGAATCACAAAAGAAACAAAAGAAGCATCATGATAAGGACATAAAAAATAAAACTTTTCAAGTTGGAGATAGAGTTTTGCTCCACAATACCCGAAAGTTAACCCGGAAAGGGGGAAAACTAGACAAATTATGGAGCGGTCCTTACATAGTTGAAGGTATTAACAAGAAGGGAACATACACTTTACAGGGACTGAAATGCGCAGTAAATGGAAATAGGTTAAAAATTTACAAGGAATCGAAAGATGATGAAATGAGTAGAAAGCCTGAAGAATCACATGGAAAACCATATGAAACACATGGAAAACCAGATGAAACACATGGAAAACCAGATGAAACACATGGAAAACCAGGCGAAACACATGGAAAACCAGGCGAAACACACGGAAAACCAGATGAAACGCAGAAAAAAGCTGACAAAAAAGGAATTCAGCCAAAGAGGAAGACACTCCATTAACTAAAAGCTGTGGTATACCGCTTCCACCGAAAAAACGCAAGATTCCAGAAGTTGAAATTACCAATAAAACTGAATCGAGATCTCGCATTCTTTTTTATCCAGTGGATAATGAGTGGCAAGATATTAACGCTGCAATGTTTGGCCACCAGGTTAAGAATGTTCTCAAAACAGGACGTAGACGGCACGTAAATGCGAATTCCATTCCAACAGTGACGGTGTCTATGAGAGGAGATGGAAATTGCTTGTTTAGAACATTTAGTTATGTTTTATTTGGAGTTCAGGCATATCACAATGATGTACGAAATAAAGTTGTTGGCTTTATGAAGGAGAATAAACATCTATTGCAAACCATGGAAGCGGATCCAAAATATTTGAAACGTTCGCGGATGGAACATGAAGGTTCCTGGGGTACTGATACAGAAATCCGTACATTCGCTACAATTTGCAATACAACGATCTTTGTTTACTGCAAGCACGGGATGAATGACAAAAACAACGACAATTACGTCTGGCTGCCGTACCCTCCCCTGCACGAGGGAAAAAACGAATCCAATTCGAAATGCATTTTTATTATGAATTTTGGAAACCATTACGAACCTGTATTGGATGTAACAGAGGATATTTACAGCAGAACACCTTACATCTACATCAAAAACTTCGTGCCAAAGAAATACCACCAGTATATTTCAAAAAGAATGCTTGAAGCTGCACTGGTAAACAATGAAACCGACTCCAATATTGTCAGAGAATTAGAAAGACCAGAAGACGTATACGTATTGAAGTTCAAAGATTTTCCCCATCAAGTAAAAGGTTTAGAAAAATTAAGCGAGGAAATAGATCCAAATGTGTTCAATTTATTGTGTGAATGGGAGGATTTGGAAGACAAGTTTGTTGCAAAAAAATCGAAATATGATACCCCTTAGTAAACGTTGAAAATACATTAAAGTTAGTGGCAAGTTTCTGTGCTCTTTTTATAGTTGTAGTTGTAATAAATAAATATATAAAAATATATATCAATTTGGAATTCTTTAATGTACTTTAGTTGCTTTGAAATGAAATCAAAGAATTGTGATCTCCGCTTCAGGTGTCAGTGGATGGGAGACCATTATTTATGGCATGTTGTGTCAAATATAAAATATAAACACCCTATCATATAATTATGTCATTCAAAAGTAATTTCCAGCGATTTTTTGGAAGATTAGGTCAAACATGAAGGTCAATGGGTAAAAAACCATAGCATGCTCGAGAACGTCTTGTTTCAGGAATGCAAATACGAAACCCCTATCTTTTCCCAATCTAGAAATATACAGAAATATACCATTTTTGAAAAGTAGGTCAACCTTCAAGGTCTAGGTCACAGGGTCAGAAAACGTAGTTTTAGAAAGGATTATACATATATAAAATGATATCCATATCTCTTTCTTTTTTAAAAATCATAGTATATTTGGTAAGATCTTGTAGCAGGTAATATACATGTGAAATACGAAAGCCCTATCTCATTCAAAGGTTACGACAAAGGTCAAAGTTTTTGTGACAAATTTAAACAGACAGACTTGCATACGAATGAGATTAAATGTCCCCTTGTCCCATTGAGGACACCAATGCCAGGCTCTTTCATGGGGTGGATTGGGGGGGGGGGGGGCGTTATCAGGGGAAAATGACAGCTAAAAAAATTTATTAACTCGCACCTCCTCCTTCCCAACCCCGTACACATTGAAAGTCATGTGCAGATAAATATAGAAGTAACATTGTTCTACATTGGTGAATCTCAGCCAATCACAAAGAAATAGGAATTATTAAATCATATCTTATGGGGCCCATATAAGAAGTGGTGTTAAATTTGCTTCCACGACATTTAAGGATATTTTTAAAAAAGCCAAAAAAAACAGGAGACACAGTTATCTTCACCGACCCTATCCAACCCTGGGATGAACGAATATTGAGTATTACATCTCATAAGATATTATTGTATAATATAGTGAAAAAGTAGGGGGTCATATTTCTATGGGGGTCATTTTTCAACGTGTGTGGTGTCGTAGAATAAACTGTCTGAAAGGGTTTTCTACAGTCGAAAAATGACCCTACTTGCCGTAGAATAATGACCGGGGGGTCATTTTTCTACGTAGAAATTTGCCCCCCGGTCATTATTCTACGGGTGTCACTTTTCGTCGTTACACCGGCGCTCAGGCCTTTGAGCAGGGAGTGATCTTTATTGCGCCGCACCTGCTGTAACATGGGATCTCGGTTTTTGCGGTCTCATCCGAGGGACCGCCCCATTAAGTCGCTCTTATGACAAGCAAGGGGTACTGAAAACCTATTCTAACTCGGTTCCCCAAGCCCCCCTTCCCCCCAGTAGAAAATGCATTGCTGATTATACTTTAATACATATATGTATATTGTATTTGTGTTTCAGAAAGCACATTTACCAATAGAGGACAGTATGTACATGGGTTTACTAATTTACTGCTCAACGCGCGTCCAACGGTCTTAGCGTCATTTTTGCAATCACCGCAGTGTAAGGTGTAATTTCAAATTAACCTAAATTAAAAACTCCCGAGAATTATAGAATGAAATACGAACTCACCAAAAAGGAAACTCCCTCTACGTTTACAGGCTTAATTTACTTTTCCCCATTTCCCCATATAAATATATACTGGACAAAAAATGTTAAGGATCATAATATTGACCTCAAAAATTTTTATTAACCAAATAATTATTTTGACAAATTTTAACATGTATAGTTTCTCCAATGTGTCCTTAACACAATAGATTTACCTGGTTTCATATTGACGTCATAAGTGCACGATTTTTTCGCCCAAACACAAGCAAGGGGTCAAAATCAAAGTGTGCCAACGTGTATATTGAAATTGAAAAATTGTGATTTTCATTTTATTGTGGGTATTTATTGCTGTAATCGACTCTTAGGTGAACAATTATTGACATTAAAAGCCATGAGGCGCCATTTAACTGCTCTGGAAGCTGGTCAGGCAGTAGGTATGCTTCAAGCTGACCAAGTCCAGAGAACTGTCTCTAGACATTTTAATGTGTTCCAAAGTGTGATTTCATGGTTGTGGAATCATCGTTTTAGGCAGACAGGTAATGTTTCTGAGAAACCGAGATTAGGTCGTCCAAGGTCCACAACCGCTCGCCAGGATCGCTATATGTCACTTATGGCATATATCGTAGACACAGGTTTCAGAGTGCTGTCCAACTCAATACTGACTTTCATGCAGCAAGTGGGGTGTGCATAACACCACAAACTCTCAGACAGAGACTTCATGCTGCTAACCTTCGGGCTCATCGACCTGCTGTTCGTCCCATATTGAGGAGAAGACATCGTGTAGCACGACTCAATCGGGCTCAAAATCACATAAACTGGCAACTGCGTCATTGGACGCCTGTTCTTTTCACAGACGAGTCACTGTTCTGCGTGGACTTTCATGACGGTCGTAGGCGTGTATGGCGCATGCGTGGAAAGCGGTACGCTGATTGCAGTGTAGCAGAGCATGATCGTTTTGGAGGTGGCTCTGTGATGATTTGGGCCGGAATCAGTATTGGTGGATGTACTGACTTGCAAGTGATTAATGGCAATCTTACCGGTGCAATTTACAGGGACGAGATACTGCATCCAATTGTGAGACGTTATGCGGGAGCTATAGGCAACGACTTTGTGTTAATGGATGATAATGCTCGTCCCACAGAGCACGTATAGTGACAGACTACCTTGCTACAGAGACAATTGAACGTATGAATTGGCCGAGTTGTTCTCTGGATTTAAATCCAATAGACCATGCCTGGGACATGTTGCAGCAAGCTGTTTCCAGACGCCCTGTGCTTCCGACAAACCGCCAGGAGCTTAACGAAGACATCATTCACTTCAAATGCCTATTTTGATTTAACACTGCTTAGTACCTAACTGATTTTGCATAGTTAAAAAATAAAGAAAAATATTATATATATAAGTCATATAGCTTATGCCCGTAGTTGCAGATATGTAAAAACACTCCTTTTGCATACTCCTAATTTTACGCGCATCGATCATATCGACCTGTACGGTAGAGAAAAAGTTAGTGAATCAGCATGGAGGGAGATCAATTTTTATTGATGTAAATTACTTGTCCATAGGGCATTGACGTTTGCAGGTCATAAAGACATTGTTAAATGTTTTATTCCAACTTTCAAAAGACATTACTCAATATAATGTATACTCATGGACAAAAGAAACGTTACATGAGAAAAATATGCATTTTTAATAAATTTACTGCAATAAAATATAATTCAAACCAATATTATTGTTATTAAAATATACCTTCACATACAGGTAAAGAAATTTATCTTAAATTCATTCAACCGTTACTTTATTTCGAAGGAAGTCTTCGTAGAGTGCGTCTTTCACGTGCTTTAAATTTCGTCTTTTTTTCAACCCTTCAATACGTCTTGTTACCAGTAGAAAGAAAAACATCGAATTTCCATTTTTCGAATTGTTTAGTCAAAGCAATAACATGCCCCGTCTTGATAATGCTAACAGAGAAAGGGCTATTGGTATGCTCCAGCTTGGAACTACACAAACAGAAGTTGCTCGACGTTTTGGGGTAGCAAGGATAACCATTTCAAGGTTATGGCAGAGATTTCAAACGACTAACTCAACTTCAGATCGACCAAGATCCGGTAGACCACGTGTTACAACACCTAGACAGGACAGACTAATCCGATTACGTCATCTGCGCAATCGCACCGCGAATCCTCGGATCACTGCTGCAAGTATCCCTGGCCTACGTCGTATCAGTCGGAGAACGATCCAAAGACGTTTAGCTAATGCTGGACTTCGTGCTAGGAGGCCATACCGGGGGCCAATGTTAACCCGTTGTCACTGTCAGCGCCGATTGGAATGGGCACAACGACATCTGCGATGGAGATTGGCTGATTGGCAACGGGTGTTGTTCTCTAATGAATCCCGTTTCTTACTCCGTAGAGTGGACGGTAGAACCAGAGTCTATCGTAGACGCGGTGAACGCTTTGCTGATGACTGTGTTATTCGTCATGATCGCTTTGGTGGCGGAAGCGTGATGATGTGGGGCGGCATAGCAGCCAATACAAGAACTGATCTTGTGTCAGTCAATGGCAATCTGAATGCTGAAAGATACAGGAATGAAATTCTTAGACCTCATGTTCTTCCTTTCATTGCTGCCAACGGTGGAACATTCCAACAAGACAACGCGCGACCTCACACCGCAAGAGTGAATATGGACTTTTTACGTCAAAACAATGTTGACGTCCTACCATGGCCGGCTTTATCAC
This sequence comes from Ostrea denselamellosa, assembly GCA_024699665.1. Lineage (NCBI taxonomy): Eukaryota > Metazoa > Mollusca > Bivalvia > Ostreida > Ostreidae > Ostrea > Ostrea denselamellosa. The sequence continues at coordinate 5,506,554 of JAMZEH010000068.1, forward strand.
CTGATCTGTCGCCGATCGAACGTCTGTGGGACCAGCTGGACAGAAGAGTTAGAGGACGTCAGATTCAACCGGAAACTCTTGATCTGCTGCGCGTAGCACTGACTGAGGAATGGCAACGCATCCCAGTAGCGTCAATCAATCGTTCAATTGCTTCCATGCGCCGTCGATGTCAGGCTGTTATTGATAACAGGGGTTCATTCACCCGATATTGACTTTGTGAAATGACATTTGCGGTACCCCCTTTAAACTGCAACACGTATAGAGTTGTGAGTAACTTTGAACTTTTGTGTTGACACTTTTCAATGGTCATTGGTGATATGAATTCAGTGTTAAATGCCCAGAAATATTTCATTTTGCCAATTAAATATATTTGCTATTTAATATGTGTAACGTTTCTTTTGTCCATGAGTATACATGGTAACAACAATCTAACAACTCAACTTTGTAACAAACTTCATGACTTCGGCTTCTCCATCGCCAACTTCCATATTTACGTAGGAATATCCTATTACTTGTCTCATCTGCATACGGTGTATTTGTCTCGCAACTGATTTAATACTCATACTCATAAAATATTAACATTCAAGGTAGTATACTCAGAACTATGATTATTAATACCATTAACTTTCTAAGGGCTGAGTGGTTAGAGCATTGCGCTAGTATAGAAACTAAACATTTCTGTTAGAGATTTTTGATATTGTTTGGTCTCTATATCATTTACAGTTTAGATACATTCCTTACCTGCCCTTATACGGGAATAAATTCCTTCGCGTATCTAATGGAGATCCTTATAATGACTTATTGGTATGTGTAAATCTAGGTCTGCTTTTCCAGGCATTGAACTGCAAATGGAAAAAGATGCGAATTTCTCCTACTGCACCAAGGATCCAAATATCAATTCCAAACATCGTTGGCCAAGTGGGAACTACTGTATTCTGAAGCATGGTAGTGCGTGCCCTTGCGGAGGTAATTGATCGTGGTGTATCCCTTACTATTAAAAAAAATAATATCACACCTCTTTGGACAGTATCAAATACTTACTGTAAACTGTGTGAAAATTCTCATTCTTTCTCACTGGTGCATGTGTTTGTTTTCCCCATTCAGTTCTTATCTGATGTCAAATGCATATAAGCCAGGAGTTTTCCTTATTTATTATTGAAGAGTACTCCTAGACATACAATGTATTAGTTTGATTGATTGATTATTTATTGTTTTCCGCCACATTCCAGTTATCTGGTGGCTTCCAGTTTTTATTGGTGGAGGAGAGGACCCAGATACAATGTACCCGGAAAGAGACCACCGACCTTCCGAAAGTAAACTGACAAACTTTCTCACATATATCGGCGCGAGCGAGAACCGAACACGCACCGACTAGAGATGAGAGGCCTTTTGATTTTAAGAACAACGCTCTACCCACTCGGCCACGGAGGTCCCTTAATGTATTAGTAATATAAATATATGTAATAATTCTACGTAACACTTGTCTTTTTTATCATTCAAGGTTTCAAGAATGGAAGCATTGTTTGGGATAATGAGAACACGAACAATAAAAACAGTGCAAGTGGAGAATTACCAAGTGGGGTTTTTGACGACAATACAAGAATTGACTACTGCTGCAGGTACATGTAAAACAAAATACGGAAAAGGGAATGAAAGTTGTCATAATAAATGGTGAAGATAACGAATAGTGACCATTCTCATAAACCCTATATGGAATACAAATTAGATACAATACATGGACCCCTGGGTATACCAGATAAGGGATCAGGTGCCTAAGTGGAGTGACCATACCCTGCCTACGGGTGATATACGCTGTGAGCCCTATAGCTTGATCAAGTAAACTGAGTAATCCTTATTCAAAATCTGTGTATAAAGAACGGTCTAACAATTTGTATAAACCACGTCAAACAACATTTGACCCAGTGATAGGTTGTATTGGCAAATTAGATCGTTATAACTACTATAGATGTCTGACTTTAAATGAGACTGTTGAAACCCCTGTAACATAATATGACTATTTTGTTAGTAATTTAAAACTGATCATGCAGAACAAGCATTTGCGTATCGAATCAGTTGGGAGATATAACATAGTGTTCTACTAATGAACATCACGGTTAAAACAGGAGTTCACAGAAATGCAGTACTTTTCGATGATCAGAATCTTCATCTTCCATAATTTTTATCTGCAATACATAAGGTCATCGATATTTATTTAACTTCTTTATAATAGGAGCTATTCTTTAAAACTGAATTTTTTGTGTAATACGCAAATGTACGAATGAGTGTGTACATATCGGTAGTATATAGAAACCTTTATCAAAAATAGGTGTTCAAAACAAACAAGCAAGTGTTTTCTTCATAAGCAACCTACTCTGTATTTTAGAGACGATGGTAACTACAATGCAGAAATCCGACTTCCAAAAGCTATGCCGTTTTATCTGTTGAGATATACCACCCACTGTCAATGGGTCCAGGGAATGTACGTGAGAGAGGAATTGGTGTACACAGATGATGAGGATAGTGGCAATACGAATAGTGTATCCGGACATTAATAGACCCAGTCGTTGACCACAGTTGTAAAAATGGTTGGGAAACGGGTTGAGAATTTTGAATTAGAGCTTATATAAAAGTTTGCACAAAATTCGGTCATTCGGTAATGCGGATCAGTACTGAATTGGGGGACGTTTATGGGTCTAATAAGGTGTTTTACGAGACAGTTCGTAGGTGAAGGAAGAAAGTTCTGAATGGCACAGAGTCCGTCAAAGATGCAGCAAAATCTGGTCGACCTGTGAATGTAGCATGGAAGGTTAATATCTCAAAAGTCAGGGAAAACGTTGAAAGTGATGGCAGGTGCACGATACGTGATATTATCAATACTGTTGGCAGATCGTTATCGCGGGTGCATTTCATTTTGAAGCGCATTTTGAAAGTACGAAAGATTTCTGCCAGATCAATACTACGAAAACGTCATTGAAACGTTCGTTACGTTGTTCCATCTGCGATTATCCCAGCGTTGATGGTGACGACACCATTGGAATCGGGCACTGATATGACGACCCCTTAAACAGGGAATGACACGGGGACATCAGGCGTGTAAGTGAAAACCGTGCAGTCGATTCCTAATGGTCTGGCCACTCACTACCAAGCCAGTATCCCTTTGAAGTTGAGACCTTATCTGATATGCTGTTACCAGACGATTTTGCAAGGCAATAATGCGGATGAATCTGTCCTGAGCCTGAATTGTTGCCCTTGATCGACCGAATCGTAGTATATCCTTAACAGACCCTGCAGCACGATTTCTGGACATGCGAAAATGTGATGGATGTGTTTGGGTGGTGAATTTCATTGGAAATGCTTCGTCATAAAGGATCTGTACAACATAGTTTCGTATCCCTTTGTATGATATGTGAACATTTTGATCACAAAATACAATATCCCCCACTTCTTTCAATAGTATACCATATGATTAAAACATATCTAGGGGAGTTTTTTAAAAAATTTTTATATACTGCAAGAGAGAAACTAAGTTTAAAATCGTGTCTCATTTCTCATAAGATACCATGTCCATCCCTGACACCTTTGCCAGTGTCAATCATTATAAAAATGAAAGAGCCTTGCCATTTTTAATATCTTTTCTTCTTCTTCTTTTTTTACATTGGCTGTACAAAGATATCGTTAAGCATATACTAAAACATGTTTACTCTAAGTTTTAACAAAACTGACTTCCAAAGTTATGAATAACTGACAAGAAATCCTGAAAATATCAATGTACACGGATTGTCGCACTGTTTTGTCGGATTTTGGAAACAATTATTGGTGTATAATGCTGAAAAACGATTTATATAAGAAAACCAAATTATCCGAACGGAGGGGAGGATCTAGTAGTCATTGACCATAGTGTTAACTGTTGTTAAAATACCCAGTGGAAAAGTAGATTACATATTATTTAAATGTTAATCTGTATAATAAAATGAATTATAGAAACACGAATTTTGATAAAATCAGACAATGTCTTTCTTCTTGTATATTTGCTGAGATAAAGATATGTGCTGGTGTTTTGGTGCAAATATCTTCTAACGGTAAAATAAATATCACTGTTATCAGGGATAAAATTGTTAATCATTATTTAGTAACTGAAGTCATGGCTACATGAAAATAGTTATTAATGTCAACACATAGGATATTCCACGCTCATGAAGGCCGTAAAGTAAACAATTAAGTTTCCTATATTTTGGTAAAATATTGACAAATCTGAAGCAAGCAAATACAAACTGCATATAAACACACGTTATTGAAGTTAGTTAGGCCATCTCCGTTCATTCCTTTTGACACGATCGCTTAAATAATGCTATAATTGTTGATTAATTGAATTTCAATTAAAATACCGAATTTTAATATCATAAAGTGTAACTTCAGTATATTGATTTAATAATTCTTTGTTGTTTTCCGCCACACTCAACAGTTTTTCAGTTATTCTGGTGTCGTCCATATTTTCATTGGGGGAAGAGAGAATTCATATGCAATGTACCCGGTAAGAAATAACCAACCTTCTCAGGATAAAATGGAAAACTTCTCACACATATCGGAGAGAGCGAGAATAGAACCCGCGCGGACTAGAGGTGTTCGGTCTTCTGATTTTGAGCCCGATGCTATAACCACTAGGCCACGGAGGCCCATAATGTCGATATATACCACACACAAATCAATGATGTAATGTCGTTCAAGTAAACCAATAAAAGAAAAACACTTTGACTCTGATTTGATTCAGTATCTTACAAGTTATATCTACAATTTCAGCATCACATACTTGCCGAGTTGGTCGATACAACGTAAAGTAAAATAAAAGCCTTCCATACACAAAAACTCCCATCATTAGATAACCTTGCTCTGTTTAAAAGGATGATTGTAATTAAGATTTAAATCGTATCAAGCCTCGTAATTTTACCAGAATCTAACTAAAGAGAAGAGCTATTACGTGTCTTTTAACAGGATGGTGTTAAATATTTCTACTATTTCTATACATAAACCGATATTTATCTTTCCTATCCATACTTGTCATTTCCTGTTTTGTATCAGACAAAGCTTATACTATCTACGTTCACTCACCTTTAAAAACATCATGCCGCATTTTACCTGTTCTTCCAAACTCGGCTCTGGAATAAACAATGCTTGACTGTTCCGACCAGTTTCTTTAATTGTTACCTTTTGATTACGGAATAAAATAACCTAAGAGATTAAATAGGTCATCAATGGTACCAAGATTTGTTTTTCAAGCAAAATAATGTCTCAATATGAGTGAAAAATTTTCGACGGGATGTAAAACTAACAAACAATCAATCAATCAAAATAGAATAATTATGTTTTGGTCAGAACTGCTCGTCACAACTGAATAAAGACGCAGTGCATGCGTTTCAGTTAAACCAAACAAAACATATTATTTTAAACATATAACTTCTGAAATCCAAGATTATGTCGTGACAGATAACGACAGTTAAAAAATCATTAAAACAGCTTTATCAGATTTGTGAAGATCTATACATGAGACAAAATTATATCAAATAAATTTGATACTTATGGGACCATTATTCTAGGTTTCGTGATTTTGATGATAATTTGATGAAAACCAAATTTTTCCGGTTTTACCGCATCATAAACTTAAATAATCATTGAATTTCAAATTCCGTAGAAACAAAGAGAGAGACTGATCTCCATCAAAATACTTACGTTACATTGACTAAATATAAGGTTTTCATACATTATTGAAAGAACCATAATGAAATAGACAGGTGCTTAAATTCTGTTTAACTGATTTACAATTAGCAATACTACGCAAAGGATGTTGGTATAGTTAAAAATCAAGAATAAGCATCACTTATTGTAAAAGGTCCTGAATTCCGAGAACTATTGCCTTTCAATTGGCAACAGAACGTCATTTCTATTATGAACTTTGTCGATGATTATGCCAGATAATGGGCTAAATCTGAAAAAAGAACTTGGTACCTTATTCGGATGGATAAAATGTATGCGAGGAATATTAAAATCCATTATCAGACATGTCAAAATAAAATTGCGCACCATCTATCCTTCTCTGTTTACTAAACCAGAAGTGATAAACGAACTACATAGGTTACAATGTGGAATATCTTCTCGCTCCTGATGACAAATCTTGAAACAACATTCTCTTTGTTTGTAAGGTCCATTATTACATCTGCATTCTAAACGAACTTGGCATTAACCCACATTTAGTTATCGTACTTATGCTCCAACTGCCTTTTCAAAATATGATATTCTTCATAATCTTGCTTTATTTTTAATCAAATTTAATATCTCAGATCGTGAAAAGGATGAACATGAGTTACCTTACCTATACTGGATTCCCAAATTCCATAAAAACCCTTAAAAGATATGACGTGGGGTTCAGTGAATGCTCTACCACGCCCCTATCATTTTTCTTCAAGAAAATATTAACTGCTGCGAGGAGAAACTTCGAACATACTCTGCCACTACTTATGCCAAATTGGTGTGAATCAAATGTACATTCTAATAACAAATTAAAGAACTTTTAATAGATTTGAAATCACAAAACATTTTCTCAAATCAACAACATCAAAACATATGATTTTACAATACCATACTTCATGATAAATTAAAGTCTAAAGTTTTTTACATCATAGATACATGTAGTTGGCAACAATATCGAATGGCAAAGTAAACAATATGTAAATCGTAATCATAAATCCCCAAGACATATACAAGTTAGAGTGTAGGGCAACACGGACCTCCGACAAAGGGAAGGTAGGATCAGGTGCCATGGAGGAGTAAGCATCCTTCGCTGACCGGTCACACCCGCCGTGAGCCCTTAGTCGAAATTAATTAAAAGGAGATTATCCGTAGTCATAATTAGTATGAATAATGACAGTCTAGCAAGGGGTATGAATCAAATCATTCAATATATGTCCCAGAGACACTTTGTAATCGCAAACAAGGTCATTATGGCGACCGTAAAATTTGCGAAATGATCACTTCAAATGAGATTCGTTATAACCCTGCAACGTCAACTTCTTTGTCAGTAGTTGATCTCGCTTTAAAACATTCTCATACGCATGACATGCTCTCGCGTATCGAATCAAGTGGGAGATATACACACCATAAGCAGGCGAAAGTGGTATATTACTACATAGATATGGGGAGTTGATGATTGCAGAGTTGAAGTCATCACGCTTGTCATATAATGTAGTTGTCAGTCTGCCATAAAAGTCAATATTAAGTAAAATATCCAAATATAAAGCAGACATGTCAGATTCTGTAGTGTCCTTTATCTCGAGTTCATCGGGATATATCAAATGGACATAATTATGAAAATCATCATTGTTGATTGATAAGACGTCATCGATATATCTATATGTATGGTTGAAGGACACGGCAAGTTTTTTTTGTTTTTATCCTGTTTCTGAACAAATTCCGTTTCATAAGAATATACAAATAAGTCTGCCAATAAGGGAGCACAATTAGTGCCCATGGGAATGCCAATGGATTGTTGGAAGACTTGGTTTCCAAACACTATGTAAATATTATCTACAAGAAATATTTATATTTAGTCATCGGTCATCCCAAAAATTATTTTGCTAAACATCACTCTGATTCCCAACCAAAATACTCTAAACTTGATATTAAAAAGATGTTAGAGTTACCCATTGACAATATCTTCGTAATCTGTGGTGATCAGGTCTTCCAACAGTCTTTTGGAAATTCCTTGGGCTCAAATTGTGCTCCTTTGTTAGCTGATCTGATTTTATATTCTTATGAAGCATAATTCATTCAAATGATTCTACACGAGAAGAAAAAATATTCTTGTTGTGGCCTTCAATTCGATATTAAGATATATTTATCTGATATCAATTATCATTTTCAGGTGTGACGTAATGGAAAATCGTACTGGCAATGTGATATGAATGTGATGAGAATTTCAGCAAACCGCCAATAAAACATTTCTTTCCTATAACCTTGTGTTGTAGTTGTGCAGATAAAATCAATAGTATCTTCACACAGAATGCTATTTTCCTTTTCAGGATATTAATGAATTACACAATACCCTATAATTTTCCATATTTATCAATGCTTTTCGTGATATGCAACATGCCACTCCCTCTCCGATATTTGAAAGACAATGATTCTGAATTATTTTAGAAGATGTTATATTTTCACAAAATCCAATGCACTTCAGTACAAACTCTTCAATTTCCGCAAGGTGTTATTACTTTTACATTGTACGAGGGTTGTCCCAAAAACTCGTAGACAATGTTAATATTTTTTTTTATTTCACGTCATATTCAAGAGATTGTTTACATGACAAAGCATTTTCTTATTTTACATTTAAATATATATTTTGAAATCGATAACAAGAGATAAATGAGCTATTACAGAATAAAATGTAATATATGTGCGTTGCTGTCGCACGTACTAAATTCCATGATTTTTTATACCATTCAGTGAGATGAAAACAAATAGTTTAATATTTAGTGAATCGTATTCAAATTTATATCGATAGAATCCGTGATGTTTTTATGCGTAAAATACTAGTTTTACCACCCCACGACGTCATAAACAACAGAGAAATGACGTAATTTTAAAATGCATCTGAAATAATAATTGTGCAAAATGATGACGTTCATGACTTCGTCGGCCCACCGAAATATTATAAAATACCATGCAGATGCTGGATTGACTCCTACTCAAACAAGACGAGAAATGGAAATAACACAAGATCACAGGAAAGTTAGTAGAGCCCTTGTTTTTAAATGGCACCAACGATATTTGGAAGATCAGTAAATCAGAGGTTCAGAGAATTCTCTCAGACGATCTTGATATGAAAAGAGTTAGATGGGTTCCACGTTTGTTTGTTTGTTTTATTTATAGTCGCCTGAGCAAATTTTCAGCTACCCGGCGACTGGGTTCCACGTAAGCTCACCGATGACGAAATGCACAGACGGTTATCCCAGTTATTTATTGTGAAACATCGAAAGGATTCACATTTTCTCGATAGAATTATCACAATGGACGAAACCTTGCTTCATCATTACGAACCAGAAACAAAAGCACAGTCAAGTGTATGGAAAACTTCCAGATCGCTACCCCCTAAGAAGACTAAATCCGTCAAATCTAGGAGAAAGATCGTGTACAAGATATTTATTGGCAGACAAAGGATCGTTCTAAGTCATGTTGTGCAAGGGAGGACTTTAAAGTCAAAATACTATTCCAAGGTGGTTCGCCGTGATTTGCTTCATGCGATAAGAAAGAAACGGCCAGATCTAAGGGATTACTTTGAAAATATTATTTATTGTCTTGACAGCGCCCCTGCTCATACATCGGCTGAAACAGATTTAGAACTTGGGAGTCATCGGGTTTCGGAGACCCAATATCCACCATACTCTCCAGACTTAACACCACTTGATTTCGCCTATTTTCTACTTTTGAAGGCCAGCTTGAGAGAACAAAAATTTGAATCGGAAGGAGAAATTAGAAGAGTAGTGAGGAATTTTAACTTGTCTCTAAATCAGAAGTGGTTTGAATGTGTGTTTGACAAGTGGGTAAAACGCTATGAAAAATGCACCGCGCATAGAGGCCAGTACTTTGAAAAAGAAAACTGATAACGTCATGTGAAACGTTTTTGACGTTTGAATTCGTGCGCCGACACCTATGGGTATATGTTCTGTATTTATGTCCTATATCATCATGAAAAGAGATATTTTGATGATATTTTGTACATAGATGCACAAAATGGTGCTTTTAACTAACAAAAGATAATAAATATTTTGTTATAACGAATAATCGAGTTATTAACATTGTCTACGACTTTTTGGGACAACCCTCGTATATCAGTTTCTTTTCACTTCATTTGCATTTAAGAATCAAAGACTTAATATAAAACATTAAGTAACACAGATGTAGTTATAACATACTATCATTATTTAGAATACTACATCAATATTGGTACCGTTTATGATTTATGTTACAACCATTGGGTTGATTTGTTAGCTGGTGGACTGTTAGTCCCCGAGGGTATTCACTAGCTCAGTTGCTAAGTACTTCGGTACTAGCATGAATTATGGATAAAGAAATTGCTGTGATAGAATTAAGAAAGTCATTTTAAAATTATGGATTATCTCTCTCTTGCATAGCTCTGATCCTTTGCCGGATTTGGCTCCACTGTTTGGTATTTTGGTTCTTTCAGCTCTTCCAGGTTTGTTCTTATTTTGGATTTACAATGTTTTCGATTTCAGCATCACGTAAGAGACACCATTTGTCGAAATGCATCGTGTGCATCAAAATTAGTACCGTTTATGTTCTATAACACTATGAAACAAATCAACTGCTATATATTCTAATTCCCAATTAGTATGCAAAGTATACAAAATGCCTATTAGTATGAAACACGTCAGACAGCTTTCAACCAAATGATTTGTTATAAATGCAAATAAGAACATTATATCGGCTATAAAAATTATGAAATCGTGACTTTAAATGACAATGTTAAAACTCCTGTAATATTTATTAATCAGTTGTTCAAATATTGATCATGTGCAGAAAATCCACTCGCTTATGAATCGGGTGAGAAACATAAACACAGGCGATAATGAAGCATCGTTGCACAAATATGGTACGCTTACGATATAAAAACTGGAGGGTTTTTTTTTTGGTTTGTTTGGGGTCTTTTTGTGTGTGTGTGTGTGTGTGTGTGTGTGTGTGTGTGTGTGTGTGTTACCGTTAACGTCTGTGCTCAGCACAACAATGTAAAAGACTCCGCGGTGTTCTTTATTCAATTCACCCAGATATATCAAATCAACATGCGAATGAAATTCAGTCTTGTTAATAGAAAAAATATTAAAGCTTCCACAAGATATTATTCTTCTTATGTAGATGGTTTTCAAAAAATTCTGTATTATCAAACCGGGAGTTTCATGAGGTGTCTAGGAGGAGTAAACAGATGTATATAGTTTCATTTGGAAATAAACCACCCATGCATCTCCTAAACACTATGAAACTTTAGAGTGATAATTATGATTATGACGATGATGATGTTATCTTGCAAGAGAGGAAGAAGTTGGTATTTATAAATATATGGTGAATCTTTTGACAAAATCATCATTCAATCAGCGATAAGTAATATAGGTAAAATCTCCTCTTTTTCTTTTTTGATCAATGAATAGATGCACAACGGTAATATATCAGTATGGCTTTTTGCGGGAGGAAACATCATTGTTTCAAAATTACATGTTCAGTTATTATTGCTCTTACTTAGATGCTTAAATAAAAGTGATTTCTGATTTTTGCTTCTTTTTGATAAATGCAAAATATTCCGACTCAAGGAGCCCACGTACATTATGTAGACGATTGCTATAAACTGAGACTAGAAATATATATAGGTGTATTTTAATTTCAATTCACTTGTAATAAATATGATCGCGGTAGCTCAGTGGTTAGAGCGTTCACTTCGTAACCTGGAGGTCGTGAGTTCGAGCCCCGCTCGTGCCATGGCCGCGTCAAACCTAAGACGAAAAATAAGTAGTGATTGCTCCTTCGCCAAACGCTCGGCATTTAGAAGTGAGAATCACGGGTCTCTCGGATATGTCCTTAAAAACGGAGGTCCCGTGTCACGGTGGGCGTTGGCACGTTAACGAACCCTCACTGCTACGGCCCTGAGTGCTAAGCATAGGTCTAAATTTGTGGAACTTCACCTACAGCTGGTGACGTCTCAATATGATTGAAAAATTCTCGACGGGACGTAAAACAAACAAACAATCAAAAATGTAATAAATATGAAACCCTCAGCAATGTGAAGTAAATGCTCCGTGCAGGGGTCGAAGGGCAGCTGTCTTGGATTCGAAATGGGGGGTATTGATTTTGAGTAGGATATCACAAAGTGGGAGTAGACAAAATCACAAGATGTGTTTCATCCCAAATCTATATACATGCAAATAAGTATAACCCAGAGGTCGAGTCTAGTAGTAATTCAGATGAGGTGTACAGAATGATATCTATCCCTTCATTTCAAATTTATTCTGCATTGACACAATGAAATTTGATCACAGACATGTAAACAGTCCATAAAAGCATATGATTTCAGCTGTCATACGTAGAAATTATACAATAATTGAAAATGCAGCAGATGTTGGTCATTTTTAATTTACGCAAGCAGAAAATCAATATCATAGAAAAATTGAACAACAACTATCAATCGAAATTCCTTTCCAAATGAGAAATGAACACCAGAAAGTAAAAAGTTTCTATCTGGAATGATAGGAAGCAGGAAATCAATCGAAATTCCTTCCTGCGTGAAACATTGGTTCCAGAAAGGCACACATTTTATCTGTATTGATAACATCTTCAATAAGCAATGTTTTCCTTTTCAACAGGTACTAAAATCTATAAATTTTGTGAATGAAAAAATGAAGATAACGAGCAGTGATCAATCTCCTGACTCCTATAAAGAATACAAGGTTAAGAATAGGGATAACATGGGACCATCCACACCGGACACAACAAAGGTGGAATAAGATGTCTAAGAGTGGGTAATCCCGGTAGACTGGTTACACCCGCCATGAGCCTTATACCTTGATATACGTATTCTCTAGTGAAGATTAATATAACTTCTTTATTTAAGATTTCCTATTCTCTCTAAAAGTACAATCTAATTAACGAAGGTTTGCTTTTATTTGTTTAGTTGACCAGAGAACAGAGATAGTTAGTAAAACGTGCAACATGTTTAGGTGTCCAATTGTCGAAAGCTGGTGCAACTCAAACTGAATTATTTTTTTTAAAGATTTGCGTTGTCAACACGAGGTATTGGTTTCCGAAATTACGATTTTTTCTGATATTTATTTTCCAGAACAGGATTCAGGATTTTGAAATATATATACTCTGCAACAGACAGTAAACAAATGTATACCATGCTCATAAAAACCAGCAGCACGTGATGTACATATTGATTATGATGTGAAATATAAAAGATGGTATCGAAAATGTTTTTTGAAATCTCCTGGTACACGGTAAGCTGTTCAAAACTTTCAATGATTTGATTGATTGATTGATTGATTGATTATGTATTGTTTAACGTCCCGCTCGAGAATTTTTCACTCATATGGAGACGTCACCATTGCCGGTGAAGGGCTGCAAAATTTAGGCCTATGCTCGGAGCAGGGAGGAATCTTTAACGTGCCACACCTGCTGTGACACGGGACCTCAGTTTTTGATGTCTCATCCGAAGAACTGACCCATTTAATCGCCTCTTGCGACAAGCAAGGGGTACTGAGGATCTTATCTAACCCGGATCCCCACGGGAGTCAATGCTTTGATATTGCATTTGAAAGCCGTTGTTAAATAAAGATGTAAAAATGATAATTTATCATTCGATTTGTTGATTGTATATTTCAACAAATATCAGAATATTCAGGGCGTTTTCAGTAAATAAAATGCTAGTACTTAATTAAGACGCTATTCAAGAGGAGATGTCACATGGCATTTTTTTATTTGATTTGATGACTGAACTAATCGCAGAACAACTATATATTCAGAACGTTTTAGTAAATAAAAAGTCATAACATAATTAAGACGCTGTGTAACTAGGAATGCCTAAATGATATTTTATTATTCGATTAGTTTATTGCATTATTTGAAGAATAGCCGAATATTCAGAACATTTTCAGTAGATAAATAGGCGAAGATAACGAACAGTGATTAATTTCATAACTCCTATAGAGAATACAACATCAACAGTTAGGCAAACACGGAAGCCTGGATATACCAGAGGTGAAATCAGCTGCCTAGGAGGAGTTAACATCCCCTAGTAGTGGAAAACCATTATTTTATTAAGAAAGCGTATATTTTTGTGTCCTTTGTTGATGCGAATAGAGTTATATATCTTTGCATAATTGCGAGCACAACTAATAAAATTCTAGGCACAAGTGAACAAAGTTGATATTAAGAAGATGCTTCTTACTTCTTCATTAACAATATTTACGTAGTCGATGGTGATCATGCCTTTCAGTTGTCTTTGGTCATTTGCATTGTTTCCCTTTATTAGCTGACATGTTTTTGTATGAGGCAGAATTTATTGACTTGAAGGATACATTTCTGGAACATACATGTTTGATTACAATAGACTTGCAATTGCTAATATATTTTAAGAGTGCTTTAAAAAGAAAAAGAAATTAACTACTTAAATATGTCAAGTCTAGGAACGCTTCACTTAAAATACCATCATCTATTCTATTTATAGGCCGTCATTTTTTTAATAAAACATGTGAGAGAAAAATTGTTAATTTCATAAGTTTTATCATATTTAACGACTTTGGAATTTCTTATATGGTTTATGATCGTTATAACAACCTAGTTTCCAGTACAACCTTCCATTAGGTTAAATGCTGTTCTTGGCACACTGATTCTGACTGTGAATTACTCTGTTTACCTAATCAAGACATAGGACTTGCAGCAGGTGTAACCGGTCAACAGGGGATGCTTACTATTCCTAGGCACCTAATTCCACCTCTGGTATATTAATTTATCTGTGTTTGCCCATCTCTCTGATTTGTATTTTGTATAGGAATTACGAGATCGAGTACTGTCCGCTATTTTAGCCTTTTCAGTGTAAGGAATATATGAGGCATTTAACATTCAGAAATATTTAAGTGCAAAAAAAGCTCATTAAAGATACACATGTACTAATAATCAAGATCTTTGTTTCTACATTCGCATAGTTATTATTATGTATCTATAACGATATCATAGAACACAGTTCCATCATCGTCATTCTTCACATGATAATGAACTATATAACACGAAACATGCATGTTAGGACGAATGCATGATATGCTACAGCAGAAGCAGGCAATGATCGATAATTTCCATTGTAGGCTCGATAAACTCAATTCGCAATAAACGAGTTCACTATAAAGGTTTAACCTGATATATGATTTTCACAATAGGCCACGATAAACAATCCTCACGATATAGAAAACTCTTACAAAGATACATTGTTGGATTCAGTAAACGTTCTACCAACCTCCTACCATTTACCTTTACAGAAACATTAGCTTCTTTGAAGGAAAAACTTCAGATGTAATGTATCACAAGGGGTCCCTGTTTGGCTTACTTTAAGTTTATAAGATTTAGCACTGTTTTTTTATCTTCAATTTGGTTTTGCAAGATAATACATTTACCAATGTATCTACTATATTAGTTATTCTTTGGGGTATTATGCTGTCATCATTAACTCTACTTGAAATGACAACAAATCATGCTTTATCTAAACGGAAAGTATCACGTTACCATATTTCGGCCCATTGAGTGTTTACAAAGATAATTTAAGACGGTAGCATTGATTTCGTGCCTTTACAAACAAAAAAAATAAACAACTTTGATTTTACTTCTTAGCCACATTTCCATAATAGTGTCTGAAAACATTGAATTAGTTTGATGATTACAATTTGATAGTTACAAATATTCGTTTGAGAATTATATATACATTGAGCACGTTGTGCCCAATTAGAAAGGGAAAAAGTAGCGTAGACATAACACCTGTTAAATATACAATGAACACCACACTCTTGTCCAAATAAACATATGTATATAGCTCCTGAAGATGTGTAATAGTATTCGTATTCAGATTCGTGCAACAAATTAGACTATATTAGTTGTGAAAACATTTGTATATTTTGTGTTGTATATTCGTGTATATAAGTAATAAATATTTTGATTTTACATGTAATTGAATCTTCTAATATTTTTAGATCAAAGTTCATCCCTATCAGACGATGGGCAGTTCTACAGTTACATACTGGAGTTTTCTACTCTGCTTTATTTCTTTCATCTCAGCAGGTTTGATATTGTTCAATAAAATAAGCAAACTTTATCACAAATTCAATTATGAAATATTTAATAATCAATGCATATTTCTCTCTGATGGGGAGGGCCTGTGTGGCATCGTTCTACTGCCTTATTGTTTGTTTACTACTGCTTAATTGTAAGGTTTTCCTAAAGAATGGAATAGGTACCAGATTTTGTACAAACTCTGGAAAGTCGATCATACTGAAACAGTGCTATGTAAATGTTCTTTTGTTCCATATGTTGAAAATCCCTATTGACAGTTCGATATTACAGGTACTGCATGGACTGTCCTGACCTATGTCGATATCTCACAGTATTGAGGAAACATTCAGTTTTCCTTTCAATTTCTGTCAATGAATTTGCGACTGTACATGTTAATGATAAATAAGTTCAGCCTTGGAATATTAAACATAAACGTTACCAATTTTAATGCACCAAACTTTTCGGTGATGCTCAAGAAAAAAATGTTGGATTGATTGATTATTGATTTCCGCCACACTCAACAAATTTTCAGTTATCTGGTGGCGTCCAGTCTTTATTGGTGGAGGAGAGAACCCAGATACAATGTACCCGGAAAGAGACCACCGACCTTCCGAAAGTAAACTGGCAAACTTTCTCACATATATCGGCGCGAGCGATATTTAAACCCGCGCCGACTAAAGGTATTAGCTTTCCGAAATTACGATTTTTTCTGATATTTATCTCCCAGAACAGGATTCAGGATTTTGAAATCTATATACTCTGCAACAGACAGTAAACGAACGTATACTATGCTCATGAAAACCAGCAGCACTGATGTACATATTGATTATGATGTGAATTATAAAAGATGGTGTAGAAAATTATTTTGAAATCACCTGGAACACGGTATGCTGTTCAAAACTTTCAATGCTTTGATTGATTGATTGATTCATTCATTCATTCATTCATTCATTTAGTGTTTTGAAGCCCAGCTCGATGCACAATTTACCATTTTTAGTATATATCAAACAGTTCGACTCATTGTTTATTTGTTTGTTTGCAATTCTGCTGAGAATTGTTCACGCATATTGAAACGTCACTAGATATAGGTAAAATACCAAATTTATACCTATGGTTAGTGCTCAAGGCCGTATCAGTACCAACACTTGTCGCAACACGGGACCTCTGTTTCTAATTTCATATCTGAGAGACACGTAATTATCACTTCTAAATGCCGAACGTTTGGTGGAAGAGCAAGCACTACCTATGTTAACGTCATAGGTTTGGTGAAAGAGCAATCACTACCTATGTTAACGTCATAGGTTTGGTGCGGCTATGACACGAGCTGGGCTGGAATTCACAACCTCCCGGTTCATAATACTGAGTAATCGCTGTATCACTGAGTTACCATGACTGGTAAAAAATAGTTTGATGTTTGATATATATATATATATATATATATATATATATATACATATATATATGGAATTTTAAGTATGCAGGTTGACAAGAAGTAAAATAGGCACTGAACAGACATCATAGTATCACTAAACAGGAGAAATCACCACCCTGACCTTTGTAGAGGTCATCTGTGACAATTGTCAACTTAACCTCGAGTCCCTATCTTATCTAATGAACCAATGAGAAGCATTCAAATATATTTCACTTATTTCGGAGAAAATGTATAATCTCTTTGTAATGGAAATATTTCATTAAAATATTCTTGCCCATTCTTCAGTTTTACTCTTTGGAATAACTATAATTTTAATTTAATTAATATGCATAAGGTTATTATTTATATCATTCAGGTTAAAAGAAATTCTCCAGATGAAACGCAATTCTTTCAAATTCTATTTTTGTTAATGTAAGATGACGCTGTTTCAGGAAAATATAATTAAAGCCTACGATGAAAGGGGGGGGGGGTATCGGACTACTCTATCAGATTTGTCTTGGCTCATTTCTGCTCTCAGCGGGATTGTTTCAGAGGTTGGAGAAACAGTCAGGTTGTGTATTTGTAATATTTGGAGAATTCCTTTTTGATCATCTACAGTTTTGTAAAAATTTAGAATATATATCCTCTGGTTATCTGCCATTGCTGATGATCAGATTGTTGATTGGCGTGGGTATGGAGATAAGGATACTGTATCCTATGACAAATGATACACGATTTTATTATTATACTTTCCTTTTAAAACATATGCAAATTAAAACAGCAAACAAATATCTACTAGGTCTTATTATTGTCATATTATCTGTAGATTATTAATATCGAATGGTGAAGTTAACAATGTGTTAATCGTAATCATAAATCCCAAAGACATATACAAGTTCGAGTGTAGGGCAACAGGGACCTCCGACAAAGCGAAGGTAGGATCAGGTGTCATGGAGGAGTAAGCATTCTCTGCTGCCCGGTCACGCCCGCCGTGAGCCCTTAGTCGAAATTAGGTCAAGGGGATTATCCGTAGTCAAAGTTAGTATGAAATATGACAGTCTAACAAAGGGTATGAAACAAATCATTCAACATATGTCCCAGAGAACTTTGTAATTGAAAACAAGGTCATTATAGCGACTGTAAAATTTGCCAAATGATATCATAGAATTCCAAAGAAATTTTCATATATTATCGTTAGTTTCATTGCATATTGCATCATTGGTAGATTATGTCGGTACTCGTGGCAAAATTAATTTCGATGCTTGAACGACCTATTTATGTTTGTTTGACTAAAGTTTAGGGCTATTTTTCTCCTCTCGATAAATCCAGGTCAGATTTCTTTCGTATACGATTTTCTGTTCTGTGGAATATTTTTTTCTGGTTTTTTGTTAATACCAGAGATTAAAATATTAGGCTAGCTGCAGTAACAATATAACGTATAAAATTTATTTATTTACTATTACTATTAATGATAATATATATATATATATATATATATATGTGTGTGTGTGTGTGTGTGTGTGTGTGTGTGTGTGTGTGTGTGTGTGTGTGTGTATCTTCTGAATAAGAAATCTTATATCACATATTTCTTGTCAGTGAAATGGCCAAGGGGAACATATACGTTGGTGAAGCCAAAGACGGGATGTCCCCAGGGATGGCTGGAGGGATGGAGACATCAGGACAACGAGGACGACAATAACAAAAACCAAGTAGAAGATGGACATCACTTCTTTGGTAAACATTCTAAACAACAGCTGCGATGCAGACATTCTTGCTAAACCTAAATTCATTAATGCACATTAATAAAAGTGTCTGGGTGGGGGAGGATGTGGGGGAAGATATGGGGGAGGATATGGGGGAGTGGGGGGATCATGCCTTGACAACGAATAAGCGTTATATTTGTAATTAGATCTCACTTACATTGGAATTTTTTTTTTTAAATCAATAAACAAACTTGTAGCAAGAAAGGTGGTGTGAATCTTAACTTCGAGTATATGTTCAAAATCCTTGTAAACGCCCTGTGCGATTTGCGTAGGATTAAACTTTCGCGCATTAGAAATAGCTGTTGATATCTCAATTTCAATTTCAGTTTTCTATGGGACGCAATACAAACAACTCAATATAATTCAAATGTGTTACAAATATATCAATTGTTTTGAATTCTGGTCTTCGTTTGAGTTTGATACAATGGGTTAGAGAGAAAATATCAACTTTTGAATAGGCCCACCTTGATTTACTCAGGTGAGGTGCGAGCACAGACAGAAGATTTATTTATCTAAGTACTAAAATTCTAGGAGCTCATCAAAGAGAGCAACATTTTGTAAGCACTCTTCACGATAGTTTAATCTTAGTATGCCTTATAAACCTTTAAAGCGTAACATGCAAGAATGTCAGTTTAGATTGTGGAATTTTGCAAATCAGAAAGAAATCAAATTTAAGATTCTTTGCCCTATAACTATCTCAATATAAGTACAAACATTTCTGGATGTACCTTAACGATGTTGTATGGAATGGGAATCATCTGAAGTAAATATAATGCATAATTTTTACTTTTGAAAATTAATCTGCTTATCCAGGCATCAGTGGAACCAATCCAAGGAATCTGAATTTCTCTTACTGCACCAAGGATCCTAATGATTTTAATGACGAGGGTTATTGGCCCAGTGGGAACTACTGTATTCTTAAGCATGGAAGTTCATGCCCTCCTGGAGGTAATTGAACATGGTGTTTTACATTTAGATTTTTTTTTATTCCACTTCTACGGTCTATGGCAAATACTTTCTGTAAAAGGCGAAGAAAATTTTGCTTCTTTCTGGTACAGTTAGCTGTTTTCTTTAATCAATACTCAATAGATAGCAAATAGATGATGCCAAGGATTGACGGTACCCCTAGATATATAATGAATTAGTGATGTGAATTTATGTTGAATATTTACGCAGTATCCGGATTTTACTTCAAGCTTTCCGAAGCGGAACAGTTCATTGGGATGATGAAGACTCTAAAAATAAAAACAGTGCCGGTGGAGAATTACCAAGTGGAAGTTTTACTCGCAATACAGATATTGACTACTGCTGCAGGTACGTCTTAAAAATCTATAGGAAAAGAAATGAAAATATCATCACATTCATGATTTGTATGAATTGTATGAAAAAGCTAAGATAACTAACAGTAATTCAATCTCGTAATTCCTATAGAAAATACAAAATCAGGGGGATGGGCAAACACGGACTCCTGGTCATACCATAGGTGGGATCAGGTGTCTAGGAGAAGTATCCCCTGTCGACCAGCCATAACCGCCGTAAGCCATATATTCCAATCAGGTAAATGGAGCAATCCGTAATCAGAATCAGTGTGCCAAGGACGACCTAACAATTGGTATGAAACATCGTATGTGTTAACATAGACAATACAGGGGTTGAATTAAATGTTGAATGTTTCCACGGTCAGAAAATTTCTATTCCGTAATATTTATCACCTATACAGTCTATAAAGCTATTAATAAATTGCTTAACTTTATTAACTTAAGAAATATTTGTTGAGATTTCTTCTGTTTAACCTCCATCAAACATAAATGAAGTTGTCACTGCGCTATATGCCAAAATATCGATGATGTGTGCCTTTCTGTAACAAATAAAAATTGAAACTAGAGAACTTTGATCAATTTTATAAAGGTGAAGATAACTAACAGTATTCAATCTCGTAATTACTCTTACAAATACAAATTAAAGAGATGGGCAAACATGGACCCCTGGACATTCCAGAGGTAGATCAGGTGCCTAGGAGGAGTAAGCATCCCCTGTGGACCGGTCACAACGGTCACAATCGCCTTGACCACTACATCCCGAGCACGTAAACGGAGTAATCCATAGTCAGAATCGGTGTGCTAAGAATTATCTAACAATTGGTATGAAACACGTCAGGCAACATTTCACGTACTGGAAAGTTGTAATGGCAAAGTAGATCGTTATAAAGACCATAAAATTTGCGAAATGCTGACTTTAGACGAAATTGTACAAACCCCTGTAACATCAACTTCTTTGTCAGTAGCCTGTCTCGATTTATAAAATGGTCATATGCAGAACAAGCTCTTGCGTATGAAATTAGTTGGGATACATAAACACCATATGCAGGTGATGATGGAATATTGCCACATAGATAAATGATATAAAGAATAACGATTTGAGAGTGCAGTAACTGCGGAACCCTTGACAGACCATAGTTCGTATCGAGTGACTAGGAGAACGTTCAAAGCCTAATGAATTTGTAGACATTTTGTTCATGAACAACATTCGCTGAATTTCAGAGATGACGGTTCCTACTCCACGGAAATTCGCCTTCCAAAATCGAAGCCGTTTTATCTGTTGAGATATACCAATTACTGCCAACTGGTAGAAGGAATGTACGTGAGAGAAGAAACTGTGTACTCAGATGATGAAGACGACAATAACAAAAATAGTGTGTCTGGGAATCATCCATACGGACCAACCACCGGACAAAGGAACTACAGACTCTTTTATTGTTACTACTGGTCACTGTAATAAAGCACTGTCTGGTAATATTTCCGTAGTACACATCTATATGAATTCAAAAATCAAAGATTAAAAATCAAAAGTGCCAAGGTTTTTCTTTTTTCTTCCTTTCTTGTTACAGTATGGCAGAGTTGATAATTGTGACGTGAATCTTTCTTGAATTCAGTTTTTCTGAACGTTTGGATATCGTTTTAGTTCCAAACTTTTGAAATCAAGATGGTTATGAAGTAGCTTACTTCGAGTTTTACTTTCATACTTTGTCACCAGTCGACATGTTTTGGTATATGAAGAGCTTGGTTATTAAATATTAATGATGTAACAAAACAATTCATTCGTTATTTCGATTAAACGGATATGAGAAAGGTGACCTTGGCAATTATTTATCGAAAATGTGTTTTATGTTGGACTGTGTCTCGAGATACTGATTTGTAACTTCCGATGGGGATCCCTAGTGGTAAATAATTTGATTAATGTTTCTAAAGTCCTCGGATTTAACTATTTCTTGTCCGTTCCATTTCTAAACAATAAGATATAAATATGAACTTTGTAGTTTTCTGGCCAAGAATTGTAGACATACATATCGACTTTAAAATACAGTTAAGCTTCGATATCTCGAACACCGATATGTCGAAATAATTCGGAATACCCAATGATATATTCTTTACGTATTTTACCATCGATATATCGAATACTCGGGGGGGGGGGGGGGGCCTCCGTGGCCGAGTGGTTAGAGCATCGGGCTTAAAATCACAAAGCCTCCCACCTCTGTCGGCGCGTGTTCGAATCTCGGCCGTGGCGTTATGTGAGCAAGTTTGCCAGTTTACTTGCGGAAGGTCGGTGGTCTCTTCCCAGGTACATTGTATCTGGGTTCTCTCCTCCACCAACAAAAACTGGACGCCACCAGATAACTGAAAAATTGTTAAGTGTGGCGGAAAGCAATAATCAATCAATCAATCAATCGAATACTCGGATTTCTCGGATTTTTTTCTTGGTCTCATCGATTTGGAGTTAACGAAGTTTGATTGTACTCTCAAAATTCTCTCAGCTATACTGCAGGTCCTCTGAATAATTTAAGAATACATTCAGTAAATCTCTTGGGCACTTCACCCCACCTCTGGTATATCCAAAGGTCTGTATTTGTCTAACTCTTAATTTCGTATTTCTATAGGAATTATTTGATTGATCACTGTTCGTTGTCTTCACCTTTTTAATATGGCAAATGATTATTGATTGATTGATTGACTGATTATATATGCTTTAACGTCCCACTCGAGAATCTATCACTCATATGAATACGTCACAATTGTCGGTGAAGGACTGCAAATTTTAGACCTAAGCTCAACGCTTGTGACCTTCGAGAAGTAAGTAATCTTTAACGTACCACACCTGCTGTGACATGGAACCTCGGTTTTTGCGGTCTCATCCATTGTAGCCGAAGTTTCCGGTTACGGTGATTTGGGACCGCAGAGAGATGAAGACGAAAGTTGGTGCTGTCTCAGTAAGGTGGACCATTTTGGTAGTCATAGTGTGTTTCATGGAGGTTTTATAAGTGTAAACTTCTCAAACTGTTTTATTGGTGTCCTAAGTGAAGTATGGTTTATCCCTTCAAAATTTGAAACTTTCAATACTGAAGCTGGCAAAATACATTGTATCACAGTCGTGGATATATGCAATGCAGTAAGAGAGTATGGCGAGTCGATAGGGTAAAAGGACTCTGCATTGGCAGACTTTGTAAGAGAGCAGCAAACTATACAGAGATATGAGAGATATGCTAAAAGAGAATTAAAACAGAACAAATTAGGATATGAAGCAGAGAAAGCCAACGTGTCGTTACAGCCAGAGAAAGAGAAGTCATGGTACGAGATTGAACAGTAGAGAAAGAATCTCAGAGAATAGATACTAATACGAGAGATGTGATTAAATAAGTTCATCAGTGTTCTGGTTTAGGCCAAGTTAAGCCCAGGGTTCCAAAATTACCTGTGTTTGATGACAGTAGAAATGAAATTGACAGTTATCTCCTACGATTTGAGCGATATGCCGAATCTTTAAATTGGGATCGTGCAGATTAACTTAAGTGCGCTTTTGAGGGGTAAGGCGTTAGATGTATATGCATTAATGCCGAAGTCTGATGCATTTGATTATGGCATTCTTAAGAGAGTTTTATTACATCGTTTTGAGTTAAAGGATGATGGGTTTAAGAAAAAATTCAGACCTTGTAGACCCGAGTCCAGTAAAACGTTTTCACAATTTGCAGTAAAACTTTCTAGCTATTTGGATAGAAGGATCGATAAGGCGAAGACATAAAGAACATATGACGGTTTGTACGATATAATGTCAAGAGATCAGTTTTATCATGTTTGTGGCCATGACTTAAAGGTTATTCCTGAAAGAGCGGGTTCCAGAGACCTTTAGCAAGATGGCGGAAATATCAGACCAATTTAAAGATGCTCGCAACATATCTACATTCCAAGTATTCAGTAAAGGTAAATATTTAGATAAAAAAACCCAGATCAATTGAAAAACTCTCACGGGGCTGAAAAGAAAGAGAGACACGAAAAGAAATACGGGTTTGTACCACATCGTGAGCGGAAATGTTTCCTGTGTCACAAATTTGGTCACATTGCTCTAGTGTGCAAATCCAAGCAAGCAATCAATAAAGCCTCTCATGTGTTAAGGAATGATGAGTCCAAAGATGCCACAGAACCAAAAGTCAGCTTTTGTCGTAGATTCCAAAGTATCACAGTCGCCAACAACCCTTTCCACAGCATGTCAACGGAATTACAACTTCAGCATAACCATATCAGCGGGATACATCAAAGGTTAGCCAGTGACAGTTTTAAGAGATGCCGCCTGTAATGGCATTGTCGCTAGGAAAAATAAAGTACATCAGGAAAAGTTTGTAACAGACAAAGAACAGGCTTGCATTTTAGCTGATGGCGCCAAAGTAACTGTTCCTGTAGTGCTAGTGTCAGTTGATACACCTTTCTTCAAGGAACGTATGAGGTATAGTGCATGGAAAATCCCTTGTATGATTTGATAGTTGGAGATATTTCAGATGCCAGACCTGCAGACCAACGCAATCCGGAATGGCAGATAAGTGCAGTCGAAACAAGCAACAGAAACGTAGTAAAGGGAAACCGTATCCAGCACTGAAGGTTCCAGATATTATCAAAGATGAGGTTTGATTGTTTGTTTGTTTTACGTCCCGTCGAGAATGTTTCACTCATATTGAGACGTCACCAACTGTAGATGAAGTACCACAAATTTAGACCTATGCTTAGCGCTCAGGGCCGTAGCAGTGAGGGTTCTTTAACGTGCCAACAACTACCATGACACGGGACCTCCGTTTTTAAGGTCATATCCGAAAGACCCGTGATTCTCACTTCTAAATGCCGAGCGTTTGGCGAAGGAGCAATCACTACCTATTTTTCATCTTAGGTTTGACGCGGTCATGGCACGAGCGGCGCTCTAACTCACGACCTCCCGGTTACGAAGCGAACGCTCTAACCACTGAGCTACCGCGACCGGTTAATCCAGATCTCATGAAGTTGGCTTAAAACCAAGAGGAATAGTAAGGTAAGATGGAACAAGAAAAGCGGCTTACTCTTTACAGAATTTGTCATGAAGGAAGTTGAGAATAAGGCATTTGTACAATTAGTGGTTCCACAGAAAGTCCGGGAAACGATATTGAAGTTAGCACATGATTTCTAATTTTCGGGACATCTAGGTGCGCAAAGTCTAAACCTGCTGTCAGAACAAGTAAGGGTTTATTGCAGTTTAGAGTTAGGCCCTTTGGTTTAGTTACAGCCCCATCCACGTTTTCCCGCCTCATGCATAGAGTCTAATATGGAATACATTTTCCGAAATTCTTCGTATTTCATGCTTATATCTTTCATCTACTTACTGACATTCAGATTGCTATTTCAAAAGTATTTTTCTTAAATATTATCAAATTCAGCTATACGTTTTTCATACATGGTACATGATTTTACACCGGCATATATTTGCAAATTCAAAGAAAACATCCCATTTTACTCATAAAGAAATATCTTGATTCCAAAAATAGTTCATCCCCAATAAGGACACTCTGTAATCATATAAGTCACAGATCTAATTTTAAAATCAAAATTGTCATCTGTTTGAATGTGTTGAAAAATTCTGCAAACCGTCGATAAACCATTGTATTCTTTAAGCTTGTGTTATAATTGTGCATATAAAAACAATAACATATTCACACAGAATATGATCTTTTCAGGATATTTATAATTTTCCATATCTATCAATGCTTTTCTTGATATGCAACATGCCACCCCCTCTCCGTTATTTAAAAGACAATGAATGTAAATTATTTTAGAAGAAGTGATAGTTTCACAAAATCCAATTCACAGCAGTTCACATCATTTTTAATTTCCTGTGTCGTTACTGTTACATTGTATATCACTGGGGGTTTTTTTTGGGGGGGGGGTTGGTTTGGGTTTTTATTTGTTTGTTTATTTATGTATTTATTTATTTATTTTTTGGTTCATTTAAAATCAAGGATTTAATATAAAACATTCAGTCACTATAAATTAGTTTTAACAGCATTTACAATACTATAAAAAAAATTGCCGGCTGTATATTGTAATATTCAAATTACTATGCAAAGTATACAAACTGCCTAACAATTGCTATGAAACACCTCAGACAGCTTTAAAACAAATGACATATAAATACCTGTTCCTTATCTAGCCTTTTTATGTTACAAATAGCAGTAAGAGTATCATAACGACTATACAAATTGTGAAATCGTTATTTTAAACAATTTTGAAACTTCTGTAACGTTTATCATTTTTATAATTTCCGAAATGGCGTCGTTGCCATGGCAACCACAAAAGTCTGCAAAAATCTTTAATTTTTTTTTATTCTCGATGATTGCACACTTCGAGATAAAAGGAAAGGAATGGGTGATTTTAAAATTTCCAGGATGGCTGTCGTTACTATGGTAACCACAACAGTATAAAAAAAATATTGAATTTCATTTTACTCAATCAGTGTCAAAATGGCTGTCCAATATGGTGACCAAAATTCAATTTATGAATCAGATGAGAAACATCAACACCATATGCAGGCGATAATGAAGTATTAGTGCAAAGACACGGGAAGCTCACGATGGAGAAACTGGAATAAACTTGAGTTTTCGGTATTACCGTTAACGTCTCTGCTCAACAAAACAATGGAAAATTAAACAACGTAGAAAACTCCGCGGTGGCTTTTATTTCGAATCACCGATATATATCAAATCAACAAGTGAATGAAATTGAATCTTGATAATAAATGAAATGTTAAAGGTCACCGCAAGATATTCTTCTCACGACGATAGTTTTGAATAAATTCTGTATCATAAGAGTAATACACGGTCCTACAGTAGTGCAAATAGGGCACAGCGGAGGATGATCACGTGTCCAAGAGGAGTAAAAAGATGTATATAGTTTCATTTGGAAATAAATCAAACATGCATCTCCTAAAAACTAAGAAAATTTAGAATGATGATAGTGATGGTGATGATAATAATGATGACGATATTTTGCAAGAAAGGTCAGTTTAAGAGAAGGAGAATGTTTGTCCATCTCACTGACTTTTATTTTATATAAGAATAACGAGATTGAGTACTGTTCGTTATCTTAGCCTTTTCATTTATATATAGATGACACAGGTAAGTAAGTAGGTAAGACGTCTGTAGATGGTACTGGTAAAACGTCGATATTCAGAACAGGTAAAACGACGATCGATAGTACAGGTAAGACGTAGATATATAGTACAGGTAAGACAGAGATAGATAGTACAGGTAAGACAGAGATAGATAGTACAGGTAAGACAGAGATAGATAGTACAGATAAGACAGAGATAGATAGTACAGGTAAGACGTAGATAGATAGTGCAGATAAGACGTCGATAGATAGTACAGGTAAAACGTAGATAGATAGTACAGGTAAAACGTAGATAGATAGGACAGGTAAGACGTAGATAGATAGTACAGGTAAGACGTAGATAGATAGTACAGGTAAGACGTAGATAGATAGTACAGATAAGACGTCGATAGATAGTACAGGTAAAACGTAGATAGATAGTGCAGGTAAGACAGCGATAGATAGTACAGGTAAGACAGAGATAGATAGTACAGGTAAAACGCTTTTGCAGACATTTTAATATTTTAATAGTATGTTCGAGAGACTTTAAAACAAATAAAATAAACAATATTTTTGCAAACCACGTATTTCTTGATTGCTTTTTTATTGAATAGATGTACAACAGCAATGTATCCGTTTACATATAAAACAACCTAAAACAAAGAACGGAAAATATCAAAATGAGGTTAACATAGTAACTAAGAGTAAAGAAATATTTTTGGCGGTTTCTTTACATAGATACCAAATCACAATTTAAATGCAAATTCAAAAAAAAAGTTTTAAGTTTATGTTCAAAAGCAGGCTAATGAACTTTCAAACCAGCGATCCGGTGGGAGGCAGTTCCACAGGGTAGCTGAGGACACTTCTAACCGTCTTTCACCATACAGTTTATTATATATAATGCAGAGACCATGGTTAGCAGTCATTAAAATGAGGTGTAGAGAATGATGTCATTTATCCCTTCATTTCAAATTTACTCAGCATTGAAAAAGTGGCACTTGATCACATATAAGCAGTCTGTATAAGTAACATATGTTTTCAGCTGTCATATGTAGAAAGCATATAATAATTGAAAATACAGCAGGTGTTAGCAACTTTTAATTTAGGCAACCAGGAAATCAATATCATAGAAAAACGGAAGAACAACTATCAATAGAAATTCCTTTCCACATGAGAAATGAACACAAGAAAGGAAAACGTTCCTATATTGAATGGCGAAGTAAACAATGTATAAATCCTAATCATAAATTCCAAAGACATATACAAGTTCGAGTGTAGGGCAACACGGACCTCCGACAAAGCGAAGGTATGATCAGGTGCCATGGAGGAGTAAGCATCCTCTGACCGGTCACACCCGCCGTGAGCCCTTAATCGAAATAGGTATACGGGATTTCCCGTAGTCAAAGTTAGTATGAAAAATGACAGTCTAACAAAGGGTATGAAACAAATCATTCAACATATGTCGCAGAGACACTTTGTAATCGAAAACAAGGTCATTATAGCGACCGTAAAATTTGCGAAATGATGACTTCAAACGAGATTCGTTATAACCCTGCAACATCAACTTTTTTGTCAGTAGTTGACCTCGCTTTAAAAGATTCTCATACGCATGGCATGCTCTCGCGTATCGAATCAACTGGGAGATATAAACACCATAAGCAGGCGAAAGTGGTATATTACTATATAGATTTGGAAAGGTGATGATTGTAAAGTTGAAGTTATCACGCTTCTCATATAATGTAGTTGTCAGTCTGCCATTAGAGTCAATATTAAGTAAAATATCTAAATATTAAGCAGACACGTTAGATTCTGACGTGTCCTTTATTTCGAGTTCATCGGGATATATCAAATGGACATAATTATGAAAATTATGTTTGTTTGTTGATAAGACGTCATCGATATATCTATATGTATGGTTGAAGGACACGGCAAGTTTTTTTTGTTTTATCCTGTAACAGTTTCTGAACACACACGAATCCCTAGACACGATAAAGGGTGCGTAGGTGGAGTAAGCATTCCCTGTAGGCTGGTTACCTCGCCATGATTTCTATTTCTTGATCTGTTGAACAAAATCATCCGTAGTCAAAATAAGTATGAATTCCTTTCAGATTTCCATCCTGCCTTTGCTTATAGCATTAAGGAGAATTGTTTTACTGATCTAGTCGAGCATGTTGAGAACAGTGGCATTTGGTAAAACGTCCAAAGTGATGTTTAGGTGTCCAATTGTCGAAAGCTGGTGCAACTCAAACTGAATTGATTTAGTTTGTAAAGGTTTTTACTGTCAATACAAGATGTTCGCTTTCAGAAATTACTTTTTCTGATATCCATCTCCTAGAAAAGGATTCAGTATTTGGGAATTTAGATAAACAACAGACAGTGCATAAACGTATACTATGCGCATGACACTCCGCAGCACCCACTGTACATATTGATTATTATGTGAAATATAAAAGATGGCAAGAAAGCTAATTTTGAAATGATCTAGAACACGGTAAGATGTTGAAAAGTTTCAATGATTCAAAATTGTATTTGAAAACCAGTGTATGTTAACTAAGTATGTCAAAATAATATTTTATCATTCGATTAGTTGATTACATTATTCAAAAAATGATCATTAAATTAAAAGAAAGTACTTAGTTAAGACGCTCTGACACTAGGGATGCCAAAGTGATATTTATCATTTGATAAATTGATTGCAAGATACGAAATATATCCGAATATAAACATTCGGGGCACTTTGATACTTTTAATGTTTTATTAAGGACTTTAACCTCGCGATGATCCGGTTAGAATAGATCCTCAATACCCCTTGCTTTTCACAAGGAGCGACTAAATGAGGCGGTCCTTCGGATGAGACCGTGAAATCCGAGGTCCCGTGTCACAGCATATTATATTTATATTATATTATACTATTTTTATATATGTGTGGCATGTGTGGCACGATAAAGATTCCTCCCTGCTGTAAGGCCCTGAGCGCAGAGCATAGGCCTAACTTTTGCAAACCTTCATCGGCAATGGTGACGTCTCCATATGAATGAAAGATTCTTGTGCGGGACGTTAAACAGTATATAATCAATCAATCAATCAATCATATTAAGGACTTTTACTGTGCTATTTTTAGACGCCACGCAAGGACATGTCACATCAATTTTAGGAAGTTAATCAATACCTAAATAAAACTCATTTGCTTATAAGGGAAATAACTTCATAGGAAGTAATCGGGGCCCATTATTTCAAATATCGGCGAAATATGGAACATACGCTACTTACAACCAAACTATTTCTGAGAATGGCCTTAACGTACCCGCGAAGTGTCTTATGTTGATATTAAGAAGATTATAGGGTTCTTCATTGCCTAGATCTACGTTTTCTAGTATTAGTTGACATGTTTTTAAATTCTTATGACGCAAAATTTATTCACTAAAAGGATATAATTACATGTATAAAGCATGTTCTTGTTTGATTAAAATAAAATACATTTATCCATTTACTTTGAAGAGGGTTTTAGTCAGGCATTAACTAGCTAAATACCTTTGCAAAGTCTGGGATCGCCTCACTTTAAATACCATCCATAAATTCCATTTGTAGGTCATCATTCCTTTTACCAATTTTTGAGAGAAAACGTGGTAAAGCTTTAGACTTCGAAGTTTTTAGACAAATATTAGACATTTAAAATTCAGTAATATCTAATTATAAAATAGCTCATTAAACGCACTAATGATTGTGATTTCTGTTTCTAATCTCTCATGGTAAATAAAATGTATCAATGGTGTCGCTATAGAACACAGTCCCTGCATAGTTATCCTTAAGATGATAAAAAGAACGATGAAAAACTATAGAACACGATATGTGATAATACACGATAAACTATAGAATTGATTGATTGTATATTGCGAATCGTCTCTCTCGAGAATTTTTCACTCATATGGAGACGTCACTAATGCCGGTGAAGGGCTGCAAAATTTAGGCCTATGCTCGGCGCTTATGGCCTTTGAGCAGGGAGGGATCTGTATTGTGCTACACCTATTGTGACACGGGGTCTCGGTTTTTACGGTCTCATCCGAAGGACCGCCCCATTTAGTCGCCTCTTACGACAAGCAAGGGGTACTGAGGATGAATTCTAACCCGATACGATAAAGTAGGGACACAATACACAATACATACACTGTAAACTATATATATAATTGCAGTAGTGGATACATTCACGATACACTGTCTCTCACACACGATGAAAAACGCTTTTCCTTTTAAGCTTGATAAACGCAAAACGCAATTAACAGAATTTACGATGAAGACTTAAAACACGGTATACGATAAAGACTTAACTTAATAGATGAGTTCCACGATAGACAACCACAATACACAGGCACGATAAACAATCTTCACTACATACAAAATGCGTTACAAATATAATTTAGTAAATGTTGTACAATCTCCTGTATGTGTGAAATATTACGCGCTGTGAACAAAAAACTTTCAGAGGAATTGTAACACAAAATATATGGACTCTAAAACATTCCAAAAAAATTTGAAATCACTATTTTTCTTCACAAAAACATTGCATACGATCATTCTTCACGATCAACTAAATAGTAGGCTTCAGAGATCATAGACAGCTGTTTTTGTTAAATACTGACGGAAACGGAAATATTCATATTATGTGATCAGTCAGTTAAAAATCTACATTGTTAAACACCAATCTAATTCTACACACAAGTACTGTAAAGTTGATATTAAAAAACTGCTGAAGTTCCTCATCGACAATATCTACGTGATTTTGGGGGGGGGGGGGGGGGGGTCGATTCTTCGAACAGTCCGTTAGAATCATGATCATGGGCATGAAATGTGCTCCTTTACTGACTGAACTGTTATTATTGTGATGCAGAGTTTATTCATAAGAAGAAAAAATATTTTACCGTGGCCTTCAGTTCGACATTTAGATACATCCTCAACGTTCTGACCATAAATGATACTAATTCAAACTCATATCGGTTAGATATATCCCAGTGAACTTGAAATAAAAGACAATACAGAGTCTTCCACATCTCTTCAAACCTGGTTATTCTATTGAACATAGATGTTAACGGCAAACTAACAACTCAACTTTATTACAAACTAGTTGACCAGCTTCTCTATCATGCACTTCTCATATTTATGTCGCAACATTCCATTATCATATGGTGTTTATGTCTTCCAACTATTCGACACGCACAAGTATGTTCCGCGCATGATCAGTTCTGAAATCGAGATAGACAAGTAAGTTTATTTTAATGGAGTTTCAAAGGATTAATCGATTCACTCTGTCGATATATAGGACTAACAGAGGGTGTAAGCGGTAAACAGGGGATGTTTACTCCTCAAAGAAACTTGATCACATCTTTAGAGTTTCCATATGTCCGTGTTTGCCCTATCTTGATTTGGTATTCTTTATAGGAATTATGAGATTGATTACTGGGGGTTTTTTTTATCTTCATGAGTTGCATTATAGTTGTAAATATCAGTCATCTAACTATTAACATAAATTGTGTTTTTACCATGTATCATACGTGGCCATGCCACCTGTCACATGATCATTTTCCGGTAATTTTCTATTATTAAGTGTACCAGATGTACAATTATTTTTGAAGCAAAACCCGATTGTAATTAAGCAAGATTTAATATAAAACAACAAATTTAAAGGAAAGCATTTGCTGCATATAAGGCGTTTGATTATTTGCAAACTGCATGCTCAATGTACGGATATCAATTTACAGATATGGGTAGCCCAGTTAATGAAAAAAAATCTTTTTCGCTGTTACAATTTTTAGTCTTTTTTTTTTGAAGACCGCAATGGTCTTCATGTAGTAAACAAGTAAAAATTTCCTTATAGTTTTGTGTTTGAGATGGTTTGTATGTGCTTCAATGGATCTCGTAGAATGTCATATTGAATAATTGAAGTACATGAAAAAAAAAACATAACTTGTCATAAAAATAATGGTTTATTCACCAGGAAGATAAGTGAAAAATTTACAAATTGTTAGACCGTTCTTTACACAATAGGTTTGATTACGCATTACTCCGTTAACCTGATTAACATATAGGACCTAAAATTACAAAATATGTTAACCTGAACATTATAAGGAATTCCAAATTACCAGAATCAACTGCATATGATGTTTGTATATCAATTGATTGGACGCGCGAGAGCATATTCTGTTGAACAAGTTTGAAGCCGAGACGAGCTTTTGACGTACGTTATTGTTTCCTGCATTTGAACAGTCACGTGTAACACCAGTATTCAGTAAATTCTATGGTCGTTGTAATAATCTCATCTACAAAGACACTATCATTACATTACTTTCTGACGCGTTTTATACAGATTGCAGGGCCGATCCTTACATACTAATTTTGACATCCGGTCACTTTGTCTGATCAAAATGTCCACGTGTGTACATTACAACAGGGAATGATTCCTCCTCCTAGGCACCAGATCTCGAATATTTGAGGAGCCCTTGTTTGGCTTACTTTCAATTTATGAGATTTAGCAATGTTGTGTATCTTCTTTTTTCTTGCAATATACAAAACGTAACGGTGCTTTTGTCATAGTTGTTATTCGTTTGGGTATTTGGACGTCATTATTGACGCTAATTTGGATGAAATCAAATCTCTCTTTATCTAAAAATAACTTACCGTTTAGTATATATGGCATTAAAATGATTAAAAATGATTGAATCTAATACGATTAAATCACCATTGATTTTATATATTGCTTTTGAAAATAAAAAATATTTGCGATATTACTTTGTCTTTGCAAATCCACAATAGTTAAAGAAAATACTCAATTAGTTTGATAATCAAATATTTTTCTGAGAACTGCATCCACTTTGTGCACTAAAGTTTTGCCTAACGGGAGAGGTAAAAGAAGAGTAAACACAACACCGGTTAAAACTACAATGAACACAGAAGTCTAGTAGACATACAAACAGGACTGTTTGATAAGTACCATTATTACACACACACTGTTATAGACACACACACAGATACACAGAGAGAAAGAGACACACACACACACAGATATACACAGACACACACACACGGAAAGAGAGACACATACAGATACACACACACATACAGACACACACAAGCACACATACAAGCATACACAAACACACACACACAGACAGACACACAAACACACTCATATATATATATATATATATATATATATATATATATATATATATGAATATACTCAATCGGCTTTATGATATTATTATTATACTATTGCTTGTGTAGATTTTCTGTACATATTTCTGGATTATATATATATATATATATATATATATATATATATATATATATATATATGACTGTTTTACATGCGTAATATTATTAGCATTGAGATTGATAAACAACTATGGACTATGTCAGTTATAGAGATGTATCATACATATTGTATGTATTGTATTGCATGTCAACGTGTTGATCAGACCGAATACTCCACTATTGTTTTATATCCAGGTTCCTCACTATCAGAAGATGACCTCCTCTATAGTTAGATATTGGATTCTTCTATTCTGCTTTATTTCTGTCATCTTAGCAGGTTTGATATTTTTCAACTGAATAATCAAATGTTCAATAATGAAATATTTAATAATCAATACATATTTCTCTCTGATGGAGAGGGTCCACGTGGGATCGTTCTACTGCTTTATTGTATGTTTTCATTCACTGTAAAATACTGATTAACGTTAAGGTTTTCCTAAAGAATGAAATTTGGTATCACATTATGTAAATACCAAAGAAAATAAATGATATTGAACATGTTCTATATTTGTGCTGTTTGACCTGTCCTGACCTATTTTGATATTTCACAGAAGTGATATAGAATTGAGTTGCTCTCTTAACATTAGGACGATATACAAGTTAATTCAAATAATATTAACTTTGAAATCAAAAAATGACATGGAGATAAGGACACTATCCCATGAGAAATGTGACATGATTTTATTATTACATTTTCCTCTTACAACATATTACAGGTACTGTTTGATCTGTCCTATTTCAGCATGTGCATGACATAATTTTATTATTACATTTTCCTCTTACAACATATTACAGGTACTGTTTGATCTGTCCTATTTCAGCATGTGCATGACATCTTCCTCTTACAGCATAGTAAAACAGGAAACAAATGTTTGCCATATCTCTTATAATCATGTGGACGTGTTGGTATCATATTATCGGACGATTACTACGTGATATAATAGATTTCATATATCAATGTTGTCTTAATTGAATATAGCATCATCTGTAGATACTCGCGGCAAAAAAGATTCAACGAACCATATACACTATTTAAAAAGTTAGGGGATATTGGATTTACAATGACAATGAAATGCAGATCATGAGGTCAGGAAGGAAACAAATGACAGAAAAACATTAAGGAACCATTTGTCAATTATTCGAAACCCTGTGTACAGTCAGAAAAGGACAGATTCTCCCGAATAAAGGTCGTCACTAACACGGGATCACACAGCAAACTTACCACCATTGTGAAACAGAGTCAATAAGGGGTAAAACCCCCGCGGTTAGCCAGACAAGCTCGGATTCGGCGTGGTATACTTCTAACGAGACGTCCCAGGTCATTTGGGGAATGATTATTCCATTCCTGTTGCAATGCTGCAGCAAGTTCTTGGTCATTGTAGGAGGTTATTGACGTTGGCGGTAGTCGCTGTCCAAGCATGTCCCAGACATGCTCGATGGGGGAGAGGTCCGGACTGATTGATTGATTGTTTTTTACGTCCCGTCGAGAATATTTCACTCATATTGAGACGTCACCAGCGCTGTGTTGGGTGAAGTACCACAAATTTAGACCTATGCTTAGCGCTCTGGGCCGTAGCAGTGAGGGTTCTTTAACTTGCCAACGCCTACCGTGGCACGGGACCTCCGTTTTTAAGGTCATATCCGAAAGACCCGTGATTCTCACTTCTAAATGCCGAGCGTTTGGCGAAGGAGCAATCACTACCTATTTTTCGTATCAGGTTTGACACGGCCATGGAACGAGCGGGGCTCTAACTCACGACCTCCCGGTTACGAAGCGAACGCTCTAACCACTGAGCTACCTAGACCGGTCTTAGTGCGGGCCATGGTAATGTGGTGATAGTCTGCTGTTGGAGATAATCTGTAACGATTCTGGCCCTATGACATATGGCATTGTCAATTTGAAAAATATCATTTTGAGAAATGAAACAGGGGTCATAGCGATGTGCAAACGGCACAACATGGGGTGCCAAGATATTGTCCCGGTAGTACTGCTCCGTTACACGTCCAGCAACAACATGCAAGTCTGTTCTGCAGGCAACAGTGATACCTCCCCACACCGTTACAGAGCCACCCCGTAGCGATCATATCTAATGACGTTAACGTCATGAAAACGTTCGTTACGTCGGCACCAAACCCTCTTGCATCTATCCAGGAAGTCCACAGTGAACCTCGACTCATCTGAGAACATTACGTGGTTCCATCGGCGATTATCCCAGCGTTGGAGTAGGGCCCTAATGTGACAATC
This sequence comes from Ostrea denselamellosa, assembly GCA_024699665.1. Classification (NCBI taxonomy): domain Eukaryota; kingdom Metazoa; phylum Mollusca; class Bivalvia; order Ostreida; family Ostreidae; genus Ostrea; species Ostrea denselamellosa. The sequence goes on from JAMZEH010000068.1 coordinate 5,543,574, forward strand.
CCTCAAACATGGAATGACACGAGTACATCGAGCGTATAAATGAAATCTGTGCAGTCGATTCCTGATGGTCTGGCCACTCACTACCAAGCCAGTATCCTTTTGAAGTTGAGACCTTATCTGATTTGCTATTACCAGACGATTTCACAAAGCAATAGGCCATAGTGCGGATGAATCTGTCCTGAGGCTAATTTGTTGCCCTTGGTCAACGGGATCATATTCTATCCTGAACAGACCCTGTAGCACGATGTCTGGACCATAATCTGCGGATAACAGACTGGGAAACATTCATTGCCCTTGCCACAGCTACCTTTCTTGTCTCAACCTGTAGCATGCCAAGGGCACGCAACCTCTCATCCTGTGTCTGCTTCATTAACATCTGATAATCTGATGCTTTCTCTTCAAAACCCTCCTTAAGAGTGGCTCTAACCTTCCAATACAGAGGCATGCAAATTTGTGGCACAACCCCCTTGATCATCAGTAGCATCCCATGCAAATCGTGAGAGTATGATTGATGTTCGTGGGTGATGAATTTCCTCGTTAAGGAACTACACAACATGGTTTCGTATCCCTTTGTATATGTGAACATTTTGATCACAAAATCCAATATCCCCTACTTTTGTTTATAGTATAAACATATATAAAATATATATATAAAATATTAAACTCCAGTCAGTCTTGTATTTCTTAAGTTTGAGGGTTTTTTCAGTCAAAATTTGCGAAATTCTCAAACTGAAGTCCAAGCTTTGACTTAAAGAATATTGTTGTCGAAAAATCCAATCCAGGCCAGATCTCTTTCGTTCTTTGTTTACAGTGTAACATTTTTTTTCTTTAGCTATCTGTTAATGCCAGATATTAAAAAATTGGCTTCATGAACAATATACGAAATCACATTTCTAGGAATTTATATATATATATATATATATATATATATATATATATATATATAAATATATCTTCTGAATGAGAACTCTTTGAGCACTCTTGTATATTTCTTGTCAGTGAAATGGCCACGGGGAACATATACGTTGGTGAAGCCAAAGACGGGATGTCCCTCGGGTTGGCTAGAGGGATGGAGAGACCAAGACAATGAAGACGGTGATAACGAAAATCAATTAGAACAAGGACATCACTTTTTTGGTAAACAGTCATAAAACTTCTGAGTAATAGCCTCGAAACAGAAAGTATTCTCATTAATGCGCAAAAGAAGTATCTTGTTTTCTGAACTACCTTTACAAGAAACAAGCGTTATATTTCTAAATACTGTACATCAGAGTCACATTAAGAAAAACATAAAAAAGAAGGTTTTTGTCAAAAAAAGTTATGTGAATCTAAATATCGGGTACCTGTCGGAGTTGGTATAATAAAGAAAGCGATTTGCAACGAACTGAATTCTGGCGCATCATCTACAGCTGGTGACATCTCAATATCAGTGTTTTGTTTTCGTTGTGACTCAAAGCAAACAAACTCTGGAACTTAAAGGCCTTTCAAATGTATGAATTATTTTGAATTTTGATTATTGCATGAATTTGAATCAGAGAGAAAATATCAACTTTTGAATACGCCTTGATTTACACGAGAGACGAGCGAGCGTAAAAGGAAGGTATCTTTATCTTAGTACAAATACACGAGGAGAACACAAAGGGATGCAACATTCTATAGCAGCATTTTGTAAACACTCATCATCTCAAATAGATCGATACTGTAATTTTAGCATACTTTATAAACCTTTAAGGTGTATCATGCAAGAGTGTCAATTTAGAATGTTGAGTTTTGTAAATGGTTTGATGTTCTATCAAATCCGACAAAATGTGTAAACCAATGAGAAGATGAGGATAACGAACAGTAATCCATTTCATAACACCTATTAAGGAATACAAAATAAATAGTTGGGCAAACACTGACCTCTGATATACCAGAGCTGGGATCAGGTGCATAGGAGGAGTACGCATCCTCTGTTCACCTGTCACACTCGCTTCGAGCCCTATATCTCGATCACGTAATTGTAATAATCCGTAGTCGAAATTTGTGTACACGGAACGACTTAATAATTGTTATGAAACACGTCAGATAGCATTAACCCAAGGATAGGTTGTATTGGCAAACTACATATATAAAGACCATTGCAACATAGAATTTAAGAAATGCTTACTTTACACAGACTGTACAAATCACTGTAATATCATTTTGTTTGTCAGTAACTTGCCTCAATTCAAAAGCTGATCATACGGAGAGCAAGTTCTTGCGTATCGAATCAGTTGAGAGACATAAACACCATATGCAGGTGATGGTAGAATATTGTTTCATAAATATGGGATACAGTACAGGAACAAAATATTTATGCTATTGGGTTTGTAATGTATAGTGCAGAATTATTACGTTCTGCTTAATCAGGCATCAGTGGAACCAGCTCAAGGAATCTGAATTTCTCTTACTGCACCAAGGATCCTAATGATTTTAATGACGAGGGTTTTTGGCCCAGTGGGAACTACTGTATACTGAAGCATGGACGTTCATGTCCTCCTGGAGGTAATTGATTATGACATTTTAATTTTTATCGCATTATCTGGAGTCAGTGGCAAATACTTTCTGTAAATAGTGAGGAAATTCTTACTTCTCACTGGTACCGATATAAGTGTCTTCTTTATTCAATACTTGATAGATGGCACATAGATGATCCCAAGGATTGTTTATGCACTGTTATTGAAGACTACCCCTAAATATTAATATGTATTAGTGATGTGAATTTATGTTGAATATCTACGCAGTGTCCGATTTTTACTTCAAGCTTTCCGAAGTGGAAGAGTTCATTGGGATGATGAAGACTCTAGAAATAAAAACAGTGCCGGTGGAGAATTACCAAGTGGAAGTTTTACTCGCAATACAGATATTGACTACTGCTGCAGGTACATCTTAAAATATATAGGAAAAGAAAACAAAATGCCATCATATTCATGATTCTATTTATGAATTGTATGTGTAAACACCACATGACAGGGGTTGAAATAAATGTTAAATTTCTCCACTGTCAAAAAATCGGTTTTCTTTAATATTTATCTCATATACATAAGGTTTTTTGATAAATTGCTAAACTATGTTCCACCTCTGTTAAACAATACTAAAGTTGGCAGTATGCCAAATGCCAAAATGTCGATGGTATATGCTTTTCTGTAATATATAGCAATTGGATATAGCGAACAGTGACCAATTTAATAAATTCTATAGAAATACAGTAAGTGCGGACCTAATAAATTTGTTCATGGTCATCTTTTCGCTGAATTTCAGAGATGACGGTTCCTACTCCACGGAAATTCGCCTTCCAAAATCGAAGCCGTTTTATCTGTTGAGATATACTAATTACTGCCAACTAGTAGAGGGAATGTACGTGAGAGAGGAAACTGTGTACACAGATGATGAGGACCACAATAACAAAAATAGTGTGTCCGGAAGTCATCCATACGGACCAACCAACGGACAAAGGAACTACAGACTCTTCTATTGTTACTACTGGTCACTGTAATAAAGCATTGTCTCATAATGGTAATAGGTCGGTAGAGAAATCTATATGGACTCAAACAATACCTTTTTCAAATCTATCGTACCAGGATTTTTCTTTTTTATTTAATTGAGAGTAGGGCAGGGCTGATCATTGTGAGGCAAATCTTTCTCAAATTCATTCTTTTTTCAATCCATTGGAAATCAAGAAGGTTGTCAAATACATTAATGTGATAGAAGGATGGGTAATGCGTGTGTACTACAATCAGATTTAGATTAACGTAATACATTGCATTGCGTTACATGATTTATATATTCCCCAATCCTGTATCCTGTTCTTGGAGATGAATATCAGAAGCAAGTCGCATTTCCTGAAATCCAATACCGTGTAGTTTGTACCTGTATTGACAGTAAAGATTTCTACAAGTTTGATGTTAGTTTCAGCTGCAACAGCTTCCGATAGTTGATTGATTGATTGATTGTTGCGTTCCGCCACTCTCAACTTTTTTCAGTTATCTGGTGGCGTCCAGTTTTTATTGGTGGAGGAGAGAACCCAGATACAATGTACCCGGGAGGAGACCACCAACCTTCCGAAAGTAAACTGGCAAACTTTCTCATAATTGAACATTTAAACCTCATATTGGGAGTTCGACTCCATGTCGATTAACTAGACCGATAAAAGAAAAAGATTCTTTGTGTGCTATATAATCTATACAAAAGACGAATGGAAATGGGGGGTGAGCATATATATATATATATATATATATATATAAAGTAATCGTAATTTATTAAAGATTTTTTTATTTATCCTGCGTAGCAGGTTCCGAACTAATTGATTAATACATACACTGATCATTCTATCTATCTTATTCATGTAACGGGATTTCCCGGCATAAATAAACGAAACACAATTTGGTTTTTTTCACATCATATATTCTGGTCACAATCTGGATTCAATGAATAGATAAATATAATTCTGCCCTGAAATATACATAACAAATATTATATATAATTGTATATTTCAATATCTATTCCTCACTAATGACTTTAAGTTAATATAAAATAAAACAATGTTCTCTCCCTTTAAATTACACATCAGAAATCTATATATCAAAATGATCACTAAGGGAGGTAACTCTAAAATCATTTATATACATAATAGAGATCCTATAGAGAGTTATCTTTCCATTATAATTTTAACTGAAAATATCCTTAAAAGAAAATACAGATGAACATACCAATTTATGGAATTAGGCACACTGCTTTACAATAATGTACAGCAATCAGAATTTAATACCTAGATAGTAAATTTAATAATAAATATATGTTCTTCACAGAAATAATCTATATCATGTAATAATTAATATAAATTTCATTCTCTATAAATATTTCAATACAAAATATTCCAATATAAATACGATTAAAGGATCTAAGAAAGTTCATCGAATTTATATACATCTGCTTCATAAAGATTTACTTCAATACATATATCTTTTCTATCAAAATAATAAAATACTTAATCTGAAAATTTGATTATTAGTAAAATGTTAAAAACTTACATTTGTCAAGGTCTTCCAGTTTCAGGTTATTCAAAATTACAAAGTTGTTCAAAATATATAGTCATATAGAGATAATGTTGCAAAAGGTCTTTCTTCTAGAACTCGTTGATGAAAAGTGTTCACCCACAATGACCATAAAGTTTCAACCAATAAAATCAAACTAATTCAAATATAGACCAATGAATGTTGAATGTCTGTAAATGTGTGTGTGGATCCAAAGGGAGTGTATGGCTATTACTAAATACCCAAATTAGTAAAATAGAAGAAATAAATTTAATTCTGTAAACCTATAAGTTTTAATACTAGGTTTTAATTATTTGTTGATCTTAATATCTATTTATCTATATATATCTATTTAACTACTCTTTTATCATTTTTATGATAAAAGCACATCTACTACATTCATTTTCCTGTTTTGCCTACAATCAAAAATGGCTAAAACGTGCCGTATTTTAATCATGAGATAGCCTTCTTACATCACAATTTCCTATTGAAAAGGCGAAATTCTTCAAAATCACGTTTCAGTTTACACGGATGAATTATTTTATTCAATGAAATCTTAAAATGCTGTCAACATAAGCAACATTATCCGTCATAGAAGATCCAGCCTTGTATTTTACCATACGTCTACACTGTGTATTTTATTCAAGTGTGCTTTTATTGTTACAAACGTTACAGTGCCTAGATATTGGTGTATAGATAAACGTGTCTTATACATAATCCAACTACTTCTTCATCTTCCTTCAACAATAATCCAGTTGGACATGCCAATACTGATGACACCAATCTTGTTAAAAATAACTTCAAGTCACTTATTTCAAAAGATCCAAAGAGCCCCGATTTTTTCAATAACACATTTTCGAGTTACTACACGTGTTTATTTTAGATTTTATATACCGTGATCACGTGGTTTCAAGATTTGGTTAGCCATCGATACTTCCGGTAAAAGAGCGTTTGTTAATGACAGTGTTACGAGAAATGGAGGGATAAAAAGCGAGATACTACTGCTCAGCGGAAGCTGTTTTGGAGAAAGAAGGAAGATAGAAAACCATTGTTATACGGAAAACATTACATTCTATCCCTTTCTGACACAGAAAAAGGATCCGTGATCAGAAGTTGAAATCACCTTAAGCTTCAGTTTCACTGCAATCTTGCACAGCTTAATTAAATCAATTTTTCGACAAAACGAACATGATACTAGTACTGTGCTATAAGTGACAGAACTTCATTTCTTTTTTGAATTCAGTTGAATATTCTGCTAGAGGATGGTCTAATATGAAATTGACATCCTTGATTGTTGACTCAATAATAAGATAAACCGGAATCAGGAAACTACGGGGATAACAGTTCTCAATATAATCAATCTTAACACACACACAGAGAGAGAGAGAGAGAGAGAGAGAGAGACAACAACAACAACAACAACAGCAGCGGCAAAAACACAGCACATAATAAATGTCTATTTCTCATGAAACCCTGGTAATATATGTACAGACCCGCGCGTAGAATCGGGGGTTTTGTTTCAAAATGGGAGGTGTGTGTGTGTGGGGGGGGGGGGGGGGTGAGGTGGGGGTTGTAATTCGGTAGAAAAGTTACTACTTCGCTACAAAGCACTACCATAAAAGGTGGAAGGGTCCAGCTAAATTTGAATATAATGAAAACGTAAAATTTCCATTATCAAAATGTTCAACCCCCTCATTGTTAGGTCAGTGATATAAAATAAATTGTACAAGTTGAAGTACTTATGAGTGTTCCATGTCATTAATTTCAATTACGTCACAAATTGCGGACTCTCACCTATTGTTATTGAAATCTATTTCTGTTTGGTTTTTTTGATAAAATTTGTAGATATAAACACTGTTTAAAAGCGCTTCCGTAAACGAATGTGAACAATGAAATAATTAAACATGCCAACAAACTTTAAAACATAAAGTGATATCTATCGAATAATTATAATAGTGTATATCTATTTTGTCAGGACATTTCAATGATATGAATACAAATCATTATAAATATTTCGATGTTTGGATGAAAAAAAACAAACAAAAGCCAGTCTTCTGATATCGATACTGAGTGGACTGGAGTTTTTTGAATTTTCACAGTTGATTGATTGATTGATTATATATTGTTTAACGTCCCGCTCGAGAATCTTTTACTCATATGGAGAAGTCACCATTGCCGGTGAAGGGCTGCAAAATTTAGGCCTATGCTCGGCGCTTATGGCCTTTGAGCAGGGAGGATCTTTAACGTGCCACACCTGCTGTGACATGGGGTCTCGGTTTTTGCGGTCTCATCCGAAGGACCGCCCCATTTAGTCGCCTTTTACGACAAGCTAGGGGGTGCTGAGGATCTATTCTAACAACCCGGATCCCCACGGTGTCTGACAGTTGATAATCCATATATTTTTAGTTCAAATTCATCTCTCATGCAACATAAAAGTTTCCTTTCACTTTTGCGTACAGGCTCCTTGTAAGTTTGTCCTCGTTAAAAAGATTGATCCCTTCACTTTGGAATTATGAATGACAATGCAAAGACAAATTACTGAACATTGAGCGAACGGTGAAGACACAGTGCCAACACTGGATAAGCGAACGATCAATGCTTTGTGAACAGTGAACGCTAGAGATTAACGAATGTTGTATGCAAACTGTGAATGGAGATCGCAAGGCGAGCAAATGGTGAACACACGGAGAAGGCACGGTGAACATTCGCTGAAGGAAAAATTCTAAAATACTTTTAGGAAATTTGAACTCACAAATTACTTCCCCGAAATCTACATCAAAGTGTGCGATTTTTTTAATGTTCTACGTCATTCCTCACGTATAAAAGAATAAGCAGGGGTCCCTCATTGACAATTTCCACGTAGTCTTTGGAGAAAACTTTCAAAGGAAACTCGTTAACATCAATATAAAACACGGAGAAGGTTTTTATGTTTTGGTATCTGTGTAAAATGTAAAACACTGAGAAGGTTTCTATATTTTGGTATCTGTGTAAAATGTAAAACACGGAGAAGGTTTCTATGCTTTGATATCTGTGTAAAATGTAAAACACTGAGAAGGTTTCTATATTTTGGTATCTGTGTAAAATGTAAAACACTGAGAAGGTTTCTATATTTTGGTATCTGTGTAAAATGTAAAACACTGAGAAGGTTTCTATATTTTGGTATCTGTGTAAAATGTAAAACACTGAGAAGGTTTCTATGTTTTGGTATCTGTGTAAAATGTAAAACACGGAGAAGGTTTCTATGCTTTGATATCTGTGTAAAATGTAAAACACTGAGAAGGTTTCTATGCTTTGATATCTGTGTAAAATGTAAAACACTGAGATGGTTTTTATATTTTGATATCTGTGCCTCAAAGCTGGGACGCCGCCCTTTTTTGTTTTGTATCTTGGGTATTTTAATTAAACCGATAAACGACCAGTCTCTAAGTATGCAAAAGGTATGGAATGATAACATAATGAGATTTACAGATTTAACTATAAACCTATTTTAGCCAGACTTGAAAATTATTTTTCGGAGAATTTTCCCCCTGAAAACACTATTTCGGAATTGTACCGGAAATTGAATAGCACTTCCTCTTATGACTAAAGCAATTTCGGGAAAAGATTAGACAAACGTTAGATAAGTTTGTAATTCCCTTACCATGGAAGCCAAAGTAGAAGAATGTTTACTGCGCAATTTTTTTTTCATCTTTTCAGGTAACATGGAATTTTGAGATAGTGCGGTTCTTGCGAAATAAAAATAACCACAATAAAGTGTGTTTGAATGGACTGTCGTGGTAACTTGGAGTCAGATTTCAATACAGAGCACAAGAATAATAATGCGCGTCTGTTTCCTGTAAATAGACATTGAATGATTTGATTGATCAATATTGAATGTATTGAAATATTGATGTAATATTTTCTCATATATATATATATATATATGTATATGTACATGTATGTATGTATGAGAGAGAGAGAGAGAGAGAGAGAGTGTGTGTGTGTGTGTGTGACAGGCTTTGATTGCCACTCACCGGAATCATAGTCATACGGTGTTTGATTAATTGAAAATTCACATTTTAATGATTGATGTTTGGTTGTGATTGCATATCGTTTCATTGCCGTCAACCGGAATGAAAAGATTTGTAAAATTAATTGTTTAGTTTTATAAAATTAGGCAATGATGTGTTTTTGACCATTAATATGTCAATACACAGGTGTAATTCTAGTTCTAAAATTTTAATCTAAAACTTTAAAATTCTACTCATTGCCTAGTAGCCAAGACCAATAAACAGCCACGATTGGGAGAGTTTAAAAAAAACAAAACAATAAGAACAAGGAATAAAATTTATATACGTTATCAAATTGCTATGTCTTTATTTCAATCCCAGGACAAAGGCAGCCGACAAATACCATGTACACTACAATTAATTTGATGTGTTGCAAGGCTGGTCTAGAATAAATCGAAATTGGGATGAAATAGACAAGGAAATCAACGTATATATTCTGGAGAAATTATCGCCGCCGAAATAAAATGAGAAAAGGAGAAGGGGGTAATATCCTTACGTAGTATGTCGGGGTTTCTGTAGGTTCGTTTAACGTCAGCTTTTCACAATTTACATGGTTGTTACAATATTAGAACTTGTCATTGGCTCAAATGCTGAATGGCATAACTACTACCAGCTGTAAGGCCGTTTAATCAGATATAAATTATAAAAATTATATAATACAGCATTTCAAGACATTGAAACGCCAAGGGTTACATAGTGTGACATGATGCTTTAACAATGAAGATTCTTAATATCATGGAATTATTTTTCTTCCCAATTACGTTTAAAGGTTGATAATATAGGTGAAGTGCAATCATATTATAGATCTTCAGCACCCCTGGGGTGTTCCTTCGGATGAGGCCGCAAAAGCCGAGGCCCCGTGTCACAGCAGATATTGCACGTTAAAGATTCCTCCCTGCTCAAAGGCCCTGAGCGCCGAGCATAGGCCTAAATTTTGCAGCCCTTCACCGGCACTGGTGACGTCTCCATATGAGTGAAACATTTTCGAGCGGGACGTTAAACAATATATAATCAATCAATCATATTATCCAGACGTAGATGATGCAGTGTATGTGGACGATGAAACAATAAGGATGCAGCACCTCGACTTCTAATGCAGGGCGGAATGTGTAAATATGACGGCAGAAATTATTACATCTGCGAGGAGCAAAACCCAAAACGAGTAGAAGTCTATAGCAGACGACACATCGACCCACTCTATGTTGGATTCCATTTCCTTGATCTCGTTGTTCTTGCCCTCTTCCTCCACGATGTCTATCGAGTTTTCATTCACACATCGTAGTCGGCGCTCTATCCTCACCATAGAACGGAAAACCTTTCCTATCTTTCGATCCGACTTTCTGTGATGTAGTCGAAGTTGCAGTGAGGTGATGAAAATAATCGTGGCACCAAAGAGTAGTTTTATGATCAGGTATATACTCATATTGGACACACTTTCAGAGTTGACCGGAAGTTGCCCACTAACGATTGTAAGAAATACCACAAATGTCAGAAATATGGTGACGGCATAGCCCATTTTCTCTCCAGCATCTGCGGGGATAATAAACACCACGGGGCTGAGAATACCAAGAAAGGTTATTGGAAGAAATAAGTTTATAATGTAATAGAAAGGTTTTCGACGAAGATTGACAATAAATGTAATATCTGTTTCAGAGTATGTCGGGTCATACGTTGCATCTGTTGACGTCACTTCCCAAACGCTGTTCGGGACAAATTCAAAAAACCCAATCATTTCCTCGGATACTGTCAGGTTTACTTCCCATCGACTATAACTCCATGTCTTGAACACGATATTACACGTCTGTCTATCAAAGGGATAAAAGGTAACATCGATATCACACTTTGATTCAAAGACCGTGTACGGGTACCAGTTAACAGTTCCGTCAGATTCAACATAAACAAAGTAAAAGTCCCCGCCCAGCGGTTTAAAAGCTGTGAATCCATTCTTTAGAACCAAATCTGGCATCCAGAGGTCTTTCTACAATAGAAAACATACAGTTGTCAGAAAAAAATCTTACTTGGCGACAATGAGTGCGTTGAACTAAAGCATTTCAGGTCTAAATATGCTAAGCAAATAACAGACTATTCAAATCCTACAAAGGTCATCTACGCTCTGGTGATCTTAAATTTGAAACACAAATCTGTTTTCTAAATGTTTAAGTCTCTTCAGTCGTAATGATTGAATCTGGTAATGACTGGGTGTCACCTAACGATAGATTACCCCCCCCCCCCCCCCCCCCCTCCGTCACTTGATTAATTTGTTCGAGTGCTAACTGCAGGCATACGCTCACTAAACAGTATATATTCACCTTAATTTTGACGGATATTTAAAAACGTCATATTAAAAACGACATAACGCCGTGGGGATCCGGGGTAGAATAGGTCCCCAGTACCCCTTGCTTGTCGTAAGAGGCGCTTAAATGGGGCGGGCCTAAATTTCGAAGCCTTTCACCGGCAATGGTGACGTCTTCATATGAGTGAAAGATTCTCAAGCGGAATATTAAACAGTATCCAATCAATGAATCAATAAAAACGTCATAAGTAGCAAGAAAGGTCATTTGATTATGTATACCTAGTCGCTGTTTAGAAACAGGGGATACTTATCTCTCCTCTGGCGATCAAAACGGCCCGTGTTCGCCTGTTCCCATTTTGTACTTATAGAATTTATGTGATCAATCATCATTCGTTATTTTCACCTTTTCGATTCTGAATTTTCCGTCATTTTCTTAAATCAGATTAAAAAATTAATTCATTGTCCAAAACTTTTGTTTAAGAAAAAATGAGGACCACGATCAAATACTTTAATACATTATAGTAGCAAATGCTGAAAAATAGTTATGGTACATATGTGGCACCCAAGTTTTCTCGGAATAAAAGTGCCATAGAATTATTTGCATTATTAAAATCATCCTGGCAAAATATTAAAAATCACAAAAGGGAGAGTGGGCAGTACGTAGTACCCAAATTTTAGGTGTCTCTGATTCTGCACCTCTATCGATCTTCAATGGATTTTTGTTTCTTTATGATATTCTTTTACATGCAAATAAAAGAGCAAATTTTGTGTCTATATCAGTTCTAACGTATATACATGTACACTACTCTACACTGCATGCTGCACGCCTTACCTAACCTGCACTTCCTGGGATATATCTATCCCACAATCCCCAACTGAAAGACTTTGATTCGTATGCAAACAAACGCTGGCGGAAGTTTGAAGACTTCTGGTGACGATGATGTGGGGGCAAAGAAATCGTGTTCAAAAGACTTATTTGTGACTGAACTCATTGTTATTTATGTGTAATGAGTTTTTAAGGTTTAAAATTAAAACTGGGTTAGGCAAATTATTTCCAAATAATTCAAACCTTTTTTTTTTTCTATGGACTGTCAAGATAATATGTCGGTAAAATTCCGAAGTATGCAGTATCAACTTTTAGCTATTGACCTGTGCTTCGGACTTATGGGACACCAACTTCCTTAGTGATTTAACACGTCGTATATATTAAGGAGTACTGTGGACTTATTCAAACCCCATGGATAATTGTAGAGGTTGTATGTATTAGTAATATATATAATATCAGTATCATACATTTGATTTTGTGATCACAAATTCCTAATTAATTGTAATTTAAATTCAAGAGATTTGAAAGCTTTTTTTTAATAGAAATTAATTAACATTTAGCATAAGCTGATGATTTTCAATTCAAAATAAGTCATTTGTAAATTAGTAATTTCTAATTACTTAGTACTTCAATTTTATATTACAAATTACTAAAAATAATTTACCCCAACTAGGTCTATTTGATTACGGGAACAAATCTCAAAAAGCCAATATAGTTTGTGTACAATTAAACTTCAAAACAATATTGATCCTAATATTGAAAATTGAAGTGTCAAAACGAGGAAATTCTGTCGATAAACTTTTTAAACGTGCATGAAATATTCGTCCCAAAATAGCATCGGACATTGATTCAGTAAGAAATAAATAGAAAAACAAGGTTTACCCTCATTTCCTCCAAAGACTGCTGTGCAGATTTTCATTTCACTGCAATGTTTTCTTAACTTTTATTTTTCTTGAAACTGAATTGTTCATACATCAGATAAAAATAATACTATATATCAAATAAGCGGAGTATGATAGAAATTTCTGAGAGTGTATATATCTAGCTTTGTTCGCCTACCGTCAACAAATTATGTCATATCATATGATAGCGGCGTCAACATATCATATGATATGGTAGTGCCGTCAACATATTATATTATATTATATGATAGCGCCATCAACATATTATATTATATGGTAGCGCCGTCAACATATTATATTATATGAATAGAGGAATATAAAGCCAAACGTATGTATTACGAATCCATAGATGAGTAAATGACATCCTGTATGTCTACTATGCAAAACCTGTGTAAAGTCATAGTACCCAGGATCAGGGGTTTACTCATGAGGATATTTAGAAAAGAGTCAAAAGATTTTTTTAAACAGATTTTTATTTGAAATTCCGGGTTATCATTTTTTTAAATTATCTTTATTTCTAAAACTGAGAGAGAGACCTATGTTTATGTACAATATTTCACAGAAGGAAAGAAAGTTGACGAGTGAGAGAGAGAGCGAGTGAGAGAGAGATTTACTTGGTTAAACTGCATCCAGTAGATCCCCGTCGTGGTGGAGTTCCACGTTAGCATTGCATCCTTCCACCGGACAGACAGGTACCCAGTGGTGACCATCTTCTGGCTCACGTCGCTTACATCATTAATGGCGGATATCCACAAAGTGACTTCCATGGGTAGACTCTGTCCCTGGTCCCAGATAGGGCGGATTTTACTGGAATAATTAGCGAGGAGGTCGCTGGACAAAGCTGCATATTCCTCTATGGTGTAGGAGAGGTGAGTACATTTCACTACCCAGACAAACGCGAATACAATAAGAAATGAGGTATGCATTTCAGATTCACTTTCAAAGGCTGACAGAAGAAATGATCTCCGGTGCTCTTTATCCCTGTGATTTTTCTTCCTAAACACCGATGAATTGACACATTTAATCCTTCTTAAATAGGAATGTACTTTTGATATATTTTTATGTCGGGCCGTGAACTTGGTTTTCCATTTAATACTTGTCATTTTAGTTTAAGATATTTTTTTCTGGGCACTTACAGACTTCATCATTGCTCAGGGGGAAAAAAACAACACACCCTTGGTTTTAAGAAAACTAATTTTACTAGTTCAAATGAGCGGGGTTATCGCAAGGTCATCCTCCATATTGCATTGTCATTGAGCTGTGATTCAGTGTCTTTATTTACTTTGACTGGAAGCCCATTTTATTCCCATTATAAACGTAATTGCTATGTGTAGGTTTCGTATAAATTAGGTATGAAATATTTTCATGACTAGAAACTGGCGGATTTATACGTATTTAGTAAAACATCAATATCACGAACTCGACCCGAGATTCAGTATTTCTTTTGCAGGGTTAAATTAAACTGTTTTCTGATCTCAAAAATATTGACATTTTGTCTCTATAAGAATATAATGTTACATGTTCGAAATATATATATATATATATATATATATATATATATATATATATATATATATATATTGCATTCCCTCCTTTGGTTGAACAATTTTAAGGCTTTTTATCTCTCTTTTTGACATTTTAGATAATTTATTGCGATTAATTAATGAGAAAATTCCGCATCAATATTAACTAGTACAATACACCTTAATTATGCTAATTATTGAGGAGATCAGAGTAACTGCAAGGGAAAACATCTTAGGATCGGAAGACAGGGAATGATAACATTGTAATACAAACAGGTCCCCTCACGCAGTCGTTGTGTGTGTTTTATCTTGGCGAGATAAAAAGGTTTTAATTATATTTGATTTTTTTTATATAATTTCTTTTAAAGGTTTGAATTATCAGTTCATCTTTCTTTTTCTTTGTTTTTAGAATAGTTCTTTTAATTTCATGACTAATATGTAATTATTTGACTACGAAGTTAAATCTTACTAATATAAATATCTATAAATACCTTCATGATGAAAATGCTGTGTATTTTGTATTTAGTACACTAGTACTTTCAATCGTATTGGACGACATAATTAAATGCAGATACTTCACACACACTTAATCCAACCAATATCTCACGGTTATATGTTTGTATATATATATACACACACACACACACACACACACACACATATATATATATATATATATATATATATATATATATATATATATACTTAAGGACTTTAGAAACGCAACACACATTTTTATTTTAATTTATTCATTGAAAACATATAAAATTTTTATTGCAAAATTTACCCACCATACATCGTATTGATTTCTAAAACCCATCTCTCGATTTACCCGTGTTCTCCCGTGGGGATACGGGCTGTTAGAATAGATCCTCAGTACCCCTTGCTTGTTGTAAGAGGCGACTAAATGGGGCGGTCCTTCAGGTGAGACCGCAAAAACCGAGGTCCCGTGTCACAGCAGGTGTGGCACGTAAAAGATTCCTCCCTGCTCAAAGGCCATAAGCGCCGAGCATAGGCCTAAATTTACAGCCCTTTACCGGCAATGGTGACGTCTCCATATGAGTGAAAGATTCTAGAGCGGGACGTTAAACAATATTTAATCAATCAATCAATCATTTACCTGTGTTCATTGTTTGCGCGTTGTGAGTAGACTAATTAGCACTTAAGAAATGAAATGCGCAAGCAGGCGTTAGTCAGTGTGAGGTTGCAAGGCGTTTTAATGTCCATCCGTATACAGTTGGCCGGTTGTTATCACGATTCCATGAGGCAGGATCCCTAAATGATCGCCCAAGACCTGGTCAACCGTTTGTGACAACGTCACGGCAACAAGCGTTCATACGGCAAAGTTCATCTGCGCAATAGGTTTACGGCCGTTGCGACCACGGCGAGAGAAAGCGTTGGGCGTCATGGAAGGCCTATTCATCCTAGAACCGTTTCCAGAATTTTGAAGCGTCATGGGATCCGCTGCAGAAGACCTTATAAAGGGCTACAGCTTAAACCGCATCACCGACGGTACAGATTACAATGGGCAAGACAGCATCTGACTCAACGTCAAAATTGGTCTCATGCTGTGTTCTCAGATGAGTCCAGATTTAACGTTAGCAAAGCAGGTGGTAGATGTCGAGTTTACCGTCGTTTTGCGAACAATTGTATCCTCGAGCGCGACAGGTTTGGAGAGGAGGAGTCATGGTCTGGGGTGCGATTAACCACAATTTTCGGTCACAACTGGTCGTTTTAAATGCAACCCTCACTGCTAGGAGGTATATGGACGAAATTTTGCAGCCTCTTTCAGCACCATTAATGCAGCAGCATAGGCAAGGAAATGGGTTAATTTTCCAACAGGACAATGCGCGCGCGCATACTGCAAGATTGACACAAAACGTTTTTTCAAACGAACGCCATTCCATTGACGTCCTTAATTGACCCGTTATGTCCCCAGACTTGAATCTAATCGATCATTTGTGGGACGAGCTGGGGAGACGTGTGCGCAGCCGCCAGCCTCAGAATCCGCAAGAATTAGGGAGAGTCATGTTGGAGGAATGGCAATATATTCCTCAGAGGACCATCCGAAATGTTTGTCAATCAACGTCACGTCGCCTTCGCGCCATCATCACTGCTAATGGAGGTCATACCCGGTACTAGTGAACAAAACCACATTTTTGACGCACCTCTCATTGACATTCATTTCAACCGTAGCCTCTTTGTAAATAAAATTATGTTCAAAATCAAAGAATAGTGTTCAGTAAACATGGTTTATAATATACCACTATGAATTTGTTTATCAGATGTATGAACAAATTTGCAATATTTAAAATCAAGTGTTGCATATTTAAAGTCCGTCAGTATATATATATATACAGTACAGTCGTCGCGGATTTCGTATTTTCCACCTAAGACGGTGTCACAGGCGGCTGACATTTTGAACGCATAATGAAAAAATATCTTCCAATAAACTAATATAAATTATATTTAGTTGACTAGAATATATTCTTTATTAATTAAATATATCTTTACGTCAAGCGCCTGTGATTGTATATTATATTAGATTTATTAAGAGTAGGAAATTATATATTTACATGTAAAAAGTGACAATGACGTGGTTACACTTAAAATGTGGAGAAAATGCAGAGGAATTATTACAGCAAACTCAATACGTATATCATAGACTAAATATCAATTCCACCCAAATGTACAATACACAAACAATCAATAAAGTATACATCAGCTCTTTGTATTTAATTTCTCAGGTAAAATCTAGCACTCTTACGGGGACAGTGGACATCCACCGCGATAGGTGAGTCCGCGTTGCCCACCGGCATCGCTCAGGTAGATTTAGGGTGGACCAGGTAAAATTGCCCAAGGTGACTGGGTGGAAAATACGAAATCCGCGACGACTGTACTGTATATATATATATATAGATAGATAGATAGATAGAGAGAGAGAGAGAGAGATGATTATATCATATAAAGTTATATATCTCTGTGTGTGTGTGTGTTTTTGTGTAACCGGAACCAGTATATCAGGGACAGTAACTCAGGTGATCGAATGCCCAAAGTATCTGTACACTGGCTCTAGTAAAATTTCAAGCCAGGTAAGCTTATTCCTGAACCATGGTCAACACATCGGAATGAAAACACCAGTAAAGGGTTTGTAATTTATTATGGATAATAAAGTTGATTTATATTGTATTTGATAACAAATAACAAATGAAATAAAAAAAAAAAACAAAGAGTAAAATAGCATCAAGATTGACACAAATCAATAAAGATGGAATATCCCGAATTTAGATTATAAATTTACTGAGTAAATTTAACAAAAAGGCTTCAATGATATCAGAATAATCTGTAAGGAAATGTGACAGGGTCAAAAATGAAAAATATCTACATATGTCCCTACTGGGCCTCCATAATACTGTAAACTTCCAAAAATAGAAATGAATGCCTTTTAAAGATGCCTCATATAAATATGATTTAACCAAAAATATAGTAAGTATAAACCTTCTACTGCTATCTGAAACAGGACTTGGTAAGGAGAACCTAATAAACTGATAACCTACATAATAAATTCTAGTAATATCCCAGCCAAATAAATACTACAAGTCTGCTGTTCATCCTGAGGTTATTTAACAGTCCCTAACTTCTATCCTAACAAAAATCATGCTTATTTCATTCTAGTCACAATTCAGAGCGTTAAAACCTTGAGGTTTACTTGCTCAGAATAACAGAAGAGAAAATTAACCATGAGATCAGAGCCTAACCAAGTGAGTACAACTAATCAAACACAGCCTCATATACCCTGAGTTCTATTCACTAACTTAAGCCAATCAAAACCAAAGAAACTATCCTGACTTATCCAATCAAACAATCGATAGCTTATTCACTTAGGAAAGCTTGACAACATTAATGACACTTCCTGATTAATATAAAAATATGTGGAATCAGGAATGTATCAACCACTACTTCATATGAAAAGTACTCAAAATAAATGACTGGCAGTAAGTAAATGAACTTCAAATGTAATAAAAAGCTGATTTAACACTCAGGGTTTGAATTAAATGCAATTCTAAATATCAAACAAAAAACCAGACCACACACACACACACACACACACACACACATACATATATATATATATATATATATACATACATATATATATATATATATCTGTGTGTGTGTGTGTGTGTGTGAACAGTGACGAATCTATAAGGAAGACTCAAAAGTTGCAGCTTCTCCTTGGGTTGAAGAAATTTTTTTAACAAAGATGATAATTTTTACCATTTTCACATCCCCTTTTGATGCGAGTAGCTAGAAAGGGACAAACTTGGTTTACCCCCACCCCCACCCTTTCAGAATGTTTTGAATCCACCTCTCGTCAATGTGTAACGCTAAATGTTGAGCTTCAGTAATCAATATTCATTAGAATTTTCTTCTATTTGGGTCAAACATATGTAGCAGTTATTATATAACAAACATTTCTACCCTTACCATGACAACCAAGATGTGGTCAAATAAGTTCCGCATCACGCCAGGAAGTAACCTATAAACATCCAGTGTAACATCTCTACACAAAATTTAGTCAACATAAATCCGTTTGTACGTACATGTAGCCCTGTACTTCAACAATATGCTATCAATAATCAGTTCTAAATCAGAAAATGTACGCAAGTTTTAACAATTAAAATTTAACAATTAATTCAAACATCTAAAGAGATAGCATTTCTTTAAAAATTATGGGTTTTTTTTAATTAAAGTTATTTTTGCAAGTTAGTCAAGCTGGTCAATGTACATAGTAAATGCAAGAACATCAAAGGCTAATCCATACTTGACAGTCAAAATGTGTTTACGATCGAGTTTGTACACATACAATATATCTGTCCGCAGATTTAAACCAGATCATTTTTGTTTAGTATAATTAAGAAATGAATGACTCCATACAGATAATGTCAGCAGTTTTAAGGACTTATAACCAGATGACAGCATACATTCAATTTGCCTAGCCACAATATGTTACAACAGGATATAAAGCATAAGTAATCACAAGGATTAATGACAGAATTTCACTTAGTTTGGTTGAGAAGAAAATATTTCATGGAGATGATAACAGCAATGAAATACATCTTGGATTATCCACTATCCGGCGATGTCAGACATAATCATGATGTAGACACAGACATGATCATGATGTAGACACAGACATAATCATGACGTAGACACAGATATGATCATGACGTAGACACAGACATGATCATGACGTAGACACAGACATAATCATGACGTAGACACAGACATGATCATGACGTAGACACAGACATGATCATGACGTAGACACAGACATGATCATGACGTAGACACAGACATGATCATGACGTAGACACAGACATGATCATGACGTAGACACAGACATGATCATGACGTAGACACAGACATGGTCATGATGTACGGTCAGACATTGTCATGGGGTAGAGGGTGTCCAAGCGTGTGCACCAGACCGTGACGAAGTGTGAAAAAATTTTCTCTACTGATGTTTTTCTTATCCAGCTCTTCTCCAAGTTTTGTCCTCGGCTCCAAGTAAAACTGAAGAATAATGTAAAGCATTACAGTAATTTAACCAAGAGATTACCTTAGCATGAAAGAACTGGTGGCGGTATAGTTAACAAAAGGCCTACGGACCATATCGCTCACCTGAATAATCTTGGTCCTACTGTTCAGTTGTTGATGTTTATCAAATATTGTTTCCAGTCTTTATTTTTAAAAAACATTTTGACCTCATATTGTGTCACCAACCTATCCCCAAATGATTATAACCAAACCATAATACAAGGCCACAAAGGAGAAACTCGGGGTATGAAATTAAATGCAAAGCCCTTCCGTAGAGAATCTATATACAAAATATGAAAGCCCTACATGAAACAGTTCAGGCATGCATTTTTCAAAAACATCTTAAACCAAAACTTGGAATTAACTCTGAGATTTTGCTTAAATTTTGACTACTCAACATTTTCCTGTGTAAAACTTTGATCTCCTATTGTAGTTCCACCCTACCCCTGGATTGAACAAACGTGAAGTGTGCACTACCTGAAGATACTTGCATATCAATATGACTAATCATGGCCCTTCTGTTCTTGAGAATAGTTTAAACGATTTTTATTGCATATTCCTATGTAAAACTTTGATCCTCTATTGTTGCCCCGCCCACCAAATACAACAAACGCGAGACATAACTTGCTCAAAATAGCCTTTGGGACAGGTAAGCTAAGAACCAAAACTCAGATCTATACAGTCGTTCCTGTCACAGCCTCTCTATTGGTAACTGACCTCTTTAGTCATTTTGAAGGTACCCCAGTGGATACCCATGGCATTTTTAGCTCTGACGTCATCAAATATTTTTACCGCTTCTTCCGGGTCCACGTGCATGGGTCTCATGAACCATCTGAAAGACATTAAATCCAACATCCCCTATTAAATGAGAGAGAGAGAGAGAGAGAGAGAGAGAGAGTGAGAGTGAGTGTGTGTGTGTGTGTGTGTGTGTGTGTGTGTGTGTGTGTGTGTGTGTGTGTGTGTAACTGCAATCGAAGAATAATATGTTACTATTTTCCACTTTGAGTTCGGTCTTGCGGCTCTTTTCAAAATACTACGACAATAAAATCATATCTGTCAACTGTGGTCTATGCTCTGATCCTTATATATAAAATCTATGTCACTTATATGTATGTTGCATTCATGAATAATACTGGCTTCAAACTTGTAAAGTTTTCAGATCTTAATTCAAATATTTTCTTGTGTTGTTGTTACATTGATGTTCCTCGTAAGCTTGAACGAAGCTTGAAAGAATATCATCAGTAACACTCCAGGGAGGAGGCTATAAAACGATAGTGGGTCTACTTTACCCTCATAACCTTTTTGTGTATAAGACGATAAAACGTTTTACAAAAAAACTTTGAAAATAATTAAATTGTACCCCACACCTTGGGCAAAGATCTCTTGGGGATTCGGCTGAGAACAGGTCCTCAGTACCCCCTACTTGTCGTTAATAGGGCGGTAATTCGGATGAGACCGCAAAATGCAACGTCCGTGTCACGACAGGTGTGGCATGATAATGATCCCTCCCTGCTCAGAGGCCCTGAGCGCCGAGCATAGGCCTAAATTTTCCAGTCAGGAAAATATACAACCAACCAACCTTGGTCAGAATTAAGCCACAATTGGATGTCATCTTTAAAATCTCAGTGACTAAAAACCTACAATTTTTCAAATCAATATGAAATAATTTCCTGTTTGTATGT
This sequence comes from Ostrea denselamellosa, assembly GCA_024699665.1. Lineage (NCBI taxonomy): Eukaryota > Metazoa > Mollusca > Bivalvia > Ostreida > Ostreidae > Ostrea > Ostrea denselamellosa. The sequence continues at coordinate 5,565,504 of JAMZEH010000068.1, forward strand.
ATTGCTCACAAATAAGTATGTCTATATTCGTCAACTAATTTTAATACAGAGCTCCTGTAACGGTACTATCTGAGTTTATAACTGTATTCACCTGTGGAGTTTACTTGACTCAGGTGAGGACTGTGGCCCACAGACTTCTTGTTCCCTTACCTAGGAAAATATGCACCTATGGGTATCGCAGCAAAGTCGAAGGGACCATACTTTCTGCCGATTTGTTTAAATGCAGTACAATACCCTGTGTCCCCAGCAAAGTAGAAGCTCTGTCGCGGTCCTCTGACAACCCAGCTACACCACAGAGCCTGCAAGAATAAAACTAAACAGTTTAAACCAAGTTTGTACATTCATCAGGTCAGAGGATATATTAATATGCATATTTAGATTAACGAATGGCTGACTTCTTTTTCTAAATATGAATTCAGCAATATTTGTCTATTCATTTTAAATTTCATTGGCTAGGCGAGTAGCTCAATTAGTTAGCACACCGACTGCTAAACTAAAGATCGCGGGTAGGAATCCAGCAGGGTTTTCATTTTTTTTTTCAAAATAATTACTCTCCACAAAAACTGATTTTTGACTAAATAAAAACTGATTTTTAACTAAATAAAGTGCACTTGAAAATTTTCTATTTCAAAATATTGTTGTTTTTATCCTCCACTTTTTATCCACATAAAATTTCTCTGGTGTAACATTCCTCCTTAAATGAAGAAATAAACCAAAGCATATATATATATATAATTATTATTATGTTACATTATATTATATTATATTGTATTATATTATATTATATTTCCTAGTTTGTAGGACTGTTTATTAATAAGATAAACGAATAATAACAACAATGTATTACTTTTTTATCTTTTCAAAAATAAAAAAAACATATATTTAAGCCAATTTCTAATATTCAGCAACAGTACACAACAAAACGTGTTCTTAACCCTTAGGTGCCCCCGAAAGTGACAGACTTCACATAATATACGTAACGTTAACACGATATGACTAATTTGGACTAGTCCTCGAGTCAGAACCCTGGGGTTGCAAATTCACAATTTTGATACATCCTCTCCTGCTTTTTCTAAACATGCATTTAGTTTTTATACCGTATTATCAAACTTAAAGAAGTATTTCAAATGATGAAAAACGGTATAATAAATCTGGCCCCACTCTCACCCCTGAGATTATGAAATTCACAATCTGGGTAAAAGACTATCTACTCCTTCTAAATATTCATTTTCAATTTAATATCAGTAGCATTAAAGATGTTATTTAAATGTTTTGTACATACACGATATATACCGAGTTTGGCCCCGCTCTGAAGCCAGACCTTTTATCCCTGGGCTCATGAAATTTACAATTTTAGTAGAGGCCTTCCCATTCTACATCACTATGAATTTAGTTTTTCTTAAACATATTAGGTTGCAAAGAAGATTTTTAAAACTTGGTCAATGTTTGGCAGGTTTTGCCCCGCCTCTAAACCCTCAGGGGAGCGAGAGTTCTGAAATTTACAATTTATGTTCCCTTTATCCGAACGACGTTTCGTATCAAATTTGAAAAGAATTGGAATGGTGGTTATCAAGAAGTTAAAAATGTTGTTAAACACTTGTAAACACATCACCGACCATTTTGGCCCATCCCTCATACACTACTCCTGGAATTATTAAATCTACAATGTCGCTAGAGGGCTACCTGCTCATTAAAAACATCCGTTTAGTTTCAATTTAGTATCAACAGTATTAAAGAAGATATTTTTAAATGTTTTAGAGATAAATATCATATTCCAAGTTTTGTCCCGCCCAGGCTAGGAGTCAGAACCTCTATCCCGGGGACCGTGAACTTTACAGTGTTTGGTAGAGGCCTTCCTACTTCATGCAATTAGGTTTTCTTACAGATGTGCTGTTCTAAAGAAGACATTTTTTGAAAATTGGTCAATATTTGGCAGTTTTTGCCCTGCCCTTAACGCCCCAGAGTGACTCAGATGACCTAAAAATGAAACAGATATATAAATAGATATCGTATTGAAAATCACATTATCATCGTAAAATACTGATTGTGTTATACAATGTGTTGTGTGCATCGTGGATTGGCCTCATGAAACGTGCAAAACATCACTGTATTATTGTTTGATTGATTGTTCGTTTGCTTTCTGCCACACTCAACAATTTCCAGTTATCTGGTGGCGTCCAGGTTTTGTAGGTGGAGGAGAAAACCCAGATACAATGTATCCGGGAAGAGACCACCGACCTTCCGAAAGTAAACTGGCAAACTTTCTCACATATATCGGCGCGAGCGGGATTCGAACCCGTGCCGAATAGAGGTGAGAGGACTTGTGATTTTGAGCGCAATGCTTTAACCAGTCGGCCACGGAGACCCCTTCACTGTATTAAGTATATTCGATATTCCACTCCTCATGCTCTAAAAAAAATATGTTCCCTAGCAAATATTTTAGCACGCCTATACTCTACACTTTTCCTAAATGTAACCTTTACCTTCATAGAATCCAGCAGCGTGCGTTCACAGCGATGCTGACACGGGACACTAACGAATTTAAAGTCCGGTCTTCCAGGCATTTCCGCTTCCTCCCACCAGGACAATTCAACCACGTTCTTACAACCAGCATTCAGCATCCATTCCTTAGTTCCCGCTGCAACAAACCACGTGATTTTGTCGTTGAATTTGGAATTGAGGCTTTTGACACTTCCATGGTCTAGGTGATCATAATGGTTATGGCTAATGATTACGGCATCTATCTGCGGTAGATCCTCTACTTTACAGGGCGGAGGACGGTATCGTTTTGGTCCTGCGAATTGCACAGGGGAACACCTGTTACTAAATATAGGATCTGCAAGAATGGTGAGTCCGTCCATCTGAACTAACACACTGGCATGACCTATCCACATTATCTGCATTTCCGACTTTGGTGGATTTCGTAATTTCTGGAAATCTGGAGTTTCCACTGGTAAAGTTTTGTCCAACTCCTGTTAAAACAGTGGATTGACTATTGCTAGACAGACACATTGCCAATGACTGTATTTACAAAAACAAAAACAAAACATATTTTCAACAATCATTTGAACATCACACGAATTGAGGCGCCACGATTTTTTTTTACATGGGGTATTTGAAATTTGACTATTTCATGCATTGCGAGTTATTTTTCACAATCAGACGAAGTCGTGATGGTATGTTTGTTATCTTTCCAGTACCTACCATGGTATCCTGTGGGGATCCGGGTTGTTAGAATATGTCTTCAGTACCCCTTTCTTGTCGTAAGAGGTGACTAAATGGGGCTGTCCTTCGGATGAGACCGCGAAAACCGAGGCCCCTTGTCACAGCAGGTGTGGCACGATAAAGATACTTCTGTTTCAAAGGCCGTAAGTATAAATTTTGTTTTCAGTCCTTAGCCGGCAATGGTTACGTCTCCATAGTGAAAAATTCTTGAGTGGGACGTTAAACAATATACAACCATCTAACCTATCATCTCTCTCTCTCTCTCTCTCTCTCTCTCTCTCTCTCTCTCTCTCTCTCTCTCTCTCTCTCTCTCTCTCTCTCTCTGATCATCTTGCCGAAAGACTTGTTACATGTACTTTCACGTCTTATGCCGAAAACGTGGCGAAGACACAGTTTTGGCTATTCAACTGTTGATCGGGATTCGAACCCACGATCTCCTACACACGATACTACCGCACTACCACATGACCAATCGCTGCTGCTCTTAACAATGAAATCAATCAAATCATATGTGTTTGCGATAACCGATTATTCAATACAAGAACTTTGTTTTATGTCACGTGATTTATAACAATGTCTGTGATGGAGAGTATTATTATTTTTCACCAGTATAATTTGACATATCCCTGCATATGCTTCTCAAACTTAGAATTCAGTGAACTTGCATATGAATAACAGACGTCCATGAATTATGCAATTATTTCATTATTATATATTAACTGTCCTTGACGACCTTGACGATCGATATTTCAAAACAAACTTTATCTGAGCCATTGTCTGATTGTACCCTCTGACTTGGGATTCCACTGTGGTCCTCATCAGTGATGATCTTTATTAAGTTTCTTATCCCTGGAGTTTCGAACCATGTGTCGAATGGGTTTTGATATCTGCCATGTTTGTATATGGGACGAATTAGATCTTCCTCCATACTGTCCATCTTATCTTAAAGGTAAAAAAAAAAAGCAATAAAACACCTTAAAATCAGCTTGTTTGAAAAATTAAAAAAAAATTTTTTTTTTTTTTTTTTTTGCGCCATCCATGCAGAACCATTGTCTACTTCTGGATAACGAGGTTCTTCATGCGACACAAAGCATGGTATTAAAATAATCCGTATCTTCATATTTATTGAATGATCTACAGAGTAGTCACGTTCAACCAGACGCTTAGCTTTCTCCGTAAATCTCCGATGAGTAATAACCATTACCGACAGGGAGCGCTAATTTAGTTTCGGTTTGATTCTCTCCGACGTAAAACTTGAACAGAGAATATTCCGAAAGATTTGATGTTAGTTATGTGATCCTTTGTTGGTGATACTAACGGGGAAATCACCAAACAGAAAATGTCAGCTGAAAAATGTGTTTTCACTTTTGCCTCCTATTTAAGTAATTTTGGTAAAATTGAATACAAAACAGTCTCTCGTAGGTAGAAAAGCAAATAAATCATTTCTTTTTACAACATTTTTAAACACTGTAGTTGTAAATCCTTCAGCTTAAACGGCAAATTCAATCTATTACCAATGTTATTTTGGAGGTGTGTTGAATCAACCAAACAAATGAAATACCGGTATTATGGTTAGCCTCGTTCTGATGTAACAAACTTTATCATGAGTCTTTTCCAGACACTCTGCTCGTCCCAGATTTACAAAGAGAGCGAGTGTCTGGTTGAACGAGACTAAAATATCCAATTATTCTGAACTCATTTTTACCCTAATTTTTATGAAATTTTAAACATTTATTACAAACCATTTGGACATAAACTCAATTGCAGAAATTTGATTAATATAACTTTAACATAAACTTTTAGCATTCTATTTCCATGATTTTGTTTTGTCGATTGGAATGAAAGCTTTGAGTGTGGTGTTCACAAAGTCACACCATATCTGTGTGGCTATACAGGAAAACGTCAGACACTGAGACCCAAATATGCAGATATCTGCTGTTAATGGTTCAAAGATTACTGCAAATCAAATCTTGTTAAATTCATGAAAATAATTTAGAAAAGTTGTTGTTTTCAGTGAATGATATTGTGAATTAAATAGAAGTATGCTCATTTATAGTCGTACACTGTAAATGTACAGATTTTATATCACACTTTCAGCGAAATCATTCATAAAATTCTGGAAAAACATAATATTAACAATGTATTATGATATTCACAAAGATCATTTTCATTCATATGTCGATTCAATATATCCCAGAGTACTGGAAATAAAAGACACCACAGAGTCTTCCACATTTGTTTTGTACTTACATATTTTACTGAAAATAGATGCTGAAGGTAAACTAACAACTCAACTTCATGACAAACGGGATGATTTCAATTTCTTCATCGTCAACGTCCTTTATCTATATAGCAATATCCCATTATCATCTGCATATATGGTGTTATATCTCTCAATTGATTCGATATGCAAAACCTTGTTTTACATTTCAATAGCCTTTAAAATGAGGATGGCTACTGACAAACAAGTTCATCTTACAGGAGTCTGTACAGTTGCGTCTAGAGACAGCATTTCTCTAATTCTATCGTCGTTAAAACGACCTAGTTTGCCAGTACAACATTCCATTAGGTCAAATGCTGTCTGATGTATTTCATACCAATAGTTAAACCGTTTATGGCACTATGAATCTGACTGCGGATTGCTCCGTTTCCTTGATCAAACTATAGGACTCGCGGCGGATGTGACCGGTCGACAGGAGATGCTTACTCCTCCTAGACACCTGTTCCCACCTCTGGTATGCCCAGGAGTCCGTGTTTGCCCATCCCTCTGATTTGTATTTTCTATCGAAATTACGAGACTGAGTGTTGTTCGTTATCTTAGCCTTTTCATGAATGGGGATGAAAGAGGGGGGGGGGGGGGGGTATTCACATTTGTATACTGTTTTACTATTATATATCTATTGTTATTCACAGTTACAGTAGGGCACAAAACACTATATAATTTTTAGCCAAACCGTCAGTATGTTCAAATCAATAACATGTACTGAATTTCTGCAAGAAAAGAAACAGCGACATAAACACGTAATAAATATCCAAATGGCTTCCCATCCACAGCTAATGTAAACAAATAGAACATTAAAGGGAGAGTGTGTTTTCTGTAACAAGTATAACCGATGCAAACAAATGAGAGAGAGAGAGAGAGAGAGAGAGAGAGAGAGAGAGAGAGCACTTTAAATCAATATAACCACCATTCTATGCAGCTACTCGGCCTACTGTTAAATAGAATGATAGAATGAAAGAATTGATCACTTAGATAGTTCTAGTAATGTCACTCACCATCACTCGATTGCTTTTTTATGTAATGCTCTCAATATTTCATTCACACACTAGGTTTTTATAGGTACACACAAACAAACCGACTCTCTATATTCATTTACTACTTGTAAGAGCAGAATCACGTGTGGCATTATATAGAACATGGTTACATAACCGTACTCTACCCAGAGATCTGTCCAACTAACGGTATACAGGAAAATGACCCTTGGAGAGCTGACAGTTCCCGGTATTGTATGCTTATATATATATATATATATATATATATATATATATATATATATATTAAATAATGCACTGAAATAAAGTTATATTTCACACGTAAATTAAAATACAATGTATTCGACTCAGACGTGTATGTAGTGCTGTACGTGTATGTATGTCTGTACGTGTATGTATGACTTTTATGATTGTTTAAAACACCGAATATTCTATATAACTATATACAACCAAAAGATCTGGGGGGGGGGGGTTATTTATCTGTTTGAATTTTGAGAGTAGTACAATTCTTTTTTACAATGAATTTGTTTGATCATGAGAATTTAAAAACGGTATTAAAATTCATCGTATTTTTTAAATAATTTGCGATATGCGGTATCAACAAACAGTAAATACATAATATCTTTGATTACATAAATGGGACATGTGCTAACTATTAAGTCAAAACGTTCCCGCTACGAATATTCTTATATTATTATCATCCTCATTATTTTATTTATTTTTATATGATTATTATTTATGTTATTTATTGTTTCAGGGGTGGTTCCAGAAAATTTTCAAAAAAAAGATGACGTGGGAGATCTAGGCCCTAAAATGACAATACAACCAATGGGTACAACCTTGTATTTAAACATCTTAAGATCCGCCACTGTGTTTTGAAAGCGCATAATGATTATAAGTGGTCGTATAACGACTAAAGTTTTTTTTATAAAAAGAATTGTGTATTTTTTAGCATAATCTATGTAGACAATACAGGTACTTAATACTGTGTGATGATATAGTACCATAAGTCCTTCCACAATATTATTCTACAAAAATCATTGCCTTAAATTAGACAGCCCGCATTTCGGTTACGGGTAAATACTGGAATGTCCTAGATTCCACACGAGAACACCGGCATCCGCTGTGTATATCTTAATGGTGATAGATACGTGTGTATTTCTTGTATAAATTGTAGAACTCAAACCGTTTGTGTAAGGTAAACAAATAAGGACGACAAACATTTTCGTCAACAGGTAAGTCTTAGAGATACATATATTATAATATTAACATCTATTCATAGTCCTCCATATCTAGAGGAATGATCATTTTGGTGCGATTGTCGTTTCCTCCTCCCCCCCCCCCCCCCCCCCCCCCTCCCTATGTAATTAACCCAGTTTATTAATTTCTGTAATGAATAAATAAATGCCACTATTGACATTCGTCAATAATTCGGTATGGAGCGCTGTCTGGCTATGTATTCAAAAATATTCGTGATCTCTCTAGCGGTCTGCCAAAGAATACAAGAGATTGAATTGAAGGGTATTCGATCTTTTGAAACATCAGTGCGATATATCACTGACGTAATTTTTATTCAAGTTGTTTGATCCTGAGGAAAATCTTGAAACAATTCCAAAATTAATGTGTATTTACTTTTATTCTCTAAGACATCCATAAGGGAGATAAAGTGTTATGCATGTATGTTTGATAGTATTATAGCTTCATCTGCTCAATTATCAGTACTAAGGTATTCTACAAATAGAATAATAATAATAATGATAATAATAATTATAAAATATGATTCTATTAGATATCTTATATACATACCAAAAAAAATAAATAAATAAATAAAGGCGGTTGTAAAGTTATAAATAGTTTCAATGTACAATAATTGAAAGTGGTTTTTTTTTCCTGGTGTGTGTGTGTGTGTGTGTGTGTGTGTGTGTGTGTGTGTGTGTGTGTGTGTGTGTGTGTGTGTGTTTTGGTGTGGTTTTTTTTATTATTATTATTTTTTTTTTTTTGGATTTGTTTTGTTTTTGTTTTTCACACAATGTTTCCGAAACAAACTGAGAGGTGAAAACATAATGATTGTCTTTCTATCCTAGCATACCGGGCGCTAAACAATAACAAAAAGCGGTGAAAATGAAGGCAGAAACAAGCAAAAGAAAGAGGAATTCAATCACAGCTTGTTTACTGGATAGAATCCTTAATTTACGCGAAGTTAAATCAAGAGAACATGGCGAGTTGACTGTTGAACAAGAAAGAAAAGTTTACATTTATTTCAGCAATACACATATAAAAATTAACTTTATTTCGCGAATGGTACCTTTCGCTGAATTACGCGATCATTAATTCCTCGCGTATATTTACATATTTACAGTACATGTATACGGAAAACGACTTAATATCAAAACTTCCCGACGCCATTAAAATCGTTTCCTTTCCGGTCATGTGTGAGCAAGGCACATAAGGGTGACCGTAAACGTCCTAAAGAACGATGACCTTATAAATTTCAAACGAATCATTTTAACTAGAATGAAATCAAATTGGTTTCGTTGCATGAATTACAGTACCCGAAACTTCAATATTTTTATCGTGTTCTGTATCCTATTATGTCGTGTATCTATCCTATCGTGCGTGTATCCTATCCTGTCATGCGTGTGTGCTATCCTATTTTGCGTGTGTCATATCGTATCAGGTTTTCTATTTATCAGATTTACCGTTTTCTATCTTGGTTTTCCGTTTTCTATCGTGGTTTACCGTTTTCTATCTTGCTTTTCCGTTTTCTATCGTTGTTTTCCGTTTTCTATCGTGGTTTTCCGTTTTCTATCGTGGTTATCCGTTTTCTATCGTTGTTTTCCGTTTTCTATCGTGGTTATCCGTTTTCTATCGTGGTTATCCGTTTTCTATCGTGGTTTTCCGTTTTCTATCGTGGTTATCCATTTTCTATCGTGGTTTTCCGTTTTCTATCGTGGTTATCCATTTTCTATCGCGGTTTTCCGTTTTCTATCGTGGTTTTCCGTTTTCTATCGTGGTTTGCGTTTGTGAGGTGTTTCATACAGGTATCGTGTTTTTCGTTCATCGGGTCTTGTTATTGTTTTAATTTCTTGATTTCTTTTCAAATGCACATTCAATTTGATTGACTAGAAAATTTGTTTATATATCGAATATTAGTAAACACAAATTTCTACATTGCTACGTGACGACGTTCTAAATCTATCAATCCGCCCGACATTATATTTCAAACTGAATTTATCAAAATATATGGAAACTTTTCGAATTGTGTGTCAATGTGATATCAGAAAACTAAATTATACGGAATGTTTTTTTTAATTATTTTGTACGGTATGAAATATTTATTAATAAATAGCATGATTTAGTCTTACAAGGCATCCTAGTTAATTCAACTAGGTAATTTTTTGTGTGGTGTCCTATGTGTGATCCCTGGACACCCCTGAGGGGGGATTAGGTACCTAGGTTAGTTGGTTGTATATTGTTTAATGTTCCGCTCGAGAATCTTTTTACTCATATGAAGACGGGCTGCAAAATTTAGGTCTAATATGCTATGCTCGACGCTTAGGAATCTTTATCATGCCACACCTGTTATGACACAGGGCCTCATCCGAAAGACCGCTCCATTTAGCAGCCTCTTACGGCAATCACGGGGTACTGAGGACCTATTCTGATCCGGATCTTCTCGGGTCTTTAGGAGGAGTGAGCATCCCTGTTGTTTGGTCACACCCGCTGTGAGCCCTCAATCATGACCAGACAGAGTAATTCTTAGTAAAAGCTAGTATACAAAAACGGTCTAACAATTGGTATGAAACACGATAGACAGCATTCGACCTAACGACAGATTTTATTTGCAAATAAGATCATTAGAACGACCTTAGAGATTTCCAGGCTTCAAACGAGACTGTTGGATCCGAAAGCCCTATAACATCAACTTCTTTGTCGGTAGCTTACCTCGATTTAAAAATTGGTCATACACAGAACATGCTCTCGCGTATCGAATCAGTTGAAAGACATGAACGCCATATGCTGGTGAGGATGGGATATTGCTACATGAATATAGGAAGTTGACGATGGAGAAGCTGAAGTCATCCCGTTGATTTCCATTTCGCGTTAACATTTTTGTTCAGTAAAATAAATATGAACCAGTTATTGACGACTTTATAGTGCCTCTTATTTCGAGATCACTGGCATATATCGAATCGACACATGAAAATATATGAATGAAAATGAACGTTGTTAATAGATTAAACATCGTTGATATGTTGAAGGCCACAGCAATAATTTCTTTCTTCTCATGTAGAAGCTTAAAATACTGCTTGATAAGAATATGAAAATAGGTAGGCTAATAAAGAAGCATAATCCATGCCCATTTGAATGCCAACAGACTATTGGGAGACCTGATCAACAAAGACTTTAAATCAGAAAATGATGCCTTAAAAATGTGCTATTATGGCACGTCTATATGTAACGTGAACTATGATAATTAGCAAAATTAAAACTAACTTTAGATATTTTATCAAAATAAAGATTTCGGTTTTATAATAAAAATACATATATATATAAAATAGAAATTAATTTCGTACAAGAAGACAATAATGTAATTTTGCTTTATTCAGAGCCTCTGAATAAATTTTTTAACACAAATATAAATATCAAAAATTTATAAACCTTATTTTTTCTGTCATTGAAATTGTAAAGGACACTTTTACAACAAACATTTTCGAAACCATGCCAAAATGACAGCTAGTATTACTTTAATACCAAGAGTGCTTGTGTGTAGAATCAGAGTGGTATTTAACAAAATATTTCTTTTCATAACTGATCATATGACATGCATATTTCCGTTTTCTATCTTTATTGAGAAAGCAGCTGTGTGTGGTATCAGTCTTTCATTTATTGTGGGGAATGGTCGCGTATAGTGTTGAAAAGTCCTATGTTTTGATGTTGTTGATTTGGGAAAAGTTTTGTGGTTTCAAATTTAGTAAAAGTTCTTTGAAATTGTTTAGAGTCCACATTTTATTTACCTCGTCTCACATATGTTGTGGTAGAGTACGTCCGAAGATTTTCCCTTCAAAGCAGTTAATATTTCTATGACACTGAAATATATGAGCTTGGTAAAACAAAATTACTAGGCCGAGCAATGTATCTCTCTTTGTAAGGGTTTTCGTGTAGATTGTTTATCGTACCCGTGCATTGTGTTTATTTGGTGTATCGTAAAATCGTTTATCAGGATAAAAGCTTTAATTGTGAACTCGAGCTTATCAAGCCACTATGAAAATCGTTTCTCCTATCGTGCATGTGTATTAGCGTATCGTGCATTTATCCTATCGTGTGTGTGTACTAGCATATCGTGTATTCAACCTATCGTCCATGTATACTAGCGTATCGTGCATTTATCCTATCGTGCGTGTATACTAGTGTATCGTGCATTTATCCTACCGTGCGTGTATACTAGCGTATCGTGCATTTATCCTATCGTGCGTGTATACTAGCGTATCGTGCATTTATCCTATCGTGCGTGTATACTAGCGTATCGTGCATTTATCCTATCGTGCGTGTATACTAGCGTATCGTGCATTTATCCTATCGTGCGTGTATACTAGCGTATCGTGCATTTATCCTATCGTGCGTGTATACTAGCGTATCGTGCATTTATCCTATCGTGCGTGTATACTAGCGTATCGTGCATTTATCCTACCGTGCGTGTATACTAGCGTATCGTGCATTTATCCTATCGTGCGTGTATACTAGCGTATCGTGCATTTATCCTACCGTGCGTGTATACTAGCGTATCGTGCATTTATCCTACCGTGCGTGTATACTAGCGTATCGTGCATTTATCCTATCGTGCGTGTATACTAGCGTATCGTGCATTTATCCTACCGTGCGTGTATACTAGCGTATCGTGCATTTATCCTACCGTGCGTGTATACTAGCGTATCGTGCATTTATCCTATCGTGCGTGTATACTAGCGTATCGTGCATTTATCCTATCGTGCATTTATCTTGTTCTTATTGCTATGTTTTATGTTAAGAATTACGATGCGGGATTGTATTCTATAACAACATGCATTATAGATACTTTATAATAGCCGTGCTAGTCTAGAGACAAATATCGTTTAATGATTAGTGCGTATGAACCTTCAATAAGATTTTTGCACTTAAATTTTACTGAGACTTTTTTAAATTATATATATTTGTTTGTTTGTTTGTTTTACATATATATTTAACTAGTTACTGTCTTATTAAAGCCCTCTTCAAAATATATGGACAAATTTAAGCAATTTTATTTTAATCAAAAGTGCACATTTTCTAATTGTATCCTTCAAGTTAACTGATAGTATTTGAAGACACTACTCTGATTTGCAGGTTGCGGTTTGTTAGGGGACAAAATGGAGAGTTCAGAGGAAGATCTGGTTCGTCCCATATTCAAAAATGGCAGATATCAAAATCCATTTGACACCTGGACCAATTCAATCGGCATCGGGAATCTTTTCAAACTGATATTTAGCGAATCAGATCACAGTAGAATTCCCAATCAGAGGGTTTGTATTTTTGTTCCCATCAACAGAAATGTCACAAAATATATAGAATCTAAATTGAATCAGAGATTCTAGACCCGCTCCGTGCATGTAAGTGGCAAACATTACAAATGTACTGATTAAATGGACTCTTGTGTGAACTTTTTCAAAGTAGTGATTGATTGATTTTATATTGTTTAACGTCCCGCTCGAGAATATTTCACTCATATGCAGACGTCACCATTGCCGGTGAAGGGCTGCAGAATTTAGGCTTATGCTCGGCGCTTATGCCCTTTGAGCAGGGAGGGATCTTTAACGTGCCACACCTGCTGTGACACGAGGCCTCGGTTTTTGCGTGACTCATCCGAAGGACCGCCCCATTTAGTCGCCTCTTACGACAAGCTAGGGCTGCTGAGGATCTATTCTAACAACCCGGATCCCCACGGGGTAGTTATTTTATCTTTATAATATCAATAAGTCACAGAGAGTTTTGTACATAGATTTGATTGTCGTTTAATTGTTTTATTTTACGTCCCGTCGAGAATTTTTCACTTATATTGAGACGTCACCAGCTGTAGGTGAAGTACCACAAATGTAGACCTATGCTTAGTACCCAGGGCCGTAGCAGTGAGGGTTCTTTAACGTGTCAATGCCTGCCGCGACAAGGGACCTCCGTTTTTAAGGTCATATCAGAAAGACCCGTGATTCTCACTTCTAAATGCCGAGCGTTTGGCGAAGAAGCAATCACTACCTACGTTTACATCTTAGGTTTGACGCGGCCTTGGCACGAGCGGGACTCGAACTCATGACTTCTCGGTTACGAAGCAAACGCTCTATCCACTGAGCTACATAGGTTCGATGTCAACTGGCAGTTGTATAGTGGAGTTATACAAGATTCTGTGTTAAGTCCTTTGTTGTTGTTGGGTTTTTTTTTGGTGTTATATATATATATATATATATATATATATATGTGTGTGTGTGTGTGTGTGTGTGTGTGTGTGTGTGTGTGTGTGTGTGTGTGTGTGTGTGTGTGTGTGTGTGTGTGTTACGAATATTGCACATATCATCTTCACCTTTGCTAGAGTATTTGCAGATTTAGGGAATAACCATCTTTTCACTTGTTGTTTGCGACAATTAATGTTGATTTAACGGTTGCAATCTGAGTTTCATTGGTGACACGTAAGCCAGTGGGATAAGAAAAACGAGTTATTACGACCGCTAAATCAGCATTACAAAAGAGGGCAGTCATTCCCATATTAATGCAATTTCTCTCTTTGCTTGACGTTTACATCTTATCTCGTTATTTTGTTTTATGAAATATGTTACGAAATGTTTTTACTTGACCTGCTTTTGCCACATTGTATTATAATGTCACAATCAGAAACTTTTCCCTTTCGTTAATGTTTGTTTGATTAACTGCCACCAACCTCAGTATATTTGCCAATCGAAATGCAGAGTGCAAAATAGTTACATTAGAATAAATTTTTATCAGAGGTCAGATTTTAATCGCTGGTATATCACATGTACAAGCTCAGACAACACCAACGAAAATCAGTGTAATTCATCAATCTAAGCGTTGAAGGTTTATAATGTTTGATTGGTACTATTTAAATTTGCAAATAAGAGATAAACTCTGTAACATTTGCTTCAGGTAAAGTTCGAAAGTTAAATAAATGAAGAATTTTCTTGACAGGAGTTAGACAAAACCTTACCAGTGGAAACTCCAGATTTCCAGAAATTAAGAAATCCGCCAAAATCGGAAATGCAGATAATGTGGATAGGTCATGCCAGTGTGTTAGTTCAGATGGACGGACTCACCATTCTTGCAGATCCTATATTTAGTAACAGGTGTTCCCCTGTGCAATTCGCAGGACCAAAACGATACCGTCCTCCGCCCTGTAAAGTAGATGATCTACCGCAGATAGATGCCGTAATCATTAGCCATAACCATTATGATCACCTAGACCATGGAAGTGTCAAAAGCCTCAATTCCAAATTCAACGACAAGATCACGTGGTTTGTTGCGGCGGGAACTAAGGAATGGATGCTGAATGCTGGTTGTAAGAACGTGGTTGAATTGTCCTGGTGGGAGGAAGCGGAAATGCCTGGAAGACCGGACTTTAAATTCGTTAGTGTCCCGTGTCAGCATCGCTGTGAACGCACGCTGCTGGATTCTATGAAGGTAAATGTTACAAAAGGAAAGGGATGGTATAAAAATTAGTAGAACTGCAGCGTATACTTATTGGGAGAATATAATAAAATAAAGTGGCTCGAAAAAAAATCTCCAGGATTCATAATGGGTATCTGTATCCAGGGAAAATATTCGCTCCGTTTTATTTTCACCATTTTCGTCCTCGTCGTCAATGGGCGAATTAAAGACGGCGAAAACGTTTTTTCTCATATCTTTTTTAATACAATTGTGTCAGGGTTAATTTAAAACAGAGAGAATCGTTTGAAAGTGTACGTGTAGAAAGAAAGATCGTAAATAGTACTGTAAATGCACTATTATCTATGATTGCCCTGAAAGTGGACACCATTTAGTAATGAAGGACTGACTATGTAACTGCCTGATTTACAGTCTAAGCGTCATGTTAAGATATAACTCATTTAATCAATACCGATGGTGAATAATGCTTGGTATTAGACTCCTTAGCTCTGAAATGTGAGCACATGTCATCGTCAGGTGACACATGCAAACAAAATAATGATCAAATTTGAATGACAGGCTTTTCTAAAAAAAAAAAAAAAATAGTAAGGATTAATTATATGTACTTATCAAAAAAGATTTAGATTTGCGTTTTCTTGTTTCAGGCTCTTTGGTGTAGCTGGATCGTCAGAGGGGCTCAACACAGCTTCTATTTTGCCGGAGACACAGGGTACTGTAGTGGGTTTAAACAGATCGGTAGGAAATATGGACCAATAGATTTCGCCGCAATTCCAATAGGCGCATATTATCCCAGGTATATGGCAACTGTAGAAGTTCTAAGACATATTCAACTTTGAATCTCTATTTTTGGGATCTTATGGCTGCTATGTTTTTTATCGTCCCATCGGCGCGAGAGTACGATACTATGATGGCGATGGTACGATGCTACCATTTTACAATTGTACCATCGCTCTCCTTAATATCTGTATTTCTTGTGTATTTACGTGTGTGTGAACAGTAGAGTGTATGGCATAAAGCACATCAGATATTATGCATTCACATCACACCCTTTTATAATTCTATCATTCTGTTTTACTCACTTATAATAAAACAATCGCTAACATTTTGGAAATGCTTTCAATATATCCAAAAATACATAATGATGTAATTACGAAAATCAAACTACACAGCATAAAACTAGTTATTACGTAATTCAATAAGCGGAAATGTGATGAATGGTTACTAAAAAGTTACAGAACGGTTACTGAAAGGTGACTAAATGGTTACTGCGAAATGACTGAGTGGTTACTAAAAAGTGATCGAATGGTAGAGTTCTGCCATTCAGTCACTTTTCTAGGTCTTTCAGTGAACTTTCAGTCGGCTGAATGACACATCCTGGGATAATATCAAACAGTGTTTCCGACCACCTTGCTTGTATTAGCCATAGCTGCTTCCGTCTGTTCACGCATGCTTCAATACATATCTTAAAGACGGCGATGGTACGACGACGCGATAGTACGATGGTTGGTTGTTTGTTTGCATATTATTTAATGTCCCGCTTGAGAATTTTTCACTTACCATTGCCGGTGAAGGACTGCAAAATTTAGGCATATGCTCGGCGCTTAAGGCCTTTTAGCTAGGAGAGATCTTTGTCGTACTACACCTGCGGTGACACGGGATCTTGGTTTTTACGGTCTTATCCGAAGGACCGCACCATTTAGTCGCCTCTCACGACAATCAAGGGGTACTGAGGATGAATTCTAATCCGGCGTGTCATCGTATCATCACATCGTACCATCAGGTCATCGTATCATCACATCGTACCATCAGGTCATTGTATCTTCGTGACAATAATACGCAGGGACACATGACAGCAATATGATTCCGTACTATGTAGTTTCCACTAACAACAATTGTAAGATGGTTGTTGTATGCTCCATGGTTGTTTGTGTCATATAATTTACAACCCCCCCCCCTCTCTCCCTCTCTCTCTCTCTCTCTCTCTCTCAGAGTGAACATATATACCTGTGCAGAACTTTGTTTGCTAATTGCAGATGGATCATGAGACCCATGCATGTGGATCCTGAGGAGGCGGTGAAGATCTTTGAAGATGTCAAGGCCGAATATGCCCTTGGCATCCACTGGGGTACCTTCAAGATGACGCGAGAGGTTGGTCATGTGCCAGTGGCACTTTTGTTTTTCTTCGAATTTTATTATTCTTTATTAGGTTTTTGTTAAATATCAAGATGTAGATAAACATTTGATAAACCTGTAAATAGATGATATATATTCCGCTGTAATATCATATCTATATCCAGTCTTTTATTGTCGAAATTACAATCCAGGGCACCCTATTACAAAAGAACTTACGACTACAACCAAAATATTCTTCTGTAGTTTATCTAAATTCATTCTTTCTGTTTATTAAATTGTTCTTTTAATGTGAATTAAAAGAATATAGTTATGTAAATTTATTTATTAAATTAATTAAAATTAATTTAGCTGACAAGTTTTACTTTTATGATTTACATTATTCTTCAGTTTTACTTGGAGCCGAGGACAAAACTTGGAGAAGAGCTGGATAAGAAAAACATCAGTAGAGAAAAATTCTTCACACTTCGTCATGGTCTGGTGCACACAGTCGGGCAAGCAGTTCCCTCATATACGTAACTATAGGCATGAGCAGTCTACAGGGCCTTAGTAGTTTGGAAGTCAGTATTTACATTGGTAACAATGCTCCGTACAATATGCAGCATACGCTATCAGTTTTTACTTATGTCCAATCTTATGGGTATTAACAGGTTATATGCAATGATAAAAGACAAATGATCCCCCCCCCCTATTTAAATGTACTAATTTAATTATGTATATATCTGATGGTTACATATGATAACCTGGCATCTTTTGGCAAGCTGTCTCCAGTTGTCAGTGGATTAGTGTAGCATTGTGATATTTTCACTACCTCCGGTGACATTGAATGTTGTGAATTCCTGCCAGCAGTATGTGATAACTTCTCTTTTAACCCCCCTTCCAGTTGTTATAATCTTGTAAAAGTAATAGAACCACCACCCCTTCTTTTCCTCAACTTTCTGTCATATCACTTAATTCAGAATCGAGTAGTTTGAAATATTACTTTGGTAAATCACAATTCTGTTATATTTGTTTCGCATTTCGCTGAATCTGTATGTATAATGGTTATGTGCATGTCCGTTTTCTACAATGCCTGTCAGCTCCGGTTTTTTATGGTGATCTCCATGTAGCAGTATATTTACTGGTTCTAGACATCAGATACAGGGATTTATTTGCTTTAAATTTATTTGTTTGCATATATTTATTGTCTTGTCCGTTTATTTATTTGTAGTAATGATTTTGAAATGAAGTATTCAAGACGTTTTATTGCTTTGAATGTGTGTATGCATTCTTGGACATTGTTCTCAAATTAGACAATCATTCTTTTATACAGAATCGATGCTATTAAGTCTAATATCGGTTATTTATTTATTTATTTCATTTTATTTATTTAGTTATTAGTTATTTATTTATATGTTGTTGTTCTTCTTGAATCTTTATTTCAAATCGATCAAAAAGATCACATTTAAGACGGAGTCGTTTTATATACGCTAATCTATATCTGTCTCTGTAGGGCTGAGTCCTCAATAGAAGAAAATTACTTTGTCTCAAATTCAGGGCTTTTTTTTTTCTTTCTTTTTTTTCACCATTTTTCACTGCGCTTGCAAATTGATATTCGTTTGTACCACGTGATAAAGATGTTAAGTGTGGAGGATTTTCTTCTTTTTTAAAACAGTTTTTTTTTTACTCTCCTTGTTTTGATATACTGTACATAGAACTCCAACACATTTATTAACCTTGCTTGATTACAATGTTAGCCCAGATAATAACTACTTATTTGCTTCGTGAGCGGTAAATCATCGGAAAGCTAATGTGTATATATCTATCTATCTAGATTCCTGTGTATAGTTTGGTTTTTAGTTCTCGACACTCGTTTGTCTTGAATATATATGTACAATTAAATTGTTATATTCTAACATCATTCACACAACAGTGTCCTTTTGCTGTATATGAGGAATACGCAAGTATTTTTTCCGTGTTATAAATTTGCAAAACATAATTTTAAAAAAATAGAATCAAACATACATCTTTTTTTTTTGTTTTTTTTTTTTGTTCTTTTTTTTCAATTTTTTTTTTTTTTAGAATGGAAAGAGAATTGACAATGGCTCAATTGAAATACTTCTACCACTAATTGTCTTAATCTACTGTTAACAAAGGTCATATATACTTAACTTTTCATCAGGAGAGAGAGAGAGAGAGAGAGAGAGAGAGAGAGAGAGAGAGAGAACATGATAGAGCTATGGTTTGGTAACAACAGTATTTTACAACATACAACTCAAAAGTTCTTCAAAAATAAAAATACAGACCAGATATTATAGCAAATCTATCGTCTACTTTTGGAATACGGGGTGGTACCGATTTTTCTTTTTTTAGCTTCTGGCAGAAATAAAATTAAACTAATCTTAACATCATATCCGGAAACTTAGTTACGGCATGCGCTACAAAAACTACTTTTGATAATACAGTGTAAGTATACTCCCCAAATCCCCAGTAACGTCTAGACGCTCTCAAGAAAACAAAAACCCCTGTTAAATAGCGCATATCAACATGTAAAGGGTGTTAAGAAAGTTCGTTCCATGATTTACAGCATGCCTAAAATTATTTATAAACAACTCATATACAAGTTTATATGTTTTTAATAACCAGACAGTCCACCTTTGTTTTTCAATACATTTTTAATTCTATTTGGCATTGAATGAATCAAAGAAATCAAATGTTTCTGAGGTATTTCCCTCCATGCACGGCGAAGTCGGCGTCGTAATTGGCACATTGTCGTTGGGAGCGGATCCTTGTAGGCCTCGCTGTCCAAAATACTCCATAGATTTTCGATGCAATTTAGGTCTGGGGAATTGCCTGGCCATTCTACTTTGGTAATAAAGTTTGGTAGATTATTTTCACACCAATTCTGTGTTACATGTAGCAGGGCAGTGTGAGGGGTCGCTCCATCTTGAACAAATGTGGCGTGTCGTGGATATTGAAGTAACTTTCGTTCGTCGATCCTACCACTATTTTTCTGTCGATTTAGAGCAGGTTTTAGTTCTTTTTGAAGGATATTGTTCACATAATAATCAGCATTAATAGTTTTGCCGTCTGGAACAATGTGAAGTTTGGATAATCCCTGTACTCCCATCGCACCCCATACCATGACTTTAGCGCTCGACTTGACGCAGCTTACATCTGGAACCTCATCTGACTGGGACCCCCATACAACATCGTCCTGTCGGTTCGGAACATGAAACAAATATTTCGTAGATTCATCACTAAAGATGTAGTTTTCCCAGTCTTCAGCCGTCAAATGCTTGTGATCACCAGCAAATTTCAATCTCTTTTGCCTCTGTGTTTTCGTCAATAGTTGATTTCTCGGTCTTTTAAATGCCTTCCATTTTTTAACTTTTCGCAAATAATTAAAAACAGTTACATGACTCACATTAAAGCCTGAGTTCTTAAGTTCCTTGCTGCATTTCCTTGTTGATTTTCCTCGTTTGTATTTTATGTTTTCCACTTTTCTCTTCACTACCCCCACTATCTTCGAAGGCCGCCCGGATCTCGGTTGATCGGATAGCTGTTTATTTTGCTCTCGCCTTCGCCTCCACTTTGTTACCCATCGCTCACTTTTACATAGCTGCTTAGCCACATCCTTCACACTTAATCCTGCATCTAATAAAGCCAAAGCTTGAGCTCGTTCATTAATTGTATCAACACTTGTACACAGGACGTCTGCTTTTTCACTGAACTCGGCATATTTATTTCATGACGTAATAGACACTTTGTTTACATCACACTATAGTAACACAAGAGAGTGCACATAGGGAAGGATAACTGCTGATATAATGAAAAAAAAAAGTCTATAGAGTTACCAGTAAAAATTTTAAACAAAAACATGTCGTTTTTCTATTTAATTTTTCAAATTTACAAACGGAACGAACTTTCTTAACACCCTTTAGTATACAAAAAATATAAGGACTAATTGAAAGAAAATATATTTGCAAAAGTGCTTGATAAATTTGCGAGTTTTGTGTATGTACCCAAAATAAACGATACTTTATTAATATTCACTCTTCCATGATGTCATTAGCAACGGCAGGTGTTACGTAGCTATAGCTAATATCTGATTGGTTGAATGATTGTCCGCCATAACCTTCGTCAAACATTAATGCGACGTATATCAATGTAATGGATTACGCTGATTTCCACTTTTACATATATGATACTACTGAGGCAATATGGTTAACATATGTGCATGGAGACGTGTAACAGCGACACTCATTACCCTGATAGATTGGAAAATGTTAAATCTGTGTCATTTCCGAAATCGAAATTATTTTCTACAAATTAGTACAATTAGTACGATGGGTGAAAATTTGCGCACGACCACACACACAGCTGAATCAAAAAAAAAAAAAAAAAAATCAAAAAAAAATCACCCGTCACACGTACGTCTGCTCCGAGGTAAGAATGATATTATTTTGCACGCACGTCAATTTTGTAGAATTCTGTCAAAAAACTTTACATCGTATTCAGATGGATAACCGTGGTTGTAAAGAAGCGTGGTCAAAGGTTAAAGAGTAAATGTATGTACATTGTTTACATTGAACATTACATCATTGTCTTTGCATGGAGCCTTTGTACGTGTATGAATATTAAATCTTGAACACAGGACTTAGAAACACGGGGGCAGAGGTCAACATTTTTGTTACTTTACCTTGCTTATCATGGCCTGATCAGATAAGTACATCGTTTTGCAAAAGGTCCAAAATTCTTGAGGAGCAAAACAACCCCCTTAGAAATGTTTGTGTAGCTGATCATCGTAAATCCTATTTCCTGGACTGGGGAAATGACATTTCAATTCATAACTACTATAATTATTAAAGAATGAATGAGGGTGAGGGGTCAAATAACCTATACAGTTTGATGTCGCATGTATGTGTACATGTAATATATATATTTTTAAGTATACGTATATAAACAATTAGGATTTAGTTTAATATCATTATTTATTACATATTTATGCCTTTATCCCGTGGATATCACTTAATGGATAATTTTTTCGTAATCCATAGTTTGTATTCCTACACCACGTGACGGAATGTAAATAAACAAATACACAAACCACAGCGCATGGAAACACGTTGTACAAAAATTAAGCGAAAATAACGTACCTCCAAATCAGATCATGCAGGTAACCGGTCATAAAAACACTTAGTCCAGTAATAATTACAGCAGCATCAATGAAAATCGACACAGGAGTATTTTCGGTATTCTCTCCAATTGCACGCTCCAAATGAACCCGGGATACGCATCATTCCATTTGACATAAAATAATTCAATCACTAATACTGCTGAAAGAAACACAACCATATCTAACGCTGAAACACAACCACATCTAACATTGAAACACAACCACATCTAACATTGAAACACAACCACATCTAACATTGAAACACAACCACATCTAACGCTGAAAGTCCCATGACAGTCAATGTCACAGGAGGCATACAGAATTGCGATGTCTATGGTGGGAAATTTATCATCAACATCCACACATGTGAAAACAAATTCAAAACAAGACCGCGCGTCCTCTATGACACTGATTCTGATGACTGACAAGTTTCATAAATAATCATAAAACTTCAATGTAAAACGTTCTGAAATGTCATTCTTATTTCATATCAAATCGCTCTTTCATTAATTAAATATTATGACGGTCATTATTTCTCTTCTTTTATATATTTTCTGTATGAACTATGTGTAGCGGCGTAATGTTGACGTTACGATTGTAGTTCGGCTTGGAGTAATCAAAAAGAAATTTCGAATTGTAAATTTAATAGTCGGTAAGGATTAGATATGTGATAATAAGAATCTCCCATGGTTTGTGATTGGATATGAGTATTATCTAAATCGTTGGAAAATAATCATATCCAATCACAAACCATGGGAGATCATTCATATATATATATATATATATATATATATATATATCGATCGTACTGTGTAACATGAATGATTGGATGCCAACGTGTTTGGGTGAATCAATAAAATAAAAAATAAAAATAATTGATTTGAAATAGTGGAAGGAGGAGGCTGGAGTCCTCTCCCTTCTTTTACTACTTTTTTTCTTTCTTTTTTTTCTTTAATTGTATTTATTTATTTATTTGAAATTCTTCCTGAAAATTTACAGCTTTGTACTTCTGTTGTTTGCAGCACTTTTTTGGAGGAAAGGACCCACAAGAGAATATCCAGATCTCCTGTCTCTTGAAATAATTAAGTACGCGTTCTTTAGATTTCAAAGAAAATACATCTTTATCATAACAGTCAAGCGAGAAATCGTCCAGTGTCAGTTGTAGACCGCTCATCACTGTATTATCGCTCGACATTTTGTTGGCGGAGGTTGGAGTCGCGTGCGACTTGTTGCTATGAGTGGGCGGGGCATGGAAGAGTGAATTAAATAAAAATGCTGTATTTTAAGTCGGGGTCATCCAAGGTGTCAAATTCCACATGCATAATAGTCACGCAAGGAAGAGTCCACAACAGATCTTTTCCAGAAACAGAATGTTCTAAACTATAAATCTTTCATTCAGTGGAAAGTTTATGCGTCATCTCTCTAGCGTTCGATTTTTTAAAAAGAGGTCTCTATGGGTGCGAGATTGGGAAAAATCAAGAGTGAAATTATTTGGAATTGAAATTATATTGGATAGGTCTACTAAATATTTTCAGAAAATCACTAATCATTCAATTTCCATACAATATAATTAAAACCAGTCACTTTTTACAGGCCAGAGAGAGAGAGAGAGAGAGAGAGAGAGAGAGAGAGAGAGAGAGAGACGGTTAATATTATACGAAATCAAACATGTACTTCTTCATCACAGCAATGACAATGGCAGTAGTTTATTCTCATAAACTAACAATTACAGTGTAGAGATGAATTACAAACAATATGGTTGGGTACATGCATGTGTGAGGAAGGAAGGAGAGAGAGAGAGAGAGAGAGAGAGAGAGTACAGTATAACAGGGAAGCTAACTCTCTCAGTGATAGTTTTTATAAATTTACATAATTTTATCAATTTGATTTGATTTTTTTTTTTGGATTGAATAATGTTTCAAACTTATACACATTTGGGTGTGAATAAAAATGCGTTGACATATTGGATAATCTTGATTGCAAAATGTATGAATCATTACAATTAAATAAATAGTGAAAATCATCACCAATTTCATTTTTCAAACATAAATTACAAATTCTTTTTTCTCTTGGAATATTGAACCATCTTCCAACTTCTACTAAAAGTTTAACACTACAAGTTCTGAATCTACAAAAATATTTCAAATACGTACAAAGCAAAGATAATAAATAATTTTCTAGGCAAGAAGATGTCTAAATATTCTATAATTGAGGTCTGTGGATGAGTTATACATATCACTGTACTGTGACTGTTGGAACAGATTGTACAATGTCTCAAAAACTATTTTCTTTATACTAGGCGGATTCATTGGATTTATGGTTTGCCAAATATAAGAAAGACCACAATCATTCAGTATTGATTTGATAAAATTACACCAAGGGTTATCATATCTTCATAAAACACTAAACAGATTGGAGGATAATTTATCTCCTTATGAATTTACTAATTTACACCAGAAGCTATTTATTCTTGCTTTGATATTAATTGGTAGACCGGTTGCGGTAGTTTAGTAGTAGGGCGCTGGCTCCAAAATTGGGCGGTTGCGGATTCAATTCCCGAAGCTGGCAGCCTCGTCCGTAACACAATTAGTGGGTGTTCCTTCAAAACACGCCCAATGTGAAAGCTACGGATCCTTTGGATATGACTTTGAACATGGGGATCACGGTATTTGTTGGCACGATACAAAGACCTCATTGGTACAGCAAAAGTTTCATTTGATTCCACATGACAATGCCCCAATATTAGTGAGATATGTTATGGATCAGCTTAAATGTATAGCTCAGCGAAAATCAATCACAAGGGTTATTCAAAGATTAACACTATTTATTTACAATTATTGAAAAAAAAGCATAACAATAACAAATTACTAACTTATGATAGGTACACAAAATCAATGTCTGATGCGGGTTTCAATGCCAAACTGAATTCACATACTGTCACAAATCGACTGTCAAGTCCAATCAAAGTCATTCTTATAGTCCTTAATTACGAGTGCTTAATAATCAAACCTTTATATTACATAATTCATAGTACATTGTCCATTTGTAATAAAACTGAAGCTTCCAGAATATGCATGATACAATAATAAAATCTTTATAGCTAAACGACTGTTATGTCATGATTCTACTGAAACGACAAACATCAAACATCTTGAAAGTCTAGGTCACAGGTGTCAAAGATATATTACACAACAGATACAGGGAATGCTCACTCCTCCTAGGCACCTGATCCCACCTCTGGTATGACCAGGGTTCCGTGTTTGCTCATTTCTCTGATTTGTATTTTCTATAGGAATTACGAGATTGAATACTGTTAGTTATCTTGGCCTTTTAATACTACAGTACCTGACCATGCAATCAATCAATCGATCAATCAACCATGCAAAATAGCGGTCGTTTCATTTAAAAGAAGATTTTTTTCTACTTATATAAATTATATTTAATTCAGAATAACTACATTCATTTAATTTAAATTACAATGCAAATCGGGATTTACATAATAATTCAGAAAATCAAATTGATCCCACAAGTCCGTTGTTCTACTTCTGGTGTAATTGTGTAATTCATATGAAGTTTTAATGCGCAGAAACTGTTTGTCTTTGTTGAAAGCATTCCACAGTGGTCCGCCATTTATAGCTATTGTCATTTCATGCGAACTGCAAAGAGAAAGAAAACACAATGTACATCATAACAAGGTAAATAACAACCAAATCACAGATACAACCTAAAGAAAATTAACTACCGAATAACAACCAAATCACAGATACAACCTAAAGAAAATTAACTACCGAATAACAACCAAATCACAGATACAACCTACAGAAAATTAACTACTGAATAACCACCAAATCACAGATACAACCTACAGAAAATTAACTACTGAATAACCACCAAATCACAGATACAACCTACAGAAAATTAACTACCGAATAACAACCAAATCACAGATACAACCTACAGAAAATTAACTACTGAATAACCACCAAATCACAGATACAAGCTACAGAAAATTAACTACTGAATAACCACCAAATCACAGATACAACCTACAGAAAATTAACTACTGAATAACCACCAAATCAAAGATACAGCCTACAGAAAATTAACTACCGAATAACCACCAAATCACAGATACAACCTACAGAAAATTAACTATTGAATAACCACCAAATCACAGATACAAGCTACAGAAAATTAACTACTGAATAACCACCAAATCACAGATACAACCTACAGAAAATTAACTACTGAATAACCACCAAATCACAGATACAACCTACAGAAAATTAACTACTGAATAACCACCAAATCACAGATACAACCTACAGAAAATTAACTACTGAATAACCACCAAATCACAGATACAAGCTACAGAACGTTAACTACTGAATAACCACCAAATCACAGATACAACCTACAGAAAATTAACTACTGAATAACCACCAAATCACAGATACAACCTACAGAAAATTAACTACTGAATAACCACCAAATCAAAGATACAGCCTACAGAAAATTAACTACCGAATAACCACCAAATCACAGATACAACCTACAGAAAATTAACTACTGAATAACCACCAAATCACAGATACAAGCTACAGAAAATTAACTACTGAATAACCACCAAATCACAGATACAACCTACAGAAAATTAACTACTGAATAACCACCAAATCACAGATACAACCTACAGAAAATTAACTACCGAATAACAACCAAATCACAGATACAACCTACAGAAAATTAACTACTGAATAACCACCAAATCACAGATACAAGCTACAGAACGTTAACTACTGAATAACCACCAAATCACAGATACAACCTACAGAAAATTAACTACTGAATAACAACCAAATCACAGATACAACCTACAGAAAATTAACTACTGAATAACCACCAAATCTCAGATACAAGCTACAGAAAATTAACTACTGAATAACCACCAAATCACAGATACAAGCTACAGAACGTTAACTACTGAATAACCACCAAATCACAGATACAACCTACAGAAAATTAACTACTGAATAACAACCAAATCACAGATACAACCTACAGAAAATTAACTACTGAATAACCACCAAATCACAGATACAACCTATAGACAATTAACTACCGAATAACCACCAAATCACAGATACAACCTACAGAAAATTAACTACTGAATAACCACCAAATCACAGATACAAGCTACAGAAAATTAACTACTGAATAACCACCAAATCACAGATACAACCTACAGAAAATTAACTACTGAATAACCACCAAATCACAGATACAACCTACAGAAAATTAACTACCGAATAACAACCAAATCACAGATACAACCTACAGAAAATTAACTACTGAATAACCACCAAATCACAGATACAAGCTACAGAACGTTAACTACTGAATAACCACCAAATCACAGATACAACCTACAGAAAATTAACTACTGAATAACAACCAAATCACAGATACAACCTACAGAAAATTAACTACTGAATAACCACCAAATCTCAGATACAAGCTACAGAAAATTAACTACTGAATAACCACCAAATCACAGATACAAGCTACAGAACGTTAACTACTGAATAACCACCAAATCACAGATACAACCTACAGAAAATTAACTACTGAATAACAACCAAATCACAGATACAACCTACAGAAAATTAACTACTGAATAACCACCAAATCACAGATACAACCTATAGACAATTAACTACTGAATAACCACCAAATCACAAATACAAGCTACAGAAAATTAACTACTGGATAACAATCAAATCATATTTTATCCCACAATACACACGATTCATATGTTCCCCAATATAATATATAAATAATCAGCTAGAGTATGTAGCAAAATATAACCTATAGATAATTAACTACAGTGTGTGCCATAATATAACATAGATAATTATCTACAGTGTATACCGTAATATAACATATAGATAATTAACTACAGTGTGTATCATAATATAACTTGTAGATAATTATCTACAGTGTATACCGTAATATAACCTACAGATAATTAACTACAGTGAGTACTATAATATAATCTACAAATAATCAGCTAGAGTGTGTTCCGTAATATAAATATACATAACTAACTACAGTGTGTCTCAAAATTTATTCTATAAATAATCAGCTGCAGTCTGCTCCATAATATGACCAACAGGTAATCAAACTACGCCGCAGAGTACCCTATGATATAATGACAGGTAGCCAAACTACAGTGTGTAATCAAACTACGCCGCAGTGTACCCTATGATATAATGACAGGTAGCCAAACTACAGTGTGTAATCAAACTATGATATAATGACAGGTAGCCAAACTACAGTGTGTAATCAAACTACGCCACAGAGTACCCTATGATATAATGTATAAGTAGCCAAACTACAGTGTGTAATCAAACTACGCCGCAGAGTACCCTATGATATAATGACAGGTAGCCAAACTACAGTGTGTAATCAAACTATGATATAATGACAGGTAGCCAAACTACAGTGTGTAATCAAACTACGCCACAGAGTACCCTATGATATAATGTATAGGTAGCCAAACTACAGTGTGTTTCAAAAGATAACATATAGATAATCAACTATGTACAATATCTCCCGTAAATAATACAGCCTACTATGAATTAATATATTGAAATACGGTACTAGTGTACCATCTAATATACATGCTCATGTTAAAAATAGAAAATCAACCATGTGTCACGGACAGGTTTGTACCTCAGTTTTGCAAATTTACTCCACACATCAATGATAGTCTCACTCATTCTTCTGTCATTGAGGTCCCATTGAGGGATTGTTTCCCAGATCTGAGGACAAGTTTCATTTACATCTCCTGGACATGGATCCAAAGAATACAGAGGTGCTCCGAACAGAAAAAACAACTCACTTGAATGGTAAACACCTACAATATCAAAATAGTTGATCAAAGT
The DNA here is from genome assembly GCA_024699665.1 of Ostrea denselamellosa. NCBI lineage: Eukaryota > Metazoa > Mollusca > Bivalvia > Ostreida > Ostreidae > Ostrea > Ostrea denselamellosa. Next base: position 5,594,919 of record JAMZEH010000068.1, read on the forward strand.
CATCGTTATACATGATGTATATTTCATTGCTTGCCTGTTTAAGTGATTAAAATAATTAAACGACAATTATTTGTGGTTTTCAATTTTACACTTAATCTTGATGTAAATTATATATATATATATATAAGTAATATTAAGAAGCGTCTGTAAAATGTTACCCCTCCATTTGGGTCCGGGGTAGTTTGGTGAGAGATAGTTGAATTCGTACAACCAGGTAACTGTTCCCTTGTTAACGAGACTGGAAGCCATTTTTGTATGGGGGATTTTGAACTCGAAGTCAGATATCAGCTGATAAGTGATTAAAAGAATATTTTAAAGTTCAATGAAAATGAAATGGTAACATTATATTTCACGTGTAACACTGCACGGGTTAAGAATACAGTTAGCCCTAATACAAATTAAGTACACATGAAATAGCTGAGGTTTTCATCTCGATTAATCATTACGTATTTCATGTATATAAACTACCCATAATTCTATGTACGTGTACACGTGAATTCCTCATCATTGTCTATATTTATACACCCAGAATCCTGATTTGTCCCTCTAGTAAGTGTAAGCGCCCTGGGTGAACCATGATCAAACAAGATATGTTTATCATCAAATTCTAGCATTGCGAATTCATCAAAATGGCTCAGCTTCAAATTATACTGCTTTATAAACATATTGGATAATTTCACACAGACTGTAAGTCATCACTACTTTTACGATTCCAAAATAGAAATCACCATTACAAGAGTGAGAAATTTCAATTTGTTTCTGGATATTTTAACATATAAAATTCCCTGAATTGTGCATCAATTGGCGAATGTTTAAACTGTCTGTTCTTGCAAATATCTCAACCTATAAAAATCCATGAATTGTGCATCAAATGACAAATGTTCAAACTGCCGGTTCCTGCAAATATTTCAACATATAAACATCCCTGAAGTGTTCATCAAATGACGAATGCTCAATCTGTCTGTTCCTGCACATACATGTTGTCCATTAATATCGTCATGTGATTTTATGCTTACATTTTTATATGTCTCGGTGTTTTCCAGAGTATTGTTAAGCCGGACAGGGTAGTAACACATCACGGTAGACTTTACTTTGTCACTGTGAAGAAATCCTTCGCTGAAATCGGTCAGTAACGAATCATACAACGTGACGTCATATCCGCCATGTTCATCAAATGCATTGGAAATGAAGTTGGAAGCTTCATCGCGAACATAACCCGTCATAACCCTGACATCTCGGTTAAAATTTCCAGTCTTTATCAGGTTTTCTGGTACATCGTGCAGGAAATACCCATCGACTCTGGGAGCATATATATGCACCAAGGTCATCTCGGAATGCTGAAAGACATTGATCTCCTACAAGTGCTGCCCTTAGAGCACTAAACTAACAGTGAAACACAAAGGATTAGCGTCAGTTCATTAGAATAGTTTATGAATATGCGCCCCTGACTGTCCATCAAATGCATCTTGTACTACAGACAGTGGCGTAGCTAGGACCTTGAGGAAGTATAGACACCAATTAAGGCGAGGGGGCTGGGGTCCAGTACAGCGCCCTGGGGGTAGGGGTGGGGGATTCAGGGTGGGTAAGCCCACCGGCGGAAAAGAGATTTTGTGTTTTGAGATCACTTGGGAACAAATTCTCGGCACATGTAATACAAAGAATTTATGTTGTAAAAATTATTTGTAGGCACGTATCTTAAGTACCTAATGGCAGCTACGCCACTGACAGATCAAAACTATTCAAACCCATTATAATATGCATATTCTTTATCCAACAATGAATGCAACATGTCTTCATCGTCCGCTAGTCATTTGGAGTTATAACAGACAACAATGGAAGGGTGTCCAATTCATAACCACGATCAGCTCTTTATGTTACGAGATACCAACACAATGTTTTATTATACGTGATACACTTACTATGATAACTGATTACCGTGATGCGGTGGCTCAGTGATAAAGTATTCGCCTCGAAACCGGGAGGTCGTGAATCGATTCCCTTCGTGTTATATCAAACTTTAGACGTGTAAGTGGTGACACTCGACATTTAGAAGTGAGAATCACGGGTCTTTCGAAAACAGAGAACCGCTGGCACGATAAAGAAGCCTCACTGCTACGGCCCTGAACGCTTAGCAAAGGTTTTGTAGTACTTCTCCTACAGCTGGTGACGTCTCAATATGAGTGAAAAATTCTCAATGGGTCGTAAAGCAAACTATCAACAATTGTGATACTGAACGTTTACAAGCTGAGGTATGTAGCTACACGTACGTGGATTACACCCAGTCCCTTGTTTCGTATAATTATTAGGCGCTAGTATCATTAACGTCACCTTATCATCAACAATCATCTGTATCATCGTTATCATCATCTTTACCATCATCAGTATCATTACCTTTATCATTACCTACAAATGTGATGTCTCAATATGAATGAACAATTCTCGACGGCACATAAAACTACATGTAACAAACGAACAAACAACCTTCATCATCGGCATCATCATCACCCTAATCATCAGTGTTATTTTTCATCAACCATCACGGTTAGCTTCAATGAGAGTTAGTTTAATCTCTTTCTAATCTCTCTTAATTTGAACTGTAGTCAACCATTCCATAAAAGAAACACACGCAATACATACGGACGGACTAGATGATACAATGTCTTGTACTGATTTACGCCTTAAGCAGTTCACCATCACTTTTGAGGAGAGTACAGGACAACCCAACATCGATGCCAGGTTTCTGGCGTTGACCAGCTGTGAATGCGGGGGTCTGTACACAGCAAATGGACTGACTGCACATCCACTTTGTGAAATTAATCCTTGAAACAAACCTGAAATTATCAACTCTAAATGCTTTCTAAACAAGACTATGTAGAGAAGAAATACGTATAGTCTACGATTTTACGAAATGTGATTATACTTCATAAGGTATGAATTAAAATAAAATAGAAAAAGAAGAATACCTTGAGAGAGAGGGGAGAACATATGTAGCGAAACTGAGGCACCTCCAGCACTCTGACCGAAGATGGTCACCTGCTGAGAATTTCCACCAAAATTATGGATGTTTTTATTTATCCATTTTAATGCTAGAACCTGATCTAGAAGACCCTGATTCCCGCTCGCCGCTGAATCATCTGTCGACAGAAACCCTGTAAATGGTACTACTACGTCACTGACTGTACGGAGTACCTAACAACACAGAGTACCTATGGTAGTGAGCATACATGTTTCGGGGGGGGGGGGGGGGGGGGGGGAGGGGGGGGAGGGGGGGGGGAGAGAAACAACAGTAATTTCTAACAATTCTTATGCAATAATTCTTATGTACTTTATTTTTACTTGATTATGTTAACTATATATGAATAACTTTTTTTAAATAAAACCCTTCATATTTCTTATTGGTAACGTGATCAAATTGAAGGTCAGTTTGGTGATATTTCAGCCAAGTCCGAACAGCAAAATCTCCCAAAAGACCACGCGACGTGGCTAAACAAATGCCATTTCTTCATTTATATGTATAGGGTACATATTGTGTATACATTATAAAAATTCATTTTCGTTTGTTTTATGTCATTAATCAGCTTTTATCATGTGAAAATATCATGTTTTTTAACCACGCTTAACATTGCAACGACAAACATGGAGACAAAATTAAAAACTATATATTAAGGTATCCGATCCACAAAAACATTTTTTTCCCCAAACCCCCCCCCCCCCCCCCCCCCCCCCCCCCCCCCAATATTTGTAGCACTAAATCTTTTGTGAAAACAAATTGCTTAATTTCTAGTAAGATATCAGGCACGGATCTAACTTTTTCCTTAGGAGTGGGCCCCAAAAGGCCGGGGATCTGAGACCTGGTTCCAGGTCGAAGCCTCCGTAATTTCCACATTTTCACAGATAGAAGACTATGCGAAATATGCACCCAAAATTGCGATACGGTAATTTTCATATAAAATTATTACCTTGAATTTTGAAATCGTCCCTAGTGAGCGAATAAAGTCAATTAATCGAGAGAGTTGATGAAGCAATGTTAGACGCGATGCTGGGATGAAATATAAATATATGTTCTTTTAGTTGGAAATTCCAAGGGGCGGGGGTGGGGGAGGGGGTCTAGACCGCGCTTGGACAGAGGTGGTTGAAAAAGTAGATGATTCCTAGATCTATCTATAGTAATTTTTCCAGAGTTATCTCCCCTATTGAAAATCTTTCAATAATGAAATATTTTTATAACTCAAGGTGACCTTTATTTTTCTTTGCATATTTTGAAAGACCGTGGTGATAGGAATCTTTCCATCATTGGATTTCTTTGGAAATTGTATTCTGATTATACTTGTCAGAATTTATTTTTTCATAGGGATTAATGTTATTATAATCTCTATAAATATTTCTTACAGGTCTTGTAAATTTTGAAAAACTTTTGGTGAATCATTGTATCTTAATTATCTTTCATTTGATGTCAAGTTTTGTGTCAGACAACAACTAATTCTTGAAAAAAATAAGACCGGATACCTTAAGTCAACTTCTTCAAATTATGCAAATCTTATCTGCCATTTGCATTGAGCAGGGGCTTAGTTAGCACTGTTTTACTGTAGGCAATTTAGGTTTGACGGGGGCGAGAAGCATCGAAAGTGTGTGTGTGTGTGTGTGTGTGTGTGTGTGTGTGTGTGTGTGTGTGTGTGTGTGTGTGTGTGTGTGTGTGTGTCGGGGGTGGGGGTGGAGGGGTCCCCTCTTACCACTGGTGGCGAGAGAATTTAACAATAAGGACTGGTTTACTTTAATTTGTGCATCAAGTCAATTAAAATAAGTATAAACTGTCAGACATTTCCATTTTCAGGCTGTTTCTTTAGGGAATTGTTGGAATGTGTATCGTAAATTGGGGAAACACATCTGAAATAAAATGTAGATCAGCTGAGGCTTGACACATTGGTTGTCATTTCATCACAATGGCTTATATACAGATATAAGTAGTGTGATAGGAAATGACAGAAGTTTGTAAATATTTAACGTACATTTATACTTTGGGATCCACGCCCACTAAAACATTTTTTCCTTGTTAATATCACATCTCTTTAAGTTTATCAAGGTCACAAAGTTATCAATACGTTTATTTACGACAATCGCGATGACTTCAATGTCTCTCTTGTCAGCTTCCCATATCTATATAGCGATATTCAATTATCGCCTGTTTCTGGTATTTATGCTTGCCAACTGATTTGATACGTGAGAGCATGTTCTGCGTATGATCAATTTTACCAGGGGTTTCAACACGCTTGTTTAAAGTCAGCATTTTGTAAATTATATCCCGTTATTATAATGATTTGAATAAAACATGCCATTATACATTATACAGAATGCTGTCTGACGTATTTCATACCAATAATCATTGTTAGACCGTTCTTTAGATACTGATTTTGACTACTGATTACTTCGTTTCGCTGATGAAGATGTAGGGCTCACGACGAGTGTGAACTGTCAACAGGGAATGTTCACTCTTTCTAGACACCTGATCCTTCCTCTGGTGTTTACAGGGTCTTTGTCCTACTTTTAAATTTATATTCGTTATAATTGCATTTGTTAAAATTTTCACTATTCGTTAGCTTCATCTTTATTTCATTTGGAAATTTAAAAAGTTGGCAACTCATGAAATGTATACTAAATGTATTAAAGGCATATAGGATCTAACCACAAGCAATTGGATCAGCTGAAGATGATTTAACACTTCTGACCTAGAGCACCAAGTCGGTAGTTAATGGTGACTACAATGACCCCTCCCCTGGATGCCAGGATCCTGCCGTCATATATCGATCCCGATCCAAATTGGAATACTCCCCGTGGATCCATACCATAACAGGATATGCTTGAGTGGGATTACTCACATTCTGCATCATCATAAACTAATGTTAGATTATTTTAACAGTCCGATTATAATAAACATGTACTTGAAATATCATGAGTTACAAACTACAAATCCAATGACAAACATTGAACTCTTTAAGACAAACGAACCTTTGGGGCATATATATTCAGATACAAGCAATCCTCCTGTACATCGTGAAAGGAATTCCCAAAGCTGTTCCTGTGACATTAAAAATTCGTTTGACTACAGATGACAATATCTCAAATCCCTTTAAATTTTATTCCAACTATTTCAATGTCAGCTTAGTAAAGAGCAATAAAGGTCACTGAATTGACGAAGTGAGCACTGTGTTGCTTGAATGTCGTGTATAATTATGATTTTACAGTTCTCCGTGAAATTTCTGATACTGATTATTCCGTGAAGATCCGGGTAAGAATAGGTTCACAGTACTAGTCGTAAAAGGCAATTGATTGATTGATGGATTGATTGTTGTTTCGCCACACTCAACAATTTTCAGTTATCTGGTGGCGTCCAGTTTTTATTGGTGGAGGAGAAAACCCAGATACAATATACCCGGGGAGAGACCACCGACCTTCCGAGAGTAAACTGGCAAACTTTCTCACTTATATCGGCGCGAGAGAGATTCGAACCCGCGCCAACTGAAGGTGAGAGGCCTTGTGATTTTGAGCGCGATGCTCTAACCACTCAGCCACGGAGGCCCCTGTAAGAGGCAATTAAATTGGGTAACCCTTCGGATAGCTCAAAGGCCTTAAGCGCCAACCATAGGCCTAAATTTTGCAGCCCTTCACCTGCAAAGGTGAATTCTCCATACGAGTGAAAATTTCTCGAGCGGGACATTAAGCAATGTGCAACCAACCAACCAACCTGTCAAATACTGATTAGCGGACCGATGTAAACAAATTTCTATCCGTGCAAAAATATTTCATACCGTAATGACCTTAACATCTGAGGGCATGCTGGTCCAAATTTTGTGGCATTCAATATTCGAGGCCGCCAGCTATCTTTTTCTACTGGTGGTGCAAAGCGCAGACTATCAATAGGATCCTCTGCATAAGGTATACCGAGGAAAACGTTTAAATGTGGTCCAGAATTCGTAGGAATCTCGAAACCTCGAACCTTCCCCGCATGTGTATCCGTGATAATGAAAGTGTCCTCTGATTCACAGAAAACAAACAGCAAAATAACAAGAAGCATTGTCTCATGCAATGTCAGATTTTATCTACAAGAACAGAAACAGGGTCAAGCTATCTGTCGTGTGCATGTGTATGGGACTAAGGTGTAATTTGGAAGGAACAAAAGGCATTAAGGACGATGTTTGATATGATTGTATACCGTCAGTATTGCATTATTCGTTTTTAGCATATCCTGATTATTATGTATTTTTCCACAGACTTCAGTGTCAAACTCGCTAAGCGGTAATTTTGGGATGATTATTATTTTCGAAACTGATTTTATTCACATATATCATATCTATCAAAGTTCAGTAATAAAGAAACGGAATACTTTCTTAGGATTTTTTATGAAAATTAATTTTTACTGGAAATTTTGAAAACAATGATGGAAGTTAAGTCTTTTAAATGAACTAAATACCCATAATGACATAATACCTATAAACCTTTACTGTCCTACCCTAGTACCAAACCCCCTACCATTGGGATCATGAAATTTAGAATTTTGATAAAGGGATGTCAGCTTCTTCTAAACATCCATTTTTTTTTTATTTAGTAGCAATAGTATTAAAGTATACAGTATTTAAATATTTTGCACATAAACCCACATGCCCCAGAATGCCAGTTATGAGTTTCAAAAGATAAATCTTAAAACGAAAAGAAGTCATTTTGGTTTGGATATGCTATAGGTGCATATGCATATATATATATATATATATATATATATATATATATATATTATATCTGTGTGTGTGTGTGTGAGAGAGAGAGAGAGATTGAGATTGGTAATTCGACGGGAGAAGTATTCTTGAGTGTGAAAAATCATATTTGAGCATTCAAGCTATCTCTAGAAATATACGTGTAACGTTGGTGCTTCGTGAACCGAAAATTGCATTTTAGATATGTATAACATCTTAAGTCAAGGGTAGTAAGTTTTAAGAACTTGTGCCTAATCCTTTTGTTATAACATCTAGCAATAGAATATGTTCAAATCAAATGAAGGGTCGTAATGAGGCATTTGGGTAACTCATAAGCAGATGTGAGTATTCGTACAATAACAGATCCCTGATTTTAAAGCTTTTTGTTTCTTTATTCTAAAAAGGGTACACATATTGCAATAATTTATCGCTTTATCATTTTATAATACAATTTGTCGCTATTGAATTAATAAGCTGTAAAATTTTATCTAAAGTATCAATCTATTAAATATCATACTTTTGTATTTGTATGTACTCAACAGGGCAAATATAGCGAATTTATGAATCAGTGGAATTATTGGCTTTTTCTTCTAGACAGACTCTGACTGGCAACTACACTAAATTCTAATTGATTCAGAAACATTTTGTATCAACTTCAACACAACCTAGTCATGAGTATTCAACATTATTCAAATGCTTAATCTCATCACTTCTCTCTCTCTCTCTCTCTCTCTCTCTCTCTCTCTCTCTGTTCAACAATGTAATCAATGTTTAATCATTTATAAATTGTTGCAATTGTTTGTTTATTCGATGTGAAATGTACCTCAATCAATATTGTTGAAATAAAATATATATATATATATATCATATTTTTGACACGAAATTTTGTAAGTTTTTGCCATATTGTTTAATGCATATCATCTACATGCGTTTGGCGGCAATCAACAAGAAAACGTTTGGCGCAAGCAATAAATTCAGTCGCAACTCCTTGATACCATCAAGACTATTTTGCAAGCACAAGAGAATAGTTAAATGTAATTAATATGATGCCAAGCAAATCATTTAGAAACGTTCACTTTTATGTCGAAGTTAATCCCCTCTGCAGTCAGTCCTTCATTTTGGTAGATTAAGAACTTTAGATAGATTAAAGTTATTGTTCACATTTAGATAATATTCCGTTGCCACAAAGTAGCTGACATCCCCAAAACAAAACTCTTCAGAATATACTCAGTTACATATATAAAATTGTTAAGAGTATTTTTTGCTGTTTGCAATTTTAATCAGTGTATCAAACATCTTTTTTTTTTTTATTTTGCTTTGCATCAGCCTTCTGTAAGTCAAAGACAGAATACTATCAGTATTGATCTATCTACATTTGCAATGTTTTTGTCTTCGGTATCTTTACAAATTGTAATGGTAACCATTTCCTCATGAATGCTTTACAGATGTAAACAATATAAATATAGTACGTTTATACAACAGCTACAGTGTATACATGTATAATGCAGAACACAATCTATTTCAATGCGCATGACATGCTTGTAAAAATAACTTTGAGGAAAGTCGCAAAACACCATACAGAACTGAATGAAAATCCAAAAGTTGAAGATATTAAATAAAGTATATTTTTAAAATTGAAAGAGTTGAAATCAAAGGAAGGATATAGTAGAATAATTGAATGTTTCTTCCTGCTTTAGAGAAATGGTCGTATTACTCTAAAACTCGTAATTTTAGTTAAAGAACACAGAATTACTTCACCACCACCGCCCCGTTACATTTCACGGTAGTTCAGTAGTAGAGCGTTTGCTTCTTAACCGGGAGGCCATGAGTTCGAGCCCCGCTCGTCCCAAACCTTAAAGTGTCCGTGAAGCAGGTGACAAAGTGCTTCTCTAAATATAGTTTCCATAATAAAAAACGTAAAAACCCAAGTCTGAGCACCGAGTGTTGTTTAATGAGCGAGTTATTGCACGAAATATAAAAATATTGCGAATTCACACCTTTACGATATAATGAAAATAGCCTCAACCGGATGTGACGTCAGCTTACATCAGGCGCCATTCTCGATGCAGTATTAGCTTGTTGAATCATCGGAAATGGCTAGTAAAAATAAGGGACGGATGTGTGTTGTGGCAGGCTGCAGTAAAAGACAAGCAGACGGAGTTTCAGTGCATGTTTTCCCGAAAGACCAGCATCAGCGAGCAGCCTGAATTCGCTTTGTGAAGCTAATAAGGGCACACTGGACTGGACTATCGCAGTACACAGTGATTTGCAGTGACCATTTTAATGAGGATTGCTACGAAGCCCGATTGTCGTTGATGAAAGACTTCGGCATTCCAGTAAACAAATGGCTATCGCCATTATACCAGACATCACAAATAGAGGCATTTCACAGTACCATCAACCACTTTGCCCCCAAAATGGTGTCTTTCTCTTACTATGGCATATACTGCAAGTATGTTTATGCTTCAGAAATTTCATGACATGTACAATATTTATTTCATTTTTGACAATTTTTAAAATACATGTATATATATATATATATATATATATATATTTAAGGTTATTGGTTGCTGCCCTCCATTATAATGAAAATGCTTCAAGGGTTCAGGCTACCACAAAGGAGGGGGACATGCAGTATAAAATAAGCTTTCCAAAATTTAAGCATGGAGAATACAGTGTGCGAAAGCAAACTGTAGATTCAACGTATGGTATGTACAATAATCCTTCTCTCAACTATTGTATATGCCTAAATCAAATTTATATGGGAAATAATAAATAAAAACTAGTATAACAAATTTTCAAATTTTATTGATATGGAAACCAAAATACAATATTAAAGCATCCTAGATATAAAATATTTATTGTCAATTTTATTTCAGGGTATGTCACTTCTTTGATGACGGAGACCTTCACGTCGATGGAAGTTTTAGTGAAGACTACAGCACCCCGTAAACCACCTCCTGTCTCCTGCTTGCCAGAAAAAGAGCCACCACCACTTTGCAGTAATTTTGTCCATCCTGAAAAAAAATGAGGCAGTGTTGCATTTCAGATCTCGTTTTAGGAAGAAACACCAGTATAGAGGAGATGTGTGGTGAACAGAACTTTATAGGATCTCCATGTATTTAATTGTATATATATATATATATATATATATATATATATATATATATATATATATATATAACTTCATATTAGATTGCTTTCTTAGTGTCATACTATGTAGCTTTAGTATTTTGCACTGACTGAATAAAATTTAATCAAATTATAAGATCTATGAAGACAAGATTTTAAATAAAGCAGTAATGACAGTTACAGATTTTAACCACTACTGACCTTCAGCCCATTGAATAAATACCCGTATTTTAGCCAACCTGCTTTCTTTTTCTACTTCAAAAAGCATTGTTTTGTTTTTTTGTTGTTTTTTTTTTTGTATCAATTATTGAGAAATAAAGCCAACATGAACAGAACTCTAGTCACGAGTATCACTCTTCAAAATAAATAAATAGAAATTAAAAAAGAATGGCCGTTTTCTAGCATGGGTATACTGGTGTCTCATAATATCGCGGTACTTAATTATTTTGTTTTAAAAGAGAATTCCAGGTTGTCATGTCAACACTATCAAGTGTTATATTCATAGAGTTTAAAATTGACTAGCTTTTCATTCCAATATAATTTTCTGACCTTGTTATGCTCGCTGTTTTTAAAACCAGTAGTCTAACTTAGCTTCAAAAATGGAGACTTCCATTGTATCGCGGTATTCAATATTCATGGGAGTCTGGTGCAGTTAAACAGCACGGCTTTTATTTTTTCTATTGATGTGACATTACATCACGTACCTACTGTCAACAATCAGGCGACAGACTGACAATTCATGATAATTTATTTTTCTTATCACATTTGAAATTATGGTATGTCCATATTTTTGGAATGAAACATATTTTGTTTGTTTTGTTTGTTTGTTTTTTTATTTATAGTCGCCTGAGCAATTTTTCAGCTATCCGGCGACTGTCACTATTACCGGTGACGGGGCTGCAAATTTAGACCTATGCTTAGCACTAATGGCTTTTAGCAGTGAGGGTTCTTTTACGTGCCACACCTGCTGCGACACGGGACCTCCGAAAGACCCGTGACTCTCACTTCGTAATGCCGAGCTCTTGGCGAAGGAGCAATCACTACCTATTTTAACGTCTTAGGTTTGACGCGGCCGGCCCGAGCGGGGCTCGAACTCACGACCTTCCGTTCACGAGGCGAGAGCTCTACCACTGAGCCACCGTGATCGGTAAACATATTTTGAGATTTTCATATAAATACATGTAATTTTAACCAAAAAAAAAACATTCAATCATCTCATCTTCTGACATATTTACTAACTTTCATGTACCCAATCTTCAGTCTGTTTACAGAAGGTGGCCTAAAAATCGCTGAATGACTTATTTTGGAATATACCGCGATACAATGGAACCCGCGATATAAGGAGAAAGGAGTATACTATGATTACTTAGTATTACTTTTTTCCCCTACACGTTTAAGCTGCAAGTTTCAATGTTTCGTTACACGTTATAATAAAGTTTTCGTATGTATTTCAACAATTAATTACAGTTTACACGTGTTACAAATAAAAGAAAGTGAAAGTCATACCAATCTGTATTTCCTAGACGGTGCTGATCGTCGGCCTCTTCCCTAGATAGATCTGATTCGCTAGAATCAGTTGCTTCAGGTTCAAAGCGATATGGAATAATATTCCGCTGATGTTCCTCGTGTTCCTCTTCGAAGGATGACATCTCAAATGACATATTTAAGTCAATATCGGACGAAGAACTGTGATCATCATTCTTGCTTACGGTCGCCATTTCAAAACAGAAGTTACGTGACGTCACGAAAGGATTTTGCTATAAATACTTCAAACCGGAAGTAGCCTTGATTGGTTTTAAGCAGGTGCAAAAATGGCCAACTTTGAAAGGGAATAACTTCCGTATCGCCGCTAATTTGAATGTAAAATTTTGGGATAATGACTTTCATGTTAATCCACACTAATTAAACCAACTTTGAGCTTGACTTCACGGGCACTTTAAACTTAAACATAGGTAGTGTTTGCTCCTTCGCCAGACACTCGGAATTTCAAAGTGAGAATCACGGGTCTCTTAGATATGACCTTTAAAGAAAAAGGAGGTTCCGTGTCGTGGCCGGCGTTGGCATTTTAAAGAACCCTCACTGCTGCGACCGTAAGCGCTAAGCATAGGTGTACAGAGGTACTTCACCTACAACTGGTGACGTCTCAATGTAAGTGAAAAATTCATTCTCTAATTATGACCCTCGTCAAGGTCGCTTTTAACAAATATACTCCTGTTTAGAGCTATTTTCAGTTAATGCCAAACAACCCATTAACAACTGGCTGGCTTCAATGTTTGCAGTCAAAATGTAAAAAGTGATTCGGAATACCCTAAATGATTACCAGAGAGGACAATTCGTGGCGTGTTGATAGTCATGGTTACATACTTGTGGACAATTTAAGAATAGATTACACCATGTGTGGAAATGTACTTTACAAAATGTAATAGATCGTAACCCACCCCCACCCCCCCCAAAAATGAAATATTCGACGAAGGGGGAGAGGGATGTCACTCCCACCCACACCCCCACTCCCCGGACCCCTGTTAAGACCAATGTTGTAGTTTGCGTCGCAGTTTTATCGTGTATTTTATTATTCTTCATTATAACAATATCTTTATATATTTTATGACCGTTTTCAATGTTTTTAAGGAATGTTATAGTAATGAATCATAATATCACGTATATAGGGGTATACATGTTCAAAAGCCTATTATTTCTTGGACTCTGAGGTCTATGCAAAAATTGTATAAACGAGATTAAACCGGATGTCATGGGGGAAAGTCAGCTTGCACATCTACGTTTTCACCAGGGCCAATCGGGACATCGATTAGCCTTTTCAGTGAAGTAGAGAAAAGGGTCTTTCCAATTTAACGGAAAAGAACGAGCGATATTCAGAATTGCACCGAAGTTTTTATTCATAGATTGGAACCTGACAGGGTTGTGCGTGGCCGTAAAATCAGCTTGCTTGTTATCGGAATCACGAACGATTCATAAGAGGATCAACAACGCCCAATAGGGTCGTTCTTATCTTAAAATGTACATCAGAAGTTGAACTGATCTTGTGAAGAAGGGAAAAAATACAAAACAGCTACTATATTTAAGATAGTTCATCCTGAGCATATCGTTCAGAGGCGGATCAAACTTTCCCACGGGAGGGATGTAGCGACCAAAGTTTGTACCTTTTCCACCCAAGAAAGACTGGGGAGGTGTTGAACACCGCAAAATGGCAAAATAAATGAATAAATAACCTTTTGTTAAAACACTGCATTAAACTATTACAAGGGGTGCAACCCATGTAGACCCACCACTGTCATTTGATTAAGGTATTTTGTTGTCAGATCTCTATTATATCCTTGGATTATGTATTTGAATGAAATTCATTTGTTAACATATTACTTAGAACAGACTGTGTCTTCAGTGGAATTTGAACTTTAAAATCCGAAGTAAATTTTCATTCTGAGGTTAAAGGTCGAAGCTACAAATATTTCATATCCGTAGACCTATTTATACTTCACAAAAAAGTTAGGGACCGTGGGCATTATGGTTTGATAAAGTTTTGTGGAGAAATTTTTAGTGACATACCACATATACATGGATTAAGAAAACATTTTGTGACTTGAATCCTGTTCACTATAAGCTAGTTTACAATTTGCACGTGCCCATGAGCCGCGCAATAAAACTGTGGTACATTCTAGGTAGTTGACAGTTGTTTAAGGCAGACAATCAGTCAGCAGACATCACTAAGTTATTGCTAAATTGATCGGCGATTGAACGTGACTTAAGTAAAGGTATGTCACCACAAAGACGTCATTTACCGGCAAATAAGGGCAATCGAGCAATGCTTCAGACTGGACAAATCCAGCGAGATGTTGCTGGTTTGGTGTGTTCCAGAATATCATATAAAGACTCTGGACACGATTTCATGGGACTAGTACAGTCAATGAGAGGCCTAGAAGTGGCAGATCCCGTGCCACAACGCAACGCCAAGACCGGTATATCGTAACGTTGCCCGGAGACAGCGTTTTCAACCTGCTTCAAGGCTGACTCGTCAGTTTAATATTGCCACAAGCCTGCTCAGTACGTCCCAGATTTTAAGAAACAGACTTCATGCTACTAATCTCAGTACTTACAAACCAGTAGTGCGTCTCAGACTTCCCCCACGTCATCGACAAGCACGCTTGGAATTTGCACGTCAACGTGTGAATTGGGATAAACGACGATGGGAGCCGGTACTGTTCACAGATGAGTCCCGATTCTGTCTGAACTTCCACGATGGTCGTAGGCGTGTTGGAGTGAGGCCAGACAGAGATACAGCCAGTTATTGGTGACTAGACACAATCGGTTTGGTGGTGGCTCTGTGATGATTTGGGGTGGGATCTCTCTGGTTGGTCTCGCTGACATGGTAGCCATCAGGAATGGCGCACTGACTGCTCTCCGATACAGGGTTGAAATTGTTCAAGTTTTGTTGGTAACAAATGCCTTTGGTGCATATGGTGTCCCGATAGGGCCATGTGCAAAAGCTGATAGCGCGACGGCGTGTCGTGTATTAGCATGACGGTGCGTTAGCTAGACAGCGCGACGGCGTGTTGTGGGATAGCGCGACGGCGTGTCGTGTGATAGCTCGATTTAAGAAACGCGCTGTTGCGCTTTTTGCACACGGCCCTATCGGGACACCATGGGTGCACGTATACCAGTTCTTTTTAAATATTTTAAAGGACAGCAACTTGTGCAAAATATTTGAGGACAATTATAATCAAGTTTGTATTTTTGTTAACTCAGTGTTACTTTGAATAAACCCCAAAAGAAAATAAGTACTAAAACATTTAGATTTTGAAAATTTCCAAACATTAAAGAGGAATTTTGTGATATAGTCTGAAGGCCACGAGTTGCATAAACATCAGATATCTAAAATGTTTTCGTTTGTAAATATTTTAAAATACACATAACAAATGAATATATATATTGGGTTTATTATAGTGTAACCTAATATCATGTGTTTTAACAAATAACTTGCTAAATTATGAGGCGAGACCATTGTTTTGCGTGTGAAATTTTGTATGTTTGATTTATTGGGGGGGGGGGGGTGGGGGGGGGGGGGCAACGTTCATCCACCACTACATATGAGTTGTACATTTATAACTTTAAACTTTTTTTCTCATTCACAACTAATATCGAAAAGTGTTGGGGGGGGGGGGGGGGCAATCTCTCGATGTGTCTTTATTTGAATATGAATATAAAAACAAATTATCACTGTTAAAAGCGGGGGAATTCTCTCCCGATTCCACGTGCCTGATGAATATTAGTACATGCATGTATATGTAGTTATACAGCCTGGAAATACCAAACACTGCTAACTACCCGGACAGCGATTTTCCCGGACAGCGATTTTAATATTTACATGAATTGAGAAACATAGTTTCGAGTCATCCAAGTATACGGTAAAAGTTTGTATTTACTCTATTATTATAGTGGGGCCTCCGTGGCCGAGTGGTTAGAGCCTTGCACTCAGAATCAGAAGGCCTCTCACTACTAGTCGGCGCGGGTCGTCCTAATAAGCCGAATTTACTCTAGTATAATAGTAAATTGTAAGTATTGTGAAACCATAATTCTAGATAGTTACTAAACCCTTGTGAGAGAGATGATAACCTATGATAGTGGTAATCGTCCAGCAGTGGATGTGATGAAATGAACGACTGAACGTTCAGAATGACTTCCTCCATTATGATGCGATTACTCTTGTTTGACTTGAGCAGTACAAATCTGCGATAATGATGTCTTGGATATGGGAAATACATGAAATGTAGTTATAATATGTCAGGCATAGAGTCAAACGGACAATAAAAATACTAAATGTTAAACAGTTGAATAAATAGAAGGTATTGAGAAAATTAACTGATTCATTTTATTTCAGCAACATTTTATTATGCATGCAAGTATTACAATTTGTGTGCGGAATGTGAAAAATATAGGGGTGGGGTGGGGGTCACCTTTACTTCTTTAGAGCAAGTGCAACCTTTCAAAAAAATATTTTTAATATTTAGTCGACTCCTTTCTGGAGAATTAACCTAAGATCTGTAACCGTGTATTTCAACAGAGATGTGTTAATAGGCAAGATTTCTCACTGGGTCTGAATATTAGACTGTTGACGAGGATTTTGATTGCTAAATGGATAAAATATTACCAAAGAGAAAACCACCAACTTGTTACGAGTCTACAATTTTAATTTCGTTTTTACTTTTCTTCGTCATAAAAGAGTTCAGACTTGTGTTCCTTAGTATTTCAAGTTCAAGTCTACACCTTGTATTTCCTACAGATATACTTCCACTATTGCATCCAAACTTTAGCCTATCATCTGGCATAATCTTCGACAGATTTCATAATAGAGATGAATTTCTGTTGCCATTGAAAGACCGAGGTTCCCCGAATGTAGGACCTTTCACAATAAGTGATTTTGCATCTCCATTTTTAGCTATATCAACATTACCAGTAATGACATGTCCAGCTGGACTATAGTTAAAAGAGGACGAAGAACAAGAACACGTATTGAGATGGTCGATATCCAAGCACCGCAAAGTTTGTTTCTAGATAAAAAAAATTTGGATGCAATAGTGAAAGTGTATTGGTAGGAAGTACAATATATAGGCTTGTTCTTGAAATAATTTGGAATACAAGACTGAACTTTTGTATGGAGGAGAATATTGTTTATGTTGACGGCATCAATTCCTTTGTCGGTACATTTGAGTTTTAGGAACTGGTGACTGATTCGGAAGTAATATCACCCAAAACCCGCGTTTTAAACTGCAAAAAATTGATCAATTTTCAAAAATATTCTTTTCTACAACCGCACTTCTGGAAGAAAAAACTATACGCACTGTAATGTAGTTTAGAGCAGGAAGACCTTTACCAAAACTGTAAATTTCATGACCCCCAGGGTATAGGTTCTCACCCCAAAGCGGGCCAAATTTGGTATATATAATGTATATGTGTAAAACATTTGAATAATATTTTCCTTAATGCTATTGATACTCAATTGAAACTAAATAGATATTTAGAAGGAATGGATAGTCCTTTACCAAAATTGTAAATGATCCAAGGAATTAAGGGTTTCAGTTCCAGGGTGAACCAAAATTACAATAGTGATTATTGTTTTTATCATTTGAGAGACGTCTTTAAGTTGCTGATATGGTATAAAAACAATATGTTAATTTCACATCTCTAAGGGCATTTAAGTTTCAAGAACACATTTTGTGTTTTACTGTTGATGAATGTTAGAATTTAGCTTACAGATGCAGAACAGGGAATTTGTTCTAGATTTCATAACCTTTGGGATTATTGATATTTTAACTAATTCTCAGGTGCCCGATAAGGCCCGTGGGCCTCCTGTTTATCAAAAAGGACACTTTTGGCCATATTGGGGTCTTCAGCCAACCAACTTAACCTTGGGGGCGGAAAAGGGTAAAAACTTGGGTTGCACTTCCCCACCACCCCCTTTGGAACTTTTCTTGATTCACATTCAAATCTAAGAATGATAAGTTTCAAAGAAAATTACAAACTAAAAAGTCTATTTACATTACGAGTGTCTCCTTAGACAAAGACAAGCTCCAAGAAATGATCACTTCTTTATCATTATCCATTACGAAGAGATCTCGAAGCACATGGCTACACAATGAACTCACCGGAAGCTGTATCTTCTCAACTCAAATAACTGAAGGTACATACGTGACAACTTTTAAAAATCATCATGGAGGATTTTGGGCATGACGACCTTTTTCAAAGGTCTAAACTCGCGACATTTTGCCGTGAAAGTAAATATTTGTCTTTTGTTTTATTCTCCTAACTTACTTCAACAACGATTGAATTAATGCGCGCATTAATAAACTATTGCTCTCATCAATTCAATCGATGTGCGCATTAATTCAATTAATGAGAGCAATAATTGAATTGATGCGCGCATTAATCCAGTTAATGAGAGCGATGATTTAATTGATGATATCTTCAAATAATTAAATATATCTTTAATTATTTGACTTTATTTTAATTTGGCGCCCAATACACCACTGACTGATAAACCGTAGTTCATCGCCATCATAGAAAATCGGAAAAAAAATGATTGAAGTTATGTTCCCCAAATGAACCATACCTTTTATATTTGATCGAGTGATATCTAGTGTACGTTATTCAAAAACTCACTTTGTTAAACATCACTCCAATTCTTTGCACAAGTACTCAGAAATTGATATCAAAGAGATGGTGGAGTTCCTCACTGACCGTAATTCGTAGTCTTCAGAGATCAAATCTTCAAACTGTCATTTGGAATTCCCATGGGCACGAATTGTGCTCAGTTAGTAGCTGACCGGTGTTTTGCTCAATCCTCTGGACATTTGATGATCCTAGCCTTATGAATACTGTTTTGATCTGAACCACAAGGTGATAAGAGACAGATGCACTATGTCATACCATAATATTTTTACAATGTTTTTCCCTTTGATATTTCTGAAAATTGAAATGATAGTCATTTCGTCATGAATGAGCTGCAGATGTGGTGAATGATATGAGTGTGAATCTTCAATACATGTATATAAAACATCTCTTTTAATGGCTAGGACTTCTGACAGAAATGAAAATGATATAAATATTTAAAAAATAAATTTCAGTTTTAAAATTTTGCATTAGCATTTCCTGAAGTGTGCCGACATGAAGCGTTGTAGTTGATACACTCACATATTTTATAAAATGACATTTATTTCTTGATTATAACCTATTTACGTAGAGCATAATATACAAATTAATGGAGTCTGACTTTAAATATCCGTAAAAAACTACAAAACCTATACACTACACAGATTCTATAATAATAAAGGTTTCATGAATCAGTTGCCTGGTATCTTTGATTAAGTTCACTTTACTGATTTTGAGTAAATAATCTGGGTATTTTACACCATCTGAGAGTTATAAAATTAAACATTTCAATCCCTTTGAAATTCAACAAATTAAATGTTTCCATCCGTGAGTCAACAAACTGAAATATTCACTCCCATTACACCTCCATAACTTGAACATAAAATTCTACTCCATTAAAAGTCAACAAAATTAATATTTCACTCCTTTGAAAGTCAACAAAATTAATATTTCACTCCCTTTGAGAGTGAACAAATTGAATATTTCACTCCCCTTGAGAGTCAACAAATTGAATATTTCACTCCCTTTGAGAGTCAACAAATTGAATATTTCACTCCCTTTGAGAGTGAAGAAATTGAATATTTCACTCCCTTTGAGAGTCAACATATTGAATATTTCACTCCTTTCTCGAGTCAACATACTGAATACTTCACTCCTTTTGAGAGTCAACAAATTGAATATTTCACTCCCTTTGAGAGTCAACAAATTGAATATTTCAATCCCTTTGAGAGTCAACAACTTGAATATTTCACTCCCTTTGAAAGTCAACAAATTGAATATTTCACTCCTTTTGAGAGTCAACAAATTGAATATTTCACTCCCTTTGAGAGTCAACATATTGAATATTTCACTCCTTTCGAGAGTCAACATACTGAATACTTCACTCCTTTTGAGAGTCAACAAATTGAATATTTCACTCCCTTTGAGAATCAACAGATTGAATATTTCACTCCCTTTGAAAGTCAACAAATTGAATATTTCACTCCCTTTGAGAGTCAACAAATTGAATATTTCACTCCCTTTGAGAGTCAACAAATTGAATATTTCACTCCCTTTGAGAGTCAACAAATTGAATATTTCACTCCCTTTGAGAGTCAACAAATTGTTAGCAAACTGAACAACTCTGTGGTTCTTATACGAAACAGTTCCCTCCCTTTCAAAGTCAAGAACTTGATATTTCACTTCCTTTGCCAGTCAACAAAATTAACACTGCTTAACACAGTACACAATTACAGCAATTGCTTTATTCTTACTTACATGTAAAAGTCCTCGGTAAAAGATAGTACTACATATATACACATACAAGTACACAGTGCATATATACATGTACAATATTGTACTACACATACACCTTACATACATACACTCAGTACAATTTTCACACATGTACTCATAATGTACAATCAATAAACACTTCAATAAATAGCACTAAATAAGCACATTGGGATTTTTAGTAATATACCAAACACCCCTTCCTTTCTTTCATGAACAAAGTTTACAGTGTTGTACAAAAGTACACACATGCAGAGTAAAAGATGAAAATATACAAGGTAAAATCAAAATTGATACTTTTTGTGAACTCTTTATCATAAACTTGGTAAATGTAAGTAGTCCCCCGATAAAATATTTTTCCATCTTACTTGCAGGTGAAAATGGTAATACAGGGTCAGAAAAGAGAAAACAAACAATATTTTAATTCAGACTCAATCCAAATTAATTGACAATGATGAATACTGTAGTTATATCTTAAATAAATAAGGAACATTTAGAAATCAACTTGATGTGTTTTACATAATGCTCATCTCACAGTAAATTGTGTTTTGGTAACGAAGCATTTTTCCAGCCCCTCAATCCGTGAGAGTAACTACAGTGTATACTTAATTTTGGCACAAACTGTAAAGTAATGCAGATTTGTTGTTTCATTTCAGCTTGTTTCTGTTTTCATCTTTGAAGGCTGGAGAGGGAAATTAAACTAGCACATCTCCTCAAGTCAGTGGAATGAGATCCACCAGATTTCCTTTGGGTTGCGACATGTGCTCCGGAAAAAATGCCACCAGCTGATCAAACAGTTCTGTCCTTGCTAAGTGGTGGTCACCTGTATCTACCAGAATTGCCTCTGTAAAATCAATCAATTCATATGCAACTGCTTGCCAAATATAACTTACAATTGATACCCAATGCTGGCGATTTGTTTTTGAATCACTATACAAGAATCTATTTACAATGTACTTTAAATTCTCTACATGTATGCAGGCACCACTTTCATATAGGCAAAGCATTGAAAGGAACTCATGTATAAATTAAAATTCATTTCTTTGATCCATCCACGTAAGCTATGCAAGTGTTAAAAACAAACTATGTTCCGTGTTGCTTGTTTTCACAGACACGATACACCCATATCAGTAAAAAAAGACTTGGATTGATTGATTGATCATTGCTTTCCGCCACACTCAACAATTTTTCAGTTATCTGGTGGCGTCCAGTTTTTGTTGGTGGAGGAGAGAACCCAGATACAATGTACCTGGGAAGAGACCACCGACCTTCCGCAAGTAAACTGGCAAACTTGCTCACATAACGCCGCGGCCGAGATTCGAACACGCGCCGACAGAGGTGAGAGGATTTGTGATTTTGAGCCCGATGCTCTAACCACTCGGCCACGGAGGCCCCCTAAAAAGACTGGGAAATCAACTGAACATTACTTGGATTGCATAAGAAAATGCCGGTATGATACCTTCCCTGAATTCTGTCTCATCTCCTGGGTTTTGGAACAAAGTTGATGCCAAGGATTCAAACTAAAATGAAGAGGAATTGAACTATTCATCATGTGGATCTACATGTAAGTGCATTCAGAACATTTCCAATGTTTTTGCCTTTCATATATTTACAAAGTGTAATAATGGCCATGAATGTGCTACTGTTGTGAACATGAATCTTGATAAATATTTAACGACTGGAAAATACAACAGAAATGAAAGTAGAATTAAGTACAACAGTGAGCTAAAAGGTGAATTTCATTTTTGAAAACACATGAAGGTCGGTATGAACTGCAACACTTCACATTAATGCACCTCATGTAAATATGTTGACATGAAGTGTTGCAGTTCATATCCTCATGCATTTTCAAAATGAAATTTATTTCTTAAGGGGGTGTACTACAGCATCATAATGGCTGACTTCCTTTTAAAACAGGAATGAAGATATAAATATCGGCAATATTTGTCTATTTAGATCTAACTGCTTAACTGGTTAGTTCAGTCAGGTAACATGTCGACTGCTGAATGGTAGATCATAGGTTTGAGTCTAGCAGAGGTTTCAAACTTTCTTCTAAAACTGTATTTTTTGGACCAAATAAAGTAAATTTTAAAGTTTTCAATTTCAAAACATCGTACATATCATTCACTTTTCACCCATATCAAATTTCTCTGATGTCGTATTCCTCCTTAAATATGCAGATATTGTTTATATGTGTTGATGGATGTATTGAATTGCCACAGTACATTAATTTTTCACTTTCCTGGCAGCAAAATTTGATGATCTCAAACACGATTTATTTTTCACTGCGGTACACTGGTCAAGTAACGGTGGACACACAGCACTTTGTCCTGGTCACTTCATACTGATTGTTAAGTTGCTGAAATTTGTTTCATTTCAAAAATGTCTCTTTCACAACCTATTCAATTCTTGTTTACAGATTTCATTCCAAAATATATTAACTAGGACAGGCTATATTTACTGAGTACATCCTGAAAGTCAAAACAAGTAATTTGCATATGAATTCTATTTATTCTTATCAGTATCCTTCCTCTTTCTGCATGTTGATTATCAGAATAGAAAATATTTCAAAGGGAGAATATTCTCATCATTTACTGGGATATTTCTGTGCAGTTCTGAATTTCTCTTGAAGTGTTCCATCCCAGTGATTAAAGTGTTTAATTTTAAAACAGGATATTTAAACAGTTTATTTCAACTTTATCTCTTTCTAAATAACTGACCATTGACATGTTTATAATGGCCTCTTAACTATTTTGTTTTTTTTTGTCTGAACTACTTTTTTTTCCCCTTGTCTAAGATCAATATTTTGAGTGATTTGAAAAGAAATATTGGCCTTTACTCTCAAAATGACGGAAATTAATTTATCATAAAAGTTGTTTATAATCCCATGGATAATCAGATTCGAGGGATATGCTTTACACTTACCATTCACAAAAATGATCAGCAAAAGTTGATATGGAAACATCAACATACTGTTGGTTGTATATGTTGCAACTTTTATTCAGTTTGCTATTTATTTTTTATGTGAATCGTAAATGCACATGAAATTGGTAACTGGATCTGATCATAGATAATACATACAGTGTAATATGATTAAACATGAGGAACTTGAATGAATTTTCAATGCAGCAACCACCATTATGAAATTTGGGTATTCTTGCAAAGAATTGTGAATGTAGGAGAATGTTTTCATTTTCAAGCCAATGCAGGTATTTCATGACTATATCCACATAGAGCAAACACAAGCATGATGAGGCTCCAGCATCGCACAAATATCGCAACAGCCAATGCAGGCATTGAGTGACTTTTAACAGCCAATGCAGGTATTGAGTGACTTTTAACAGCCAATGCAGGCATTGAGTGACTTTTAACAGCCAATGCGGGTATTGAGTGACTTTTAACAGCCAATGCAGGTATTGAGTGACTTTTAACAGCCAATGCAGGCATTGAGTGACTTTTAACAGCCAATGCGGGTATTGAGTGACTTTTAACAGCCAATGCAGGCATTGAGTGACTTTTAACAGCCAATGCAGGCATTGAGTGACTTTTAACAGCCAATGCGGGTATTGAGTGACTTTTAACAGCCAATGCAGGTATTGAGTGACTTTTAACAGCCAATGCAGGTATTGGGTGACTTTTAACAGCCAATGCGGGTATTGAGTGACTTTTAACAGCCAATGCAGGTATTGAGTGACTTTTAACAGCCAATGCAGGTATTGGGTGACTTTTAACAGCCACTGCAGGTATTTGGCCTCTCTTTCAAGGGCCAATCTAGGCACTGGTCTACTCTTTCAGGACCCAATGTAGAGATTGAAATAACCTTTCTCAAGTCGAAGCAGACATGTGTGACAACACTCCCATGAGCCAATGCACACACTGGATGACTCTGTCATGAGCCAATGCACACACTGGACAACTCTCCCATGAGCCAATGCACACACTGGATGACTCTGTCATGAGCCAATGCACACACTGGATGACTCTGTCATGAGCCAATGCACACACTGGACAACTCTCCCATGAGCCAATGCACACACTGGATGACTCTGTCATGAGCCAATGCACACACTGGATGACTCTGTCATGAGCCAATGCACACACTGGATGACTCTGTCATGAGCCAATGCACACACTGGATGACTCTGTCATGAGCCAATGCACACACTGGATGACTCTGTCATGAGCCAATGCACACACTGGACGACTCTGTCATGAGCCAATGCACACACTGGACGACTCTGTCATGAGCCAATGCACACACTGGACGACTCTGTCATGAGCCAATGCACACACTGGATGACTCTGTCATGAGCCAATGCACACACTGGATGACTCTGTCATGAGCCAATGCACACACTGGATGACTCTGTCATGAGCCAATGCACACACTGGATGATTCTGTCATGAGCCAATGCACACACTGGATGACTCTGTCATGAGCCAAAGCACACACTGGATGACTCTGTCATGAGCCAATGCACACACTGGATGATTCTGTCATGAGCCAATGCACACACTGGATGACTCTGTCATGAGCCAATGCACACACTGGATGACTCTGTCATGAGCCAAAGCCACTCTGTCAATATATTACACTTCTAATCAAATGTTGTGTTCTAGAAACCAAACAGTTTGATAAGGTGTAACCTCTGTTATTACGTCAGCAAACTTGATACCAGCTATAGTGTGATAATACTCGGGCATAATGAGGACTGCACTTTACTGGAAGAAGACGGTACCTCTTCCCGTTCATTCCGATTTCTGTGGTCAACAATGCTTGCTAGATCGTTCTGCAGGTACAACATGGCTGTGTGGGGGTTATGCTCGGCCAGTTCCTGGAATTTGTACTTCCTCAGAAGATATTTACACTGCCGTAACAAGTTCTCTGTTGACAAGCGACACAACTGAAAACAGATCAAAACTTTATACTTAGCTTTAAATGATAATATACCGCTAG
The DNA here is from genome assembly GCA_024699665.1 of Ostrea denselamellosa. Taxonomy (NCBI): domain Eukaryota; kingdom Metazoa; phylum Mollusca; class Bivalvia; order Ostreida; family Ostreidae; genus Ostrea; species Ostrea denselamellosa. The sequence goes on from JAMZEH010000068.1 coordinate 5,620,680, forward strand.
AGTAAGAATTTCACAAAATACCTTTTTTAAAAACAAAGTTTGGTGGGAAAATAAACCAAATAATCTTTCCATTCATAATGAACAACAACAAAGGCATCCTCATTTACTATCAGAAGGTTTATCAATTGTTGTTAATAAATACATAAAAAAAAAATTGAACAATGTATACAAATTTAAAACATTTCATATTTTCAGAAGTACTACAAAGGTATTGCTTTTTTTTTTTTTTTTTTTTTTTATCATAACCTACCTTAAGTACCCAGAAATCATCCAGCCTAATTTTGGGTAAGCTCTCTTTGCCTGGATTGCCTCCAAACAAATAGTGAACCTAAATATTACCAAAAACTGTTTTAGTACTTAAAAAGGTCATTCATTAGAAATTCTACTGTTAAAGCTGAATCCATATAATGCATTCCTTTTTCAATACACTAAAAAATAATCATAAAATTCCACTATACAGGTTCTGAAATTCACAAAAACTTTGAATAAAAAATCCTTAATTTGTGCCAAGGTCAGGGAAATCAGAATGTAAAATTCTCAACTGTGTATTATTCTTCACATAGTAATAACTGCTACCTTTAATGATGACATACAAATGTATATTGCTTTAATATTTAATTATCAAACCTGGATATCAATTCCCAGAAGTTAAATTCTACATAAAGTTGACTTCCGGATATCAGGATACCAGATATCACTTACCCAAATACTTCATCTTCCAGATAAAATTTCTTGGAAATGAACTACTCACCCGGATATTTTCACCTTCTGTTATTTGTACCTAGAACTAATGATAAACAATTTCACTGCACTTCAAATTTCACGAAAAACCATTTTTGAAAACCATAGGGTTGTGAATCAAAATTTACCCAATTTTGAATGTGCTACTTCCTGACGATAAAAAGGGATGAAAATATCCAGGAATGCAGTGAATTATCCGCCTACTATGCTGAGGTCGTCATTATCCATCTAGTACCATTTTGAGGTCGTCATTATCTGCCTCCCTTTTTGAGGTGATCTTTATCTGCCTCCCCTTTTGAGGTGATCTTTATCTGCTTACCTTTTTGAGGTGTTCATTATCAACCTTACCTTCTGAAGTGGTCATTATCTTCTTAGTACTTTCTGAGGTGGTCATTATCTGCCTACCTTTCTGAGGTGGTCATAATCTGCCTACCTTTCTGATTTGGTCATTATCTGCCTACCTTTCTGAGGTGGTCATAATCTGCCTACCTTTCTGAGGTGGTCATAAACCAACTGGTGGGCAAACCGAGGCACAGGTTCCACATTCTGCATCTTTGTCCAATAGTGTTGACCAGTGTTCTCATTTCTGTACACACAGGACCTGTTAGACGTAGATCAGCAAAATTAATCTATCATTTCTATTGCTTGACACCTCTTGATATTCTGTGTAAGAATTCACTACATTAGACATTGGACATACATTCAAGAGGGTACATATTCAACTGTTTCTCATCTGACATACTACATGTATATTTACATTTTTGTTATTCTGGAATAATTTAATTTCAGTTGTAACATGTTTGATTGGCTGAGCAATATACTTTATTTTCAAATAACATAAATTTGCTATGCAAGGTATTGAGACATCAGTAATGCCAAACATTTTTGTTTACAGAATTATCCTATAATAAACAACATAATTTAAAAGCGTAATTTATCTCATGATAAATTCAGTTAAAAAGGACGAGTGACAGCAAAAGATGTTCTTGGATTTAACAATGGTTAGCGCAGATTATACAGTGTACAAAAATCAACATCAGAACCAAATTATGTTACCGTAGTATAAACCATTATCATATCTGCTCCTATGTCATACCTTGGAAAATTTATTGGTTTAAAACGTTGATATAGAAACTGTGGATAATATACAACTGTAAATGAAAATTTTATTCATAAAGAAATAGTGAAAATTACAGTTCATAGTTACTAATAAGAAAACAAGATGTGTGTGTGAAACACCAATGCCCCTGAACATGGCGTAATTCCAGTCAAGGTTATTAGGTCAAAAACATTGGTCTTGTCACAAAGAATACACAATCATGTGAAATACGACAGTCTTCAAGCCATCCATTCAAAGTTACTGACAAAGTTAGAGTTTTTGCGGAGAGACACACCAAAAACTACATGTACACCTTGTATATGCCCCCAGGCCCCCAATTACAGGGGCATTAGATAAATGGAGACACCTTTTTAAGACGACCATCATTTTACTGTCTTCCATTCTCAGGATGTTAGATACACAACACCCACTAAATGATCACTCACCATCTGTTTTTCTTGATGCTGTACACCCAGAATGAATTCTTCACATTTTCTCTTTTTTCCTTTTCCTTGTTGAGACCCTGGAAATATTTCAGACACATAAAACTTTCTGGATATTATTGTATTCAATACATTTTTCCATATATTTACTTCTGATGCTGATAAATAACAACATCATATTGGTGATACCTTGAGTTGAAATTATATAGAAAAAGAGATACTCATTTATATAGCAAAATGTGTTGATAACAAAAATGTTTTCAGGGAATTGATGTTTTTAGTGAATTGATGTTTTTAGTAAATTAATGTTTTTAGTGAATTGATGTTTTTAGTAAATTGATGTTTTTAGTAAATTGATGTTTTTAGTGAATTGATGTTTTTTAAGTGAATTGATGTTTTAGTGAATTGATGTTTTTTCGTGAATTGATGTTTTTAGTGAATTGATGATTAAAACAAAATCAAATCAATTTCTCCCAATGATAAAAATACCACAATTCTACATGGATATAGTACATTTTAGTTAATAATAAAACTCTGTTTTGACAGCACCCCCCCCCCCCCCCTAAACACGCTCTACTGGATTATTAACGAGAATAGTTAGAAATAATATTTACATGACTGCACAGAAGTATGTGTGTACATTAGCTTTACAAACACTGTATTCAAATTACTCACAGACAGAACATGAATCTCATCCTTATTTGGGTCTATGGTGGCTCTCTGTGTAAAGCCAGCAGATGGAACTGTAAGAAATATCATTGATATATGATAGTGAGATCAGGTCACATCATACAGTAAAACCTGCTTATAGTGGAGTGCTGGGGACAAACTTCAATGTCATTCATCATATCCAGTGAATCTATAATGTGTTTTAAAACTACATGGAATAGAAATTCCTCCGTAAGTGTGAATTTATAATAACCATGTTTGCTTTTAGTGACATAACTAATTTTAAAGGTCTTTCGGATGAGACCGTATAAACCGAGGTCCCGTGTCGCAGTAGGTGTGGCACGATAAAGATCCCTCCCTGCTCAAAGGCCCTGAGTGCCGAGCATAGGCCTAAATTTGCAGCCCTGTCACCGGTAATGGTGACAGCCGCCGGATAGCTGAAAAATTGCTCAGGCGGCTATAAACAAACAAACAAAACTAATTTTTAAAAAAATGAAAGCAGAACATCAAGCAGAATATTGAAAGTTGCACAGGCAGGATGTTTCTGATTATGACTTATCAATTAAAGTCCTAAAATCTGTTACAGTAATTACTGTAATTATAAAATAATTAAAATCTATACACTTATACTACTGTGATGATTAACATTGACTGTAATGCAACTGCTTTGTAATCTGAATTTTAATTGGCTAATATACTAACAACGAGCATTGACAAGATACAAAACATTTGAATGTGACGTCATAGAAGAATGACACCAAAAAATAACCTCTCATGTAAACATTTAGTGATCCATTCTTTAAATAAATGACAGAGTAAACATGAAGTGAAACACATAGTGTGTAACAAGAATAAAAATAACATGTCGCTGTTAGAATTCTGATTTCAGTGTAAAACCACATTAAAATCTTCCAGTCTGAAGAGAGTGGTGACATATATTTTTACCATCAACATATCATGACCACGTAGGGATCTGGGTTAGAATAGATCCTTAGTACCCCTTGCTTGTCGTAAGAGGTGACTAAATGGGGTGGTCCTTCAGATGAGACCGCAAAAACTGAGGCCCCGTGTCACAGCAGGTGTGGCGCGATAAAGAGCCCTCCCTCTTTACTCTAGTGTATAGAAAATGTTTACCATTATGTACAACACATCTCTCATATCATTACGAATTAAATCACTACAAATATTAAACCAAGTAACATTTATACACTGAATCTTTATAAATATACTCTACAAACACCTGTACTCATACCTAATGAATCTTTATAAATATTCTCAACAAACACCTGTGTGCATACCTGTTAAATCTTTATAATACAGTTGAACCTCAGTATCTCGAACACTGATATCTCAAATACCATGGATATATTGAAGTGATTCGGAAGTCCCAACCACTTATTCTTTAAGTATTTTACCCTCGATATCCCGAATCCTGGGATATCTCGAAGTTTTTCTCAGTCCTATCGAGTTCAAGATAACAAGATTTGACTGTACAATCTGTAATCAGCTGTACACATACCTCCTGAGTCTTTTTTACATCCATCAGTAATGATGACTTTTTGTCCTGTGTCCACATTATACGTGAAGAAGTCATTTAGATATTCTTTGGCTCTTTGACCGGCAAAAACGTATAATAATCTTCTTTTCTGTGAAAATTGTGTACAGGAAGCAAAACATGTACTACAATCACTTAAAAGTCAAAACAAACGGCACATTTATCACAGAAAGATACAGTTGGGCTTGTCTAATATGACACCTGTGTATTCTGAACCTATTTTTCATTCCTTATTACCCTTTTTCTCATGTTCTTTGCACTTTGTAATTACACATCCTCTCTAATCTGATGCCACTTTTTTTTCTGACAGAACATGTTGGATTAGACAGGATTCTCTATAGAGCATTGTAAGATGCTCTCTGCTTGTTACAAGGTTTATGTGTAGATTTCTTTGTACGAATTTTATACTGTATAAAAATACGTTGACATGCCTGGAAATCCTCTTACATCAAATTTAGTATGCAAAATGTCCAAGACAAAGCCAGGATTTCTGCTTGCCCTTATTTATGACATCACAACACCTAAGTTTCTAGAATATATCCAGATGGATTAGCACAGAGATTTTTACAGAAACATAACAATGAATTTAGAACATATGAATGAGAAAAAGCTCATGTGACACATGTCTTACCGAGTGAAAAAGCATAGAGTGTCCTATCCTTGACCGCAGTTGAGGGCAGTCTTCCATGATGCAGGACCAGGTGTTGGTGGGAATGTGATAAGCGTAAAGCCCACTGAACTGTGTCTCACTTCCTCTGTCTGACCCGACACTGTCAGAAGAAACACGTGATACAAGAATACTGACCCCACACTGTCAGAAGAAACACATGATACAAGAATACTGACCCCACACTGTCAGAAAAAACACATGATACAAGAATACTGACCCCACACTGTCAGAAAAACATAATACAAGAATTCTGACCCCACACTGTCAGAAGAAACACATGATACAAGAATACTGACCCCACACTGTCAGAAGAAACACATGATACAAGAATACTGACCCCACACTGTCAGAAAAAACACACAATACAAGAATACTGACCCCACACTGTCAGAAAAACATAATACAAGAATTCTGACCCCACACTGTCAGAAGAAACACATGATACAAGAATACTGACCCCACACTGTCAGAAGAAATACATAATACAAGAATACTGACCCCACACTGTCAGAAATACATAATACAAGAATACTGACCCCACACTGTCAGAAGAAACACATGATACAAGAATACTGACCCCACACTGTCAGAAGAAATACATAATACAAGAATACTGACCCCACACTGTCAGAAAAAACACATGATACAAGAATACTGACCCCACACTGTCAGAAAAACATAATACAAGAATTCTGACCCCACACTGTCAGAAGAAACACATAATACAAGAATACTGACCCCACACTGTCAGAAGAAACACATGATACAAGAATAATGACATCACACTGTCAGAAGAAATACATAATACAAGAATACTGACCCCACACTGTCAGAAGAAACACATGATACAAGAATACTGACCCCACACTGTCAGAAGAAATACATAATACAAGAATACTGACCCCACACTGTCAGAAGAAACACATGATACAAGAATACTGACCCCACACTGTCAGAAGAAACACATGATACAAGAATACTGACCCCACACTGTCAGAAAAACATAATACAAGAATTCTGACCCCACACTGTCAGAAGAAACACATGATACAAGAATACTGACCCCACACTGTCAGAAGAAATACATAATACAAGAATACTGACCCCACACTGTCAGAAATACATAATACAAGAATACTGACCCCACACTGTCAGAAGAAACACATGATACAAGAATACTGACCCCACACTGTCAGAAGAAATACATAATACAAGAATACTGACCCCACACTGTCAGAAAAAACACATGATACAAGAATACTGACCCCACACTGTCAGAAAAACATAATACAAGAATTCTGACCCCACACTGTCAGAAGAAACACATAATACAAGAATACTGACCCCACACTGTCAGAAGAAACACATGATACAAGAATAATGACATCACACTGTCAGAAGAAATACATAATACAAGAATACTGACCCCACACTGTCAGAAGAAACACATGATACAAGAATACTGACCCCACACTGTCAGAAGAAATACATAATACAAGAATACTGACCCCACACTGTCAGAAGAAACACATGATACAAGAATACTGACCCCACACTGTCAGAAGAAACACATGATACAAGAATACTGACCCCACACTGTCAGAAGAAACACATAATACAAGAATACTGACCCCACACTGTCAGAAAAAATACATAATACAAGAATACTGACCCCACACTGTCAGAAGAAACACATAATACAAGAATACTGACCCCACACTGTCAGAAAAAATACATAATACAAGAATACTGACCCCACACTGTCAGAAAAAATACACAATACAAGAATACTGACCCCACACTGTCAGAAAAAATACATAATACAAGAATACAATATCAGAATAATACTAGAAATGTACAAAAGACCTGTTAGAAGTTTTAACAAAAGTTCAATGACATAGTGGAATACGCACACAAAAAACCTGTTTTAGTGTTGTTTAGAGCAAAATGAGAAAGTTTAGAACATTGTGCCAAGAGTGAAATTTTGCCGCAAAAACATAAGCTGTCATCCTATGAATCTAGCTCATAGTAACCTTGACATATATACTGAATGACCCTGTTTAAATGTCATGCTAGACTGACCAAATCATTTCTATTCAAATCTTTCCATTACAAAATATGCCCTGGACATGTGACAGACAGATTATCAGATCATATGATGATTCCTAAACACCCTTATTTTATTTGAGAAGTGTACACAAAAATCCCAGGACTATTTTCTGAAAATGTTGACTAACAGACACATCCAACACTCATCATATATGTACACTGTATTTTATGTTTAATTTAGATAGTGTATCTATATTTTTTTCATGTCATACAAATATCCTGCAACACACTTAGTCTTCAAAAATCTGAAGGCTTTAGTATTAGCAAACTTTTGAAATTCATTATAAATCCAAATTTTAAATCTAAAAGAAGGTTTTAAACAAGCAAATGTGTTGGTATTAATGTTGACAGAGAAATATAATGATTAATTATTTACTTGCTCCAAATCCATCAGTTTGGTTGAATATAAGTTATCATACTGAAAGGAATTAAATCACAAAACACAATGTAACACAAAATATGTATTATGAACCTTCAAATGAATCATGCATTTAGGAAGATTGGGATGTATTCATTTGTGTAAAACTGTTAATCATTGATGACACAGTCTGGCCCATGTATGTGAAGACTTAACACATTGATAAAGTAAATATCTACCATAAAAACGATTACAATATATTCTGAGGCGATAATTAAAAGTAAAAACAGCTCACACAAGTTAAAAATAGAACTTGTAAATCATCAGATTGTCTACTGTTGTGGTACCAAAAAACTGATATAAGAATGATAAAATGGAATTCAATAATTATTTTACAACATACATATCTGTAGAATTACAAATATATACTTCACACAAAAAACTGAAGACTAAAGACGTAAATCAACAAATTTTTTCTTCACGCAAAAGCAAATGTTTACAATCCATGCAGTATTAACTTTGTATTCAAACCTGTTTAAGACACGCCCTCCAAATAAGTACAGAGTTTGCTTCTCGATGTCGATGACCATCTGGTGGTCGTAGATAAGCCTCGGTCCACCCATGGTATGTGTATCTTCCATTATCAACGCCCACTTGTCTGAGTTGATGTCGTACATATAAAAGTCACTCTGAAAAGGTTGAATAAAATTCCCTATGAATTTGCAAAGTTATAGTTAAAAATGTTAAAAACTTTTGTAATTGTTATCTTTTGATTAACATACAATGCTAAACAGTTTATCATATGTAAATTCTTGGATAGACTTGAACATGTACTCTAGATATTACATAGTCATGTATAGAATATTGTTCATATACATGTACACTGTGCATGTACTTACATAATGGCATATATTAATTCATCACAAATTGAGAAAAGAGTATCACCAAGAGTGGCCTCCCTTTACAATATAACATAATTCAATTGTTACCAAAGTCAAACATTAGCTTTTCAATGATACATTCTTGAACTTCAACAGACATCAACTGGTACACTCTCTAATATAATGCATGCAGCAAATACATGCATTAGGCTGAAAGAACAAAAGGGGTTCGTTCTCTCCACTTTTATTCATTTGTTGTTAGCAGTTATTACAATGACCTTGACCTTCTATTGAAGAAATCCATAATGAGCTTTCACTTCCCATCAATGCATCAAGTAATAATGCAAGAGAAATAAACAGATAATTTATATTCTTTATGTGGTGTCCATAGCATTGTTACATTCAATCACTGACTTACATTAGACCTTTTGACCCAGAAATCATCCAATCTTTTATCACTGTAGGAAGTATGAAATCACTCCCTACACTATACCACTCTTTGAATAGTGTCCACAGTGTTTTTATGGCCACACACATACATGTGCACGAACCAGATGCTATCTCCTACAACTTTGTTGTGAGGGAACAATAAAAATACAAGCACAGAAATGACTGTTGGGGGGGGGGGGGGGGGGGGGGGGGGGTTAAATACTACAGACTTTACAATACAAGAAATGTACATAAATACCTTCAGGTTATCTGAAGTTCTCATTGTTGAATCCAAATACCTTCCCAGGATAAAAATTTGTTTTCTCTCGTAATCTAAACACATTTTGTGACAAGATCTGGCATTAGGTCCACCCTAAAAGTACAGATTGTATGATTGGTCCGAGTCAAACACTGGAGAGGATGATAAAGTTGTAATAACCTGTATCCAATCCATTTGTTTGTATTACAGGGTAAAAGTTCAAAACAAAGTCATGTATAGTATTAAACACGGTGCGATTAGTACATGTATGAGATCTCAGTGGTAGAACATTTGCTTCACGAACAAGAGGCGACAGATTTGAACCCAGCTCAAAGTAAAAATCATGCTGTCTCAATCATTTCTGAACAACCTTTTATACATACCTCTTTGTGAGTATCAGCACTTAAACAAGTCCAATCTTTGGTAGTCCCAGAAAACACCCAGAAATCAGACAAGTCTTTACTGCCATCCCACCCCCCAAACAGGTACAAGTTCTCTGTAATGACAACATATCCACAGCATAGTATCAGAAGCCACCTAACAGTGTATGTAAACTCCATATCCAGTCATGAATGTAGAAAATTAAATTGCCAAATTTTTATTCCACACACACGTATGTCAGAGAGTACACCCACTTCCCTGTATCTAAATTGTTCATGAAACGAGTGGACAAATTAGGCAATGTATTCAAAGTAAAAATAAATTTGTGGTGTACAGTATATCAAGAATAACTCTTACCATTCTGCAAGTCAATACACATCTGATGCCCTCCCCTCATTCCTGGCTGACACATGCTAGGATTTTCTCCTACAAACCCAGAGTAACAAAGTTATCAATATTGTCTCGTTACACAATTCAGATAACATGCTTCATGAAAAGTATGCTGGCTTGAAGCATTACTGTTCAGGCCCTCAAAAATAAAATTGTTATATTAACTATTCACTTCCATTTCTGTCAGAATTCCCAGTCATTAAAGCACATGTAGTTATACTATATTTATCAATATTCATGTAGTTGTACTATATTCATCAACATTCATAAGCTCCTTGTTCTTACTTATGAGGAAATTATTATCATTTCAATTGGTAAAGAAGAGGAATGCAAAAACAATGGAAATGTACAAAAAACAATTTATCTTTGCCATTTCTGTCTTTCGTATTTTTTTATTCATGTTCTAAATTTGTTGAATCACACTCTTGCCTAGTTTCATCCACACTGACTACAAAAATTTCTTTATTTTAATATTTATTTTTTTTTTTCCCCCACAAAAGCTTCCACTGGTCTATACATGCAGATTATTATAGATACTTTTGTAAAGACTATCACAATTACCTCTGGAAACTGGTTCTATTGGGGTCCATTTGGGTTTATAGTCTTGGTCACAAATATACTGATCAAACAGACCTTCTGTAAAAGACAAAAACAAAATGAATGGTTGTTAATTAAAATATCAAATTTTATTTATGGGTCAATTTTATGTGCATTAAATATCAGAATATATAGATTAATAGTTCCTCCAAATGCAAACTACATTGGATAGGCATTGGATGATGTTAACAACAGACCTTCTGCAGCTTGCCATAGCAAATCTTCACTCTTCTCAAAATCCCCATGTTTCACCTTGAAAACAATAATCACCAAGATGAATTCATTTCATTACTAAACTGACCTATTTAAGATTAGACTGCTGACATAAATAAATGAAATGTGATACACAGTATTGTTACAGCTTTTCCAGTCTGATTAAAATTAAACTTCTAACTTCACTCAGTAAGTATATTGACAGAGGCTAGTATTCCATGCAGTGACTGTATGTATAACGAGTAGTGAGAGGTTCAATTCTAATCAGACTGCACCATTACATGTATACCTTTGTTTTACCAAAAAAATCACCTCTTCTGCATTTATCTTAAGTGGCATGAAGTGAAAATAATTTTCCAGCCACATTCCTTGAAACATTCTACTTTACCATTTTTCTGTTTGTTCAGGTGTGCGTTCAATGTTTGTTCAGAGTGAATTTATCGTTCATTCACCATTCAAGTGGGAAAGTAGAATGTTTTAGGTACTGTGAATCTCATTACTACACATAATTAAATGTAGGTAAATTGTACAGTCCATGAAACACTTGAATTTATCCTTTTTCCATCTGTTCAGGGTGCATGTTTGTTCAGCGTGTGTTTACCATTTGTTCACCGAGCATTCACCGTTCAAGTGGGAAAGTAGGATGTTTCAGGGACTGCATCTCTATTAACGTGACACAAAGATAAAATATTACCAGCATGGAATGGAATTCTGTCAGTATGGGGTGCTCCAGGGACACTTTGGTCTTTTTCTGAAGCGCCTCATAAGCCTCCGTGTACTGCCTCTGTCTGAAGTGCTTGAGGCACAGCCTAATGGCTTCCTTCTCTCTGAACTATATAAAAAATCAATGTTTTATATATATATATATATCATACTACCTCTGTCTAAAGTGCTTAAGACACAGTCTTTTCTCTCTGAACTATGTAATGAATCACTGTGCTGTATAAATCATAGTACTACTGTCTCAAGTACTTAAGACACCATTTCCTGTTAGAACTACAGTGTACATAAATGGGTGTGATCCCTCATAGGGTAGCATAAAAATGCTTGATTGTGGAATCATTATGTTGTGTGAGGAGTTTTGGATTTCATGGGTACATTACCAATCCCATGAAATCTAAAACCTCAATGATATAAATAATTTACATATTTCAATAGATGGAAGACACACTCCTGAAATACAATCCTAACAAATCTGAAAATCTTAGAAATCCACCAAAAATTAGCAGGAATTTAAATGATTCCAAAGCAAATCAAAGTGTAACTGACATACAAGTTGAGATACAGATAATAGGTATTGTTTGCTGAATTTGAGCTATCCATTGAATAATGAACTACTCAACACTATCAGTGAACAACTCAGGCTGTCAGTGAACAACCCAGACTGTCAGTGAATAACCCAGACTGTCAGTGAATAACCCAGCAGACTGTCAATGAACAACCCAGACAGTTGATGACCACTTAATCCACTTACCGTGACTAGCCATTGTAGACATGGTTGTACAACATCCCAATCACTCTGTCCCTGTAGTTTTACATACCAGATGCTGAAATTAAAACAGGATGGGCCCCATGCCTGGAGGGGAACTGCAAAAAGAAATAAACATTTTATAACTCTAAAACTTGAATATATATATACTCACATATATGTAAACTATTTTCAAAAACATGTCATATTTCTTCATCCTACCCTTTTTAAATCTGTATTTTTAGATTTCTATGCAAATAAAAACAAAAAAAAGTTCATTTAAAAAGTTTCCTATTTTGAGTCTGACTGATATTTTCTTTCTTTTTTTTTTTTTTTGCTTGTCAGTTTCATGAAAAAAAAATATGATCATATCTTCAGAACTTTTGCTCTCTTAGAGAAATTAGGATAAACTAATATAGATACCCAAAAAGCTACCGTCCTGCAGTTAGAAGTATCAATGTCCTTGAAATGGAAATTGCCTTAACAACTACAATTTAAATAGGTTACAAATTCTAATACATTTTAAAAATATCTTCCATATCACTCTGTAATATCACAGACACTGCCTAAGTGTAAAAAAAATTCTGGTTTCAGACCCCATACAAATTTTGTCCGATTTTTTCCTATTATGATAAAGGCTCTCTGTATTACCACATATGTTGTACTTGTATTAAAACTATCATGTTGAGGTTTTACATGTCTAATAAATTACAATGTAGTAATAAAAGGGTTCAGTGTTGAAAATTAATGATGAGATATCTATAATATCAACAGATCTACACTTTAGCATCAACCAGTTCACGACACACAAGACTTTACAGACTACAGAATCATACATACCAATCTTTATGTATCTACATGGGAAGACATTTTCATGCATTTCCTTCTTAAGTGGAAATGTTTCAGGTATGTGGTCATTCTTCAAGCCACTGTAAGAAAACACACTCAGTAGAAAGAACTCCACTACATACACAGACAGACACACAGACAGTGAAACAAGTCCAATGTTCACAGCTACACTCTGTAAAGTCATAAATATTAAGAGGTGTCTCTCGGATGCATCTAAAATATCCTGTCTACCACCAGAACTGATTGTGGAATTATTTAAATTCATTAAGGTTATTTTTCATGAAGAAGTAGGGGCAGTTTACACATTATAAACTGCATATTCCTTATAATTCAGTAAATAGCATTTGATATTGATAAATCACTCGAAAGAAATGTGAATTTTATATGACAAAGACCAATAATGTTGTAACAACAAAATGGAAACAGAACAGCCCAACATATTGTGATGTCTAGGACTTCATAAAGAGGGACTAAACAGCAAAGATATAAATCAAATTGTTTGTGTAAGTAGAGTTAATTATTGTGGTTTGAAATTTGTTGAAAAGGCATACCCATAAAATCCATGAAAATTGAGCCCCCTCTAAATCTAAAGATTCCACAGTAGAACAGAATTACAGCGATGCACAATCAATTCTCTCTTAACTAGGAAATCATTAATTTCGTACAAATCATTAATTTCCAAAAAAGCACTAATTTCCTTAAAATCATTCATTTCTTAAATATCATTACTTTCCTAAAAACCTTACAATGTATGTACCTGTGATTTTACAGAGTGTATAGTGCACACTGACCTTTTAGTTTCTGTGTTAATTTCAGATTTACATTCCTAACTCTCATTTTCCCTGTGTGCTGTGTCATGTGACACCCTGTCTAATCCTATATAAACCTTTTCTACATTGCATGTTGTATTAGATTGATTTCACTGTAGTGAGATATATCAATATACATGCATTCTCAACAAAGCAGTCTAAAAATTCACATGATGAAATCTTACATTCTAGATACAAAATACACAGTAACAAGAAAGATGTCCATGCACTGTAAATGCAAATAATTTTGAAAGTTCATTTTTATACTAATAGTAAAACAAAACAAAAAATTAAAAATTTAAAAAAAAAGTTTTTAAAAAGTTTTGGGGAAAGGTTTTATAAGTTGCAAGAACTTGTAACCAATCCCTTTGTATATTTATAAAATAAAATATGTTCAAATTTATTATATTCATTAAGTTCATTTAATACACAATTGTATTTAAGACTACAGGAAATAAAAATCACTTCACTGTACCCGTGTTTTACCACTGTACCTGTGTTTTACTGTAAGCCTGACTTCATTTTAAGTGTGTTCTCTGTAACCGTGCCAAATTGAATCAACTTCTTGCTGGGTTTTTTTCTCATTGGACCAGTAACTAATTTTCAGCCACTTAATACAGAATACCAGACTGTCATACAGATGTTTCACAATATCCCTTCATCTTACCCTTCAAGTAATTCTATCATATGGTCATCGTTCAGACCTCCATACACCTTGAATTTCTTCAAATTGCACACGTGAGCCTTCTCATATTTCCCAAACGTAATACTATTCACGATGGCTGGTCTGTCAAGCTTAAGAGTTAGGAACTACAAAAGTCAAATATGAATGATTCAAAATTGGGGTTTGTATAACCTATAGCTTACACATCATGTTCAATATAATCAGACAGCACTTGTCTATTTTTAAAATTCAAAAACTGTGTATATTATTTGACTAATTGCTGAATGTACAAGCATTTTTTGTATTATGTATAAATTGAATAATCAATGATTAATCAGTTGACAATCTCTATAAAATCTAGTAATATATGGATGTGTTTATTATGTTTGGTGTGATGTCAATGTTTATTATGTTTGGTGTGATGTCAATGTTTATTATGTTTGGTGTGATGTCAATGTTTATTATGTTTGGTGTGATGTCAATGTTTATTATGTTTGGTGTGATGTCAATGTTTATTATGTTTGGTGTGATGTCAATGTTTATTATGTTTGGTGTGATGTCAATGTTTATTATGTTTGGTGTGATGTCAATGTTTATTATGTTTGGTGTGATGTCAATGTTTATTATGTTTGGTGTGATGTCAATGTTTATTATGTTTGGTGTGATGTCAATGTTTATTATGTTTGGTGTGATGTCAATGTTTATTACGTTTGGTGTGATGTCAATGTTTATTATGTTTGGTGTGATGTCAATGTTTATTATGTTTGGTGTGATGTCAATGTTTATTATGTTTGGTGTGATGTCAATGTTTATTACGTTTGGTGTGATGTCAATGTTTATTATGTTTGGTGTGATGTCAATGTTTATTATGTTTGGTGTGATGTCAATGTTTATTATGTTTGGTGTGATGTCAATGTTTATTATGTTTGGTGTGATGTCAATGTTTATTATGTTTGGTGTGATGTCAATGCTGTCTTACTAAGAGTTTATATTTGTTGTGTTTGGTAAAATGCGTCTTACAGCACGACCATGTTTGATTATATTGATTATATATTGTTTTACATCCTGATCGAGAATTTTTCACTCATATGGAGACGTCACCATTGCCGGTGAAGGGCTGCAAAATTTAGACCTATGCTCGGCACTTATGGCCTTTGAGCAGGGAGGGATCTTTAACGTGCTACACCTGCTGTGACACGGGACCTCGGTTTTTACGGTCTTATCCAAAGCACCGCCCTATTTAGTCGCCTCTTACGACAAGCTAGGGGTGCTGAAGATCTATTCTAACAACCCGGATCCTCACATGGTTGATCATGTTTGAGGGTGAAGCAAAAAGTATTGGCATTAATATTAAATATGTTCCAAAGTTAGTGCTGAACGTGTGATGACAGAGCTCTGTGAAAACATCTTAACATTTTGTTACAGGAATTTAGACATTTGATCTGCCTATTCAATTTAACACAGGAAATATAATGCAATTAGTGTAAATAGTGCATTGTGATGTCATATTCAGCGTCGGTGTTTAGCGAATTCACAAACATAAGAGATATGGTACAATCATGTTAATCGAGGAGTGATTATATGATGGTTAACATGTTTTTACAGATTTTATGTTACATCTCAGAATGACATAAACTTGGGTACATGCGATTCAAAATGGTGAAATCCATGTGCTTACGTTCGAATCTATGCCATATGGACCAAAACTTTCAAGTTCCATAGGTATCGTTCAAATTTTCATTAGTTTTCTATATTTATATGTTACCTTTAGGGAGAGCTCCACTTCCATGGTCCTTCACAGTCCTTCAAGACATGAGAAGGCTTCGTCCTCTATGTAGTGAAAGTTGTTTTCATAAAGAGTATATTTCTTGTGTTTGGTATGAAGTGAATGTTGTTTTTATGAACAATATTTCTTGTGTTTGGTGTGAAATGAATGTTCTTTTGATACCCATGTGACATACCTGCGGTGGATGGTTCGAGTCTGATGACCAGCGTGAAGATTGATCCTTTGGATTATCCCTGTAGATATTTCTAGAATTAAAGTAACAGGGTAAAAAAAAAAAATCAGACATATTTGACAAACTACAATGCTAAATAATTACTTACGCAAATTATGTTTTACTCATAGGTGTTTGGGTTTTCAAATATGAAAAAAAAAATCTAACCTTATACATATGGAACTGCCAAATAATTGTATCAATGTAACAAGCAAAAAATAATAATTTATATATACCAGTACTTGAAATCCGAGATAATTTTTACAACAAGGACGTGTGTTCTGTTCACCATTTTCATCCCAATATATTCAACATTAGGCCTACACCATTCATGTCATTTCAAAATAATGAAATCTACAATAATTATTGCATTCTGCACCTATAAACAAAACATTTCTTACTCTGGAACGTAGTTGTACGAAAAACTGGACCATTTACAAATAGTATACATCAAAATATCCTTTTCTTCGCATTTTTCTGCCATTCTAATTGACTCGTCAGGTTTTGTTTTTGGTACTATAATCATTGGAGGATATTGATCCCGATGAAAATTATTATTTGAGACTTTATAATTTTTTTAAACTCTCTGAAAGTGGTATAAAGGTATTGTTATTCAACCAAGTTTCATTAGCCAATCAACTAATTCAAAATATGAAATCAACAAAAAAATCAAGAAATTCGTGAATTATCCGGAAAATCTCTCCATTTTCATTTTATTATTTCCGTGCCGTTATGTAATTTCCTGTTGGAGGTTACCCACTGGTTAGGCTACATAGTACATAAACGTCCTAGAAAATGTTGAAGTTACACAGATTTAGATATTGTCTTCGGAATAAAAACAACTTGAGAATTTTACAGGCAATCAATTCAAATATATGTTCTAAATATGTTCACGGATTTCATTTGTCAATTTTCCAATTTAATTGTAAAAAACTCAAGTTTTGTGTTTGTTTTTACAGCCTCTGACGTCCAATTTAGATGAAACATTCCAAAGCTACAGGTACAGGGAGAGTTTCAAATGCATTTTGTTACCAAGAATATATATCTTAATCTTAACTACATTCACTTGACGGTTTAGATCATTAGGTATATTGTCACATATATTCACTTTATATAAACAAACTACAAGATAAAACATTCAACCTATTCCTGCCCATTTAAGGTGCTTGTAATATGTCTTACAACGTGACCGTGCTTGAGGGTGAAGCAAAAGGTATCGATATTTGCAGTTATATGTTTTACAGTGTGACCTTTGAAATGAGTGAAGACCCGTAACATCTTGCAACACAACTTTTGGGATTTGATCCACCTATTCATTTAATGTGGGAAATATAACATATGTTGCATATAAACTTGAAATTTTCTGGCCCAGTGGTTCTTGAGAAGAAGATTTTTAAATGACCATACCCTATTTTTGCATTTTCGTAATTAT
Source organism: Ostrea denselamellosa (assembly GCA_024699665.1). Classification (NCBI taxonomy): domain Eukaryota; kingdom Metazoa; phylum Mollusca; class Bivalvia; order Ostreida; family Ostreidae; genus Ostrea; species Ostrea denselamellosa. The sequence continues at coordinate 5,638,693 of JAMZEH010000068.1, forward strand.
CTCCCCTTTGAAGGGGGCATGGCCCTTCATTTGAACAAATCTTGAATCCCTTCATCCAAGGATGATTTGTACCAAGTTTGATTGAAATTGGTCCAGTAATTCTGGAGAAGATTGTCAAAATTTGTCAGTATATTTTTGCTATTTCACTATTGTCTCCCCTTGGGAAAGGTTGTTGAACAAACTTGAATCTCCTTCACTCAAGAATGCTTTCTGCCGAATTTTTCTGAAATTGCTCCAATGGTTCTGTAGAAGAAGTCATAATTGTGTAAAATGTTAAGTTTACAGACAGATGAACAAGTGATTATAAAAGCTCACTTGAGCTTTCAGCTCTGGTGAGCAAAAATCATTTTAATAAACTTTGATGAATTATTGACAAATGGATTAAAAATAAAAAGGAAAGAAAACTTTATTCAAACTTCTGATCACCTGGTTGGAGAGTGGGATTTCAAGTCACTCATTTCTGAATATTCCTATCAAATATTACTAAATCGTCATGTTAAATAAAATATTTTTGTGCTTCAAATGAAAGATCTTTCACAGATATTTAGGTGTAGGTTGGGAGAGGTACTTATAAAATTTAAAGAACTGCATCATTACAATCATATTACAATAATCTGAAATAAAGTGTTTCATTTACAATCCCTGAAACATTCTACTTTATCATTTTTCAGTTCACTCACCGATTGTTAAGCGTGCATTCACCAATCAGTGTGCACTCACTTGCGCTCTCCATTCACAGTTTTGCATTCACAAATCGTTCAGTGCTCACCATGTGTTCACTGTTCACAAATCGTTCAGTGCTCACCATGTGTTCACTGTTCACAAAGCGTTCAGTGCTCACCATGTGTTCACTGTTCACAAATCGTTCAGTGCTCATCATGTGTTCACTGTTCACAAAGCGTTCAACATTCGTTCATTGCTCGGTCTTTGCATTGTCATTTGGAACATCAATGTGAGAGGAGCGATATTTATTGCAAGGAGAAAATGAGAAACTCATTTTTGAATTAGTTGTTTTCTGGTCAAAATATCTTTAAATCAAATACTTTTGACAAATATTGCAACATTATTTTAAAATGTTTCTTTAAGTGGTATAGATGTAAATAAACAATCAAATTGCATTACATTATGAAACTTTAATACGGTATTCTAGAGTACTCCAAAGTACTCTAGCATACTCTGTTTAGTAGTATTCATCAAATATTCTAAATATGATGCCAAACATGCATTTTTTTCCCTACTTTTACATGTACACATACATTTATTTTTTTTTATGCTTTTGTTTGTGTATGATTGCTGCGTGCATTGATATAAAATTTACAATCATTTCATGAGAAATATACATTCAGTACTTGTACAGCAATGTAAGTATGCTTTGTTTACACTGAATATATTTAGAACTGTAGAACATGCAGTTTCCCGATTCCTTGTTGTTCTTTTATATATTCCTTGAATAAATATATATATATCTTTTTTCTTACCATGATTATGAAACAAGTATATTCCAAGGGAAAAATTCAACACATTCTGAACTAATAGATCATCCTGCATTCACTTTGCGTTCACTCACTGTTCAGCGTTCGCTCACTGTTCAGGGTTCACTCACTGTTCAGGGTTCACTCACTGTTCAGCGTTCACTCACTGTTCAGGGTTCGCTCACTGTTCAGGGTTCGCTCACTGTTCAGCGTTCACTCACTGTTCAGCGTTCACTCACTGTTCAGGGTTCGCTCACTGTTCAGTGTTCACTCACTGTTCAGGGTTCACTCACTGTTCAGCGTTCACTCACTGTTCAGCGTTCACTCACTGTTCAGGGTTCGCTCACTGTTCAGTGTTCACTCACTGTTCAGGGTTCGCTCACTGTTCAGCGTTCACTCTCTGTTCAGCGTTCACTCACTGTTCAGGGTTCGCTCACTGTTCAGGATTCGCTCACTGTTCAGCGTTCGCTCACTGTTCAGGGTTCGCTCACTGTTCAGAGTTCACTCACTGTTCAGCATTCGCTCACTGTTCGGGGTTCACTCACTGTTCAGCATTCGCTCACTGTTCGGGGTTCACTCACTGTTCAGCGTTCACTCACTGTTTGCTCTACATTGATTCACCATACATTTACCATTTGTTCAGTATATGTTCACTGTTCGCTCACCATTAAAGTGAGAAAGTAGAATGTTTCAGGGACTGTAACCATTGCAAGTTTATTTTACAGCTCTTACTTACTCTGTTACATAAATCAGTAGCGTACTAATGTACAGGTAATATTAATTCATAAATACTAATGTACAAGTAATATTAATTCATAAATTTTGACAGTTCTTCTACAGCTGACAGAGATTTTTTACACAGAAGCATTCTCCCCACAGACCATTTTCAGGCCAGTCTTCCCAGACTTCCGATTCCTGAGTTGGAGGATACTTTAAAGAAATACCTGGAATGTCAGCGACAGATACTGACTGACGCTGAATATGATCAAACGGTCGACATTGTGAACAAATTTAAGGCTACAGAGGGGCTTGGTAAGGTCATTTTCCTCAACAAGACACTTATATCTATATGAGTTAGTTATTTTTTATTTTCTTGTAAGTTTCAAAAATGTCTGCATATGCAAGTACCATTATCGTAAATGATACATACATGAATGTATTATATGTCATAATGTATATTTTAAATCATGAAAATTAAGTTTCTCTGATAAATGTGATCTGGTAAGATCAGAGATATAAAATCTCATGAAATATATGTGATTTACAATTATTTTACAATATATGGTATATGGGACTTCATTAATGTGGAAATTTTTTTTTATATAAATGTATATCGTCTCTGTTATGTTCATGCAACATCAGTTCTTATTTTGTCATCTACAATGTAATGCAGGTCCCAGGTTTATCTTCCCTTATTATGAAATTTACTGATGTGCATTTCTTTGTAGACCTTCAGAAGAGATTGATAGATAAAGACAAACAAAATAAACACACAAGTTATGTCACAAGTAAGTGAAGAGAAACCCAAGAGAACATGTGACCATTAAAACAAAAGAAATATTCAATGTTTATTCAGTATATACAAATATACGTCCAAAAATACCCAGGATGACCCATGAAAGCTCAAAAGCTTATATCCAATGGATATAATTGATGCATGAATATTGGTGCTAGGGTTGTTACAAAAAAATTTTATATAAACAGAAATACAATGTATTCAATGATAAGGCACCTGGTGTCAGGTCACCTTTCTTATTCAAAACAAATGTATATTTAAATAGAATATGAAGATTGTGTAATTATTTGTTTTGTTTGTTTGTTGTTTTCTGCCACACTCAACAATTTTTCAGTTATCTGGTGGTGTTCAGTTTTTATTGGTGGGGGAGAGAAGCCAGATACAATGTACCCGGGAAGAGACCACCGATCTTCCGAAAGTAAACTGGCAAACTTTCTCACATGTATCGGCGCCAGCAAGAATCGAACCCACGCCAACTGGAGGTGAGAGGCCTTGTGATTTTGAGCACAATGCTGTAACCACTCGGCCACTGAGGCCCCTGTAATTATTTGAATATGGTGACTAGTGATTCAGTAATAGTCGCCAACCATCGAAAAATTTTAGAACACTAATGGTGACTATGTTTTACGGTTTGCTCTAAATTTAATGTTTATTTTGTGCTGTGAGTGATATTATAATATCAAGTTCTATAAGTAGTGGGCAGAGTAATTATAGATTCCATGAAATTAAGTCACCATAAAAAGTAACTACTAACTTTACCTCTCCGACTCTGCAAAAAAATAAATTGCTCTGATAGACCAGTTCTGTAGCTACATTTTGCGTGGTGATTTCACGATTTTTGAATTAATTTGAATAATTCTGTGTGTCTTATTGCACCTTAGAACCCTGGTTTGACATGTACTTGAAGTCCAGACTGCCCATTGTCCTGAACTACAATCCTTTTATTTCCTTCCAAGATGACCCACGTCCAGAGTACCAGAATCAGGTGTGTACAAAACAAGCCTCCTAACTGTTGTAATGCGGTAGTTAATTGCTTATTTAGATGTTAGAATTGAAGTAAATCCTCGCATGATATCAAAAGATTTGATTTTAATAACCAATAAACAGTATTTTTAGCGAGGATTTGATTTGGGCATTATTAGAGAGAGTCACGAGATCACTAAAACTGAATATCATTAACAGTTTATTCCATATCAGAGGTAATGGTTATCTTTCCTAGAATTAAATAGTCACTGAAATTAGCTCTCGCTAAATATATATATATATATCCGTCTTGATGGAAAAATCACTAAATTTGTGTTTCACTGAAAATTCCACGTACAAAGTTTTTATCACTTATTTGCCTAGATATGAAAGCGTATCTTTTTTTCAGTGGTTGCTATTTTATGTTTTGTGAATTAATGCTATTTTGCGGAATTGATTTAGCACTCATGCAATATATGGATTTACAGTAATTCAACCTTGCAAGGATTTATAATCTGCTCATGATGATATGCTCCCAAAATTGTAGAATAAATTCTCAATTCCTGCTTGGATTTGTGCATGCTGTGTCTCATTTATCATATGCCAAGATCAGCATTTATATTTTTATCCATGTTAAAATTGCATTTAGTGATTTAAGGATTTTTGCATCATCAGAGAGATTGATTCCAGCAGAATAAACTAATCTATTACAAATCACATCTTTTAAAACAACTGGGAGCTTATGAAGAAATAAAATTTCTGTTGTCCAAAATCTTTGTGTTTCTTGAAAACACTTTAACAAGAACTCGAATAACCAACATTAACGTAGTCCTTGAACTTTGACCTTTTCAGCTCATTCGTTCAACAAATATGATTGTGTCCTCGCTAAAGTTCATGAAGACCCTGAGAGCCAATATCCTGGAACCTGACATTTATCACCTGAACCCTGCAAAATCAGACAACATGAGATTCCGGAAAATCATGAGGTATAACTGGTATCCTAGTGCATGATGGGAAAGGAAAAGCAAACAAACTGAAATGCAAACTTTAAATGATATCTGCTCATTAACATGTAGAGTGTTTCCCAATTTATCTGTACTTAATGAGATTGATCCACAATTATCCTGTGTTTAATGAGATTGATCCACAATCATCCTGTGTTTAATGAGATTGATCCACAATTTGTGTTTCATGAGATTGATCCACAATTATCCTGTGTTTAATGAGATTGATTCACAATTTGTCTGTATTTAATGAGACTGATCCACAATTTGTCTGTATTTAATGAGATTGATCCACATACAGAGCACGATAGCTTTGGGACCTATGTTTGCTTACTTTGACGTTTTTGAATAATTCTACTCAGCTGTGGAATTTCCATTTGGACTTTGATTCATGTTCTCATGTTTGGCTCCATTATTCTGCTCAGGATGCAGGACTTAAATAAGACCAGTGAACTGAGAGTTCTGTAGCAGAATACCTTCATTATTTCCTCAAAAGATGTGATGTAGTATTGTAGTTAGTACTTGTTACCATTTTCATTTCATTAAATACTGTCTGTTCAAATTTAGTACAGTTTCTATATGATCTAAATAATCACATTGTGTACAAACAAAAACTAAACAGTGTTTCCTTACCGGTATATATTTTATATTTCAAATAAAAATATAAATCAATAGATCGAAAAGTACTGCTTTATAAAAATTAACATTCCATGTTAATTTCCACAGTCCTCTGCCCACTGACCTTTCATTCTGCATGAAATGAGAAATTTACATCCAGACTTTCTAGCCTGTGGGGATCTAGGTTGTAATAGGTTCTCAGTACCCCTTGCTTGTCGTAAGAGATGACTAAATGGGGCGGTCCTTCAGATGAAACCGCAAAAACCGAGGCCCCGTGTCAAAGCAGGTGTGGCACGTTAAAGATCCCTCCCTGCTCAAAGGCTGTAAGCACTGAGCATAGGCCTAAATTTTGCAGCCCTTCACCAGGAATGGTGACATCTCCAAATGAGTGAAAGATTCTTGAGGGGGGATGTTAAACAATATATAATCAATCAATCCAGACTCTATAAGTTGCGAGGAATTAACATCGAAGCTCCAAATGGTTGTAACAGAAAATAAAAGAAAAATCATTTTGGAATTGTAAATCTCTGGATTTAGAGTCAGGTTGTAAGAATTTTCAATACCTAGAAATTATTGAAAAATTGTATGTGACTTAAATATAATGATAAATCTGTTTTGAATTCTGTCATCAGAGAGTGAAATACATATATTCATTGATTTACAGTCACTGTGATTCTGGGTATTATGACTCCATTGCATATAAATCTTAAAAAGGGATGAAGTTTTGGATTCTATTTTAAATGAGAAGGATAATGTTTTGTTATGTCAAGCTCCTCTGTGTAGCTGACTAGACATCAACAGATTTGTGCTTGGAATATTTTTGTAATGAGGTTTGACTTCTCTTTGAGAATAGGATGATACCGTCCCCCGTGGCATTTTATGGAGCGTACATGTACAAAGCCTTCCCACTAGACATGAGCCAGTATAAAAACCTGTTCAATTCCACCAGAATTCCCAGGTAAACCATGTTCACTGTGCCTGGAAGAAAGGCTCTCAAACGATTGGCTAATGATTTATGTCATCATAGCAACATTTATTTATAGGAATCAAAAAAATTATTGAAACATAGTATGTCTTGCTATGTTGATAATTCAAAGGAGAAACAGAGTATTATTTTGATGCCTATTCCTGATATTTTACTCATGATGCTTATAATAAACAATAAATGCACTCAAATCATTTGCACAGGTAAAATAAATCATAAGACAGTAATTTGTTTTCAGTTTGATATTAAATAATAAATTGTGAGGAAATTGACTGCAATCTTTAAATCCCTACAGGGTATTGTATGTGCTTTTTTTATGACATTATTTTGCTTGACAGGCCTGGAAAGGATGAGTTAGTGGTGAACAAAGAAGCTAGACATTTATTAGTGATGAGGAATGGAAACTTCTATGTTTTTGATGTTCTAGATACCAATGGTGAGTGTTTTTTTGTGCCTGTATTAACGGATTCATGATGGATTTAAGGTTCAGTACAAATGATGTATTTACATGTACATGACGAATTTTGTATTTACATGTTCCTGATGAATTATTATTTACAGGTTCATGATGAATTTTGTATTTACTGGTTCATGACAAATTTTGTATTTACATGTTCATGATGAAATTTGTATTGACATGTTCATGGCAAATTTTGTATTTACATGTTCATGATAAATTTTGTATTTACATGTTCATGATGAATTTTGTATTTACATGTTCATGATGAATTATTATTTACAGGTTCATGATGAATTTTGTATTTACATGTTCATGATGAATTTTGTATTGACATGTTCATGACGAATTTTGTATTTACATGTTCATGATGAATTTTGTATTGACATGTTCATGACGAATTTTGTATTTACATGTTCATGATGAATTTTGTATTTACATGTTCATGATGAATTTCGTATTTACATGTTCATGATGAATGATAATTATGCTATTTTACATGTTTTTGATGAATGATGTATTGTGAAACCTGTGTAATGTGACAGGCACTAGAAGACTTATATTTTGTCAGATTACACGGTGTTTTGGAACAAACAGTGTACAAAACAATGAAAATATGAAGTAGAGAATGAAAAATGGGTTGAGAATGCCCAGTGAAATGCATTTTACAGGTGTCGAATTAGACAGTTTCCTCTGTATTTACCTGTACATGTTTGTGATGTTCATAATGAATGCTAATTACAGATTTTTTTTTCTATATTTAATAATACTTACACAAGCAAGTATTCATTTTATGTCACATCTTTGCTAGCTAAAGGAATTGATCTGCTTCTCTTCTTATTCCCAAAACATTGTCATGCTTATCTTTCAAATAAAGGTTTTTGCCCTTGGCTAACAAAGATGTACATATGAATGATAGTAGACACAGTGAAGAGAATCTGAATTTTATACTCTAGGAAACATACTGGAGCCAGGAATCATAATGGCCAGTCTTCACCAGATCATGCAAGATCAGACTCCGCCCACCTCAGAACCAGTGGCAGTGTTCACAGCGGAAGACCGAGATGTCTGGGCTTCATACAGAGAAAAACTCATCCGTCTAGGTGAGGGGCAGAGTTATGTGGAAAAAGAAATTCATCAGTTTACTTGAGGGGCAGAGTTATGTGGAGATAGAAATTTATCAGTCTAGTTAAGGGGGTGAAGTTATGTGGAGAGAGAAACTCATTAGTCTAGGTGAGGGGTGGAGTTATGTAGAGATAGAAGGTCATCAGTCTAGGTGAGGGGCAGAGTTAGAAATTCATCAGTTTAGTGAGAATGAAGTTATGTGGAGAGGGTAGCTTGTCAGTCTTTGTAAGGGGCAGAGTTATGTGGATGTAGAAATTTATCAGTCTAGGTGAGAGGCAGTTATGTGGATATAGAAATTTATCAGTTTAGATGAGGGGCAGAGTTATGTGGAAATACTTGATGTCAAGTCATGTTCATGAATCATGGATGAATAATGTCGATCTGATCAATTACAGTTGTGTTTGGAAGAAAGGTTTAAAATGCTGAGATTTAAAGTGTGTCAGTGGGTTTACAAGGATTGACAGTAAATATCCTGTGTGTGGTTTACTATATACATACATGTATGTTTAAGGAATAATTGTCTAAGTAGTTTGTATTATGGGTTTTATTAACAGTGTAAGTATATGGTAGGACTGGAATCATTTACCAAAATATTGATGCCTTTCAATATAAACACACGATTCAATGTTTGATTCATTGCCTCGATCTTCAGTTCGATACATTTATAAAATCGGGTCGAGTAAAGTACATCAGGTTGACGTATTATTTTCACATGCATGAGAGACAAAATGGCTTCCTGTAATGTTCATACTGTTGTTAATTGTGAGTCTTCTGATAACAATAATGAATTTAATCAGTTTAAACTGCAGAGTCAGCAAGCATGTTATCATTCTGTGGTTTAGAAACATTTTGCTTTTAAGATTGTGATTCTGAATGTTCATATTGAAAATTTTCTTCAAAGTTATTATTGGTTTCTTTGTAAAATGTATCATAGAGAAAATATCGAATCACGGCATAAGTGTTTTGCAATACATGTACATATCGTATCATAAAGGGAGCATATCATATCAACCCTAGTGCATGTATATAGTAATTAATTTGTACAGGGAATGAAGTCAATTGTATAGAATTTATCCCATGCTTTCATTATGTGTGTGTATATATATATATATATATATATATATATATATATATTTGTTACACAACTTTCTGTTTATTGATATTAAGTCAAATTGAAAGCAGTGGTCAGTTGGGTATCCCAGAGTTTATACTGAGAATTATTATATACTTTCAGTTTCATCTTTTCTTTTTCCTTTAAAAGTTTGTGGGCATATGTCACGCAATATATTCCCAGAAGCTTTCTGGCCCACAAATGTCATTCCAACAGTATGCAGTTGTGACTAGGCATTGCTGTTAACAAATTACTATGCTGTTAATTTTCAAATCCTTTGTGGGGTTTTTTTCCTTTGCTCAGTTAAATCAATAAAGAGATTGTTAAAAATAAAATTATTGTTAATTTCTAATTGAAATTGAAAGTATATAATAAAAAGCTTTAGACTTTGTATGGAAAAATATGATGTCCTCATTTTATTTGTCGCAGACAGACCTCACAAACTTGATCCGTCTACGCGCCAAAAAACATCATATATTCCCATACAAAGTCTATAACCTATGGAATAAAGTGAAAAAACAATATCACATAACAATGATAAATGTTTCATTATTTTTGCACATGAAAATTAATCCTTGATTATTTTGGAAATATGTACTCAACACATGTTTCTCTGTATGTATAACATTACATCCAGGTGCAAGGTCTTTATTTCAATTACTTTGTTGTTGGCATATATCATTCTATAGTCTACTTATTTCTATTAATAAATCATTCTATAGTCTATTTATTTCTAATGATATATCATTCTATAGTCTATTTATTTCTGATGATATATCATTCTATAGTCTATTTATTTCTGATGATATATCATTCTATAGTCTATTTATTTCTGATAATATATCATTCTATAGTCTATTTATTTCTAATAATATATCATTCTATAGTCTATTTATTTCTGATAATATATCATTCTATAGTCTATTATTTCTGATAATATATCATTCTATAGTCTATTTATTTCTGATGATATATCATTCTATAGTCTATTATTTCTAACACATTTTTACCTGTACAATGTAGGTAATGAGGATACACTGAAGCTGATAGATTCATCAGTTTTTGCTCTGTGTCTCGAGGACAGTAAACCAACAGATCCTAATGCTATCAGCAGAATGTTTCTCCACGGGGAGGCAGGCCGAATGTGAGTAGATTAAATTTCATAGGAGCTCATAGAAGGAAATAAGAACATTCATTATGGTTCTGTATAATCATATATATATATTGTGTATAATGTTGGTTTCACTGCACTTTCATTTTCTTTATTTTCATTTTAGGCTAAAATGTGAAATTAGAATTGCAATGCTCCTATCAATGTAATAGATTTCTACAGAATTTACATAAAAATCATGAATTTAAAACCAGGTAAAAAGTGACGTGAACAAGAAACTATGAATTATTCCTAGATGAAATTCTGACGTGGTATGCTGCATTTTCACCGGATATAATTTTCTCAGTTTGAGAAAAAAAAGAAGAAAGACTTGAGTTCCCATTTGTGTTAAACATCATCTCTAATTGAATCTGAATTTAAATGAAACCCCACCCCCCAACCATCATTCTGAATGGACAAATTCAAAACTGGGCAAATTCAAATTTAAGCATTACCCTTCATTATCAATAAACAGTTTGGGGTGTTTTAAAACAGGTGAAATAGTTTTACAATATGTGTATGAGTGAAAACAAGGGGGATGGAATTTTCAGTGTTTATCTGTTTATCACACCAGTTTTATCAAATATGTCCTTCTGATTTGGGAAAAATCATTAAATTTTTTAAAAATATTTTTATTAATTTTTTTTCTGAATATTGGGAATTATTTATGTAACCTTCTGTACATATATATTTATGTTTAACTTCTTTTTGCAACCTTTTGATATAGTATTTTGAATTGTGTGACACATGGATGTCATGAAATCAACATTACATAAAGTTCTTTAAAAAGCTTGACTGAATGACAAAAACATCCTGTTACTGCCAAATATCATTTGTATCAAGACACACGTGATGCAATAATAGATAACACCTCAAATAATTGTTACAAAATTCTATTTATACAGGAGAAATAAAGTTTTAATCATTGAATCTCTCATTTGGAAATTTTAAGATTTTTTTTATGGTTGATTTTGGTTATTTTTTTAAAATGCCTGATCTGAACACTGATTTTTCTGCTCTTCAGTACTGTTATTTTATTTTTTGGACAGCTGGTTTGATAAAAGTTTGTCCCTCATAATGTCTGCTGGTAGTAATACCTGTGTGAATTTTGTGTACAGAACATGTTATTTTATTTTTTGTACAGCTGGTTTGATAAAAGTTTATCCCTCATAATGTCGGCTGGTGGTAATACCTGTGTGAATTTTGAGCATGCCTGGGGAGATGGTGTGGCTGTTCTCCGATACTTTAATGAAGTGTTTGAGGATTCTACAAAGAAGTCTGTAGTGCATCCGTCAACCTCTGTACAGACAGGTGCAGCAGGCAGTGTCCGCAGACTGGGTACGTAATGTAGTATATGTAACAACCTCTGTACAGACGGGTGCAGCAGGCAGTGTCCGCAGACTGGGTACGTAATGTAGTATATGTAACAACCTCTGTACAGACAGGTGCAGCAGGCAGTGTCCGCAGACTGGGTACGTAACCATTCACAGTGACAGGGAATATATCCCAAAATGATGAACAAGCCTGCTTCATTTGCCTAGTCTCACAGATAAAAAAAAAAAAATTTACACTCGGAGTACAATCAATTCTCTCTTTAATCTGACCACATCCTCTCTAATAATCCGTCATCTTCTCTAATCTGACCACATCCTCTCTAATAATCTGTCATCTTCTCTAATCTGACCACATCCTCTCTAATAATCCGTCATCTTCTCTAATCTGACCACATCCTCTCTAATAATCTATTAATAATAATCCTCACCAAGACTCAGGAAATATAAAATCTGACAACTCATTTCATAAATTTCATATGCCATAAACACTTGTTCAAGATCCTCCGTCTCACAAATGAGCTGTATTTAAGTTTGCACGTGTCTGACTCCCTCAGTGATATGACTAACATCACTACAGCTGCTCTGTGGGAAATCTTGGTGCATTGTTAACTATCCTGTGACTTAATAAATAAATGATTGTGACCAATTTCAAATTTCTTGTGACATCTAGCCACTTTTCAGCCATGTTTGATGTTAGAAATTTGCCCAAATAACAATTAGACATATAAAATGAGGAAAAGTGTAAAATAATCTTAATATGTCAGCTGTGAAGTTCACCTCATTGTAAAATTTGCAGAATTTAAACTGGATCAAGAAATGAAGACTAACCTACAGCAATCAGTGAAGAAATTCAATGCCACAATGCAGAGCTTAGATGTTCATCACTTAGAGTATTACAAGTACACAAAGTCCTACGTCAAGAAAAGCGGAATGAGTCCTGACTCGCTTATGCAACTCGCCGTACAGGTGAAGTAAATGAAAAGTACGAGGTTGTAGGCATATTCCACAATGATGTGGATTCAACAACATAAAATGTTCACTGAGGGAAGAAAGTAGGATTCTGAAGGTTATACTAGACATACTCTATTCAAGACAGGCTTGGTCTCAGACTATAACTTTGTCTCTTATTATTAACTCCCATCATACTGCGATTTAATTTTATAAATGAAGAGAAACTCGTAAGTCACAATTTTTGTCCATTTCATTTGTACTAAGATGCAATAAGATGTGTTCAAATTTAATCAACTTTTGAAATAAATATGTATGTGACTGCTTAAATAAATTTTTTTATGCTAAGAAAATTATACTTAAATAGTTTGCAATATACCCAAATGCATTTGTATAAAAAGAAGTAAATGATTGAGTAAGCAAAGTAAAAATGAATAGATGAATCTGTTATGATTGACAGCTCGCGTACTACAGACAACGCAAGCAGACTGTAGCTACATACGAGTCCTGTAGCACCGCAGCCTTCAAACACGGACGAACAGAGACCATCCGTCCCGCCACTGCCGAGACGAAGCGAGCATGCAGTTTGTTTGTGGATGATCATCCAGTTGCCTCCGTGGAAGAATTAAAAAATGCTATGATGGCATGCTCCAAAACGCATGGATCTCTAACGAGGAATGCTGCCATGGGTAATTGTCTGACTCAAAGTGAATTCTGAGGAATATGTTGCCTATAAAATACTATTCTACAGAGTGAAATGTTTCAGAATCTTGATACATTATAGTATATGTGTGTATATGTATGTATATGTATATATAATCCCTTGAGGATCCGGGTTGTTAGAATAAATCCTCAGTACCCCTTGCTTCTCGTAAGAGACGACTAAAGGGGGCGGTCCTTCGGATGACACCGTAAAAACCGGGGTCCCGTGTCACAGCAGGTGTGGCACGACCTCCCTGCTCAAAGGCCATAAATGCCGGGCATAGGTCTAAATTTGGCAGCCCTTCACTGGCAATGGTGATGTCTCCATGTGAGTGAAAGATTCTCTTGCGGGACGTTAAACAATATATAATCAATCATTCATATATTCATTCATATATATATATATATATATATATATATATATATATATATAAAATTTAAGAGAAAGATTTTCGTAATACCAAATCATTTACGAAGATGTAATTTTGTATACAAGATGCATGTAAATAAAAATAGCTTTTATGTTTGGGTATTTTTTTTAGCCTGTATAAAAAATTTTAAAAATTAAGATTACATAAAATTTTGTTTACAGTTTCCAAAGTTTTTTCCAACATGTAAATTAATATAGAAGCACATTGTACTTGGAATATTCCATAGTTTAGTTTCAAACTATTTCATGTTGTAATTATTGGTTTATTACGGTTGTTTTTTTATGGTTATGACTTGCAGGTAAGGGTTTTGACCGACACTTGTTCGGGTTGAAGACCCTCGCACAGGAAGAAGACGGAAAACTTCCAGATTTGTTCACAGACCCCAACTACCAGAAGATCAACCATATCATCTTGTCGACCTCCACAGTGTCTAGTCCTGCTATTCTAATTGGCGGGTTTGCACCAGTTACGCCTGATGGATATGGAGTTGGTGTGTACTTAATTGATACGGAAGATTGTTAACTGAATATGGGGAAATATGTCCGCCTAAACTCATAAGGTCCATTTTCGTGTAACGACTAAAGGCGGGCATAGTGCCGGAATATATAGTCAATTACCTTATTATTATATATTTCTTAAATTTACTTTTGATTCCAAAAGACTACTTCATTATTTTCCAATTTTTGTTTTAAAAAAACCAAAACATATCATTACATATTTTAGGCCATCTGAATTAACCCAGGTGACCGACATGTATTGCAATTGGTGTGTGTCTGTCGTCATCCGTCGTGCATCAACAATTGAACATTTTTAACTTCTTGATAACTACCTTTCCAATTCTTTTTAAATGTGGTATGAAGCATCTTTGGGACAAGAGGAACATAAATTGTAAATTTCAGTACTCTGACACCCCCTGGGGCCTCAGGAGTAGGGAAAAAAACTACCAAAAATTGACCAATTTTCAAATATCTTCATTTCTATAACCATATGTATAAGAAAAAAAAAAAAAAATTACTAATACCTCCCATTTCGACTTTAGATGATTATTATTTTTGTGACCTTTCAATTTATATAATGTTCGTTTTTATATTGCCCTTGTTTTACATGTTAAGCGCTTTAGAGTAATTATATAATTAGATAAGGCGCTATATAAAAATAGTATAATAATAGTATAATAATAAAAACTAAATGCATAGTGATGTAAAGGAGAAAGTCGTCTACCAAATTTGTAAATTCCTTGATCCCTGTGGTAGAGGTTTTGACTCCAGGGTGGGGCCAAACTTGGTATATAGTATTTATGTGTAAAACATTTTAAAAAGATCTTTAAATTCATGGTAGTAAATTGAAACTGAATGGACATTTAATAGGATCAGGTAGTCCATTACCAAATTTGTACATCATAATCCCAGGGGTAGGAGTTTGGGGATGGGGCCAAAGTGGTCATGAATTTCACGTGTGAATAATTGAACACATTTAGCTTCTTGATAGCTACCATTACAATTCTTTTCAGATCTTTGGGACAAGGGAAACATAAATTGTAAATTTCAGGACTCGTGCACCCCTGAAGCCTCATGGTCAGGGCAAAAAACTGAAAAAAATGACCAATTTTCAAAAATTTTCTTGTCTACAACTGCACATGTGTAAGAAAAACTAAATTAATAGTGATGTAGAGCAGGAAGGCCTCTACCAATAATGTAAATTTCATGATCCCCAGGGTAGAGGTTTTGAGGTATGGCTATCATTACAATTGGATAATATATCTTGGGCAAAAACATTAGAAATGTAAATATTAGGCAATGAATTGGTTCTTAAAAGTTGTACTCTCCAGAGGTTGGTGTCCAAATATGAAACCTTGTCTGTCACTAGCATCTGGATTTTTGGCATCCAAATAAAGCTCAGCAGAATTTAACGTCTGGATTATCACTATCCAAATAAAGACTGTCACTGGATTGTCATAATCCAAATAAAGACCCGTTACTGGATTGTCACCATCCAAATAAAGACCCGTTACTGGATTGTCATAATCCAAATAAAGACCCGTTACTGGATTGTCACCATCCAAATAAAGACCGTTACTGGATTGTCATAATCCAAATAAAGACCCGTTACTGGATTGTCACCATCCAAATAAAGACTGTCACTGGATTGTCACCATCCAAATAAAGACCGTTACTGGATTGTCATAATCCAAATAAAGACCCATTATTGGATTTTCACCATCCAAATAAAGACCCGTTACTGAATTGTCATTATCCAAATAAAGACCCGTTACTGAATTGTCATTATCCAAATAAAGACCCGTTACTGGATTGTCACCATCCAAATACAGACCCGTGACTGTAATTGATATGTCTTAACATGTCATGGTTACTTGTTTTTATTGATGACTAACTCTGATTATTTTTTCCCCGCAGGTTATTCTATAGAAGACAGCAGAATAGGATTTAATGTGACCAGCTATCCTCCTGCAACTAACGCTGCAGACTTCATAGAATGTGTCACCAAAGCTTTGGATGATATGTATGAGGTGTTGGAGGGACGACACCCAGCCAAGTCCAAGTGATGCCATAGCTACAGAGAATGTTGATACTGGGAGCAGAGACTGATACTTCAATTTTGATTTTTGTTGTATTTGTGATAGAATATTTTTTTTATGGGATCATTCATATCTGTCGTAATTGCATAATTTCTAAGAGACCATGGTGTGAATCTTTATGCGTTTTTTTTTTATTGAACAAGACACAGCGTGAGTTGTGAAATTCATCTTATAATTAAGCATTTTTTTTCGATTGTAAGGTATGTTGCAATGTATATGCACATAATTAATGATGTTTAACGTTGAAACAACCACCGCTATTTGCAGGGACTGTAGGTGTGCTCACTCCTTTCAGTTTATAGCGTATCTTTATTTCTGTCTCACATCGTACATTTTTCACTGCCCATCTTGATTATGTGATACTATTCACCAGGAACCCGTTTCCAGTAAATTATTTTAGTGTGAGATGTTTGATAGCAAATATTGTCGTCTGTCTTTTAGTGGTACTTTTTCATCCTGTACATATTTCCCCAAAGGACTAAGGTCAAGGCGGTCTGTACAATTAAAGCAATATATATAAAGTATACTGTCAGTATCTGTGATACCAATGTACATTTGAATGACATAAATATTTTCTTTATACTGAGTAAGCTTTTTTTTTTAAGAAAAAAAAAAGATGTCGGAATCACCATATTAGTAATATCATGGCTCCTGTTCCATTAGAACATGAAGAGTGGGCCAAAAACCTCTAAAAGATGGTGGAATCTGTAAAATATTCCGTTTTCAATACTCCTGAGGTCACGTGGACCTAGCTAGCTAGGCGAGACGATTGGTTGATTCTTTGTTTTATGTCCCGTCGAGTATTTTTCACCCATTGAGACGTCACCAGTTGTAGGTGAAATACTACAAATTGAGACCTATGTTTAGCACTCAAGGCCGTAGCAGTGAGAGTACTATAACGTGCCACGCCCCTCCGTTTTAACGATACAAAAATTTTGTTAAACTGGAAGTATGAATGTGTCCTATATCAAATAATACAATTTGCGACATTATTCATTTCAACTTAGGCACATTATCCCACCCTGGTGTGTCCGTGTTTGTCCTGATCTCAGCATTGTATTCTGGATTTATGAAACTGATCACCGTTCGTTATCATCAGTTTTTTGGTATTTAGTAATTAAAACAAGCACATGTAAAAAAAAAAATAAAAAAAAAGGGGGGGGGGATTTAAAAATTATAAAAGGGACATACCCTTGGGGATCCGGGTTGTTAGAATAGATCCTCAGCCCCCTAGCTTGTTGTAAGAGGCGACTAAATGGGGCGGTCCTTCGGAAGAGATCTCAAAAACCGAGGCCCCGTGTCACAGCAGGTGTGGCACGTTAAAGATCCTGCTCAAAGGCCATAAGCGCCGAGCAAAGGCCTAAATTTTGCAGCCCTCCACTGACAATGGTGACGTCTCCATATGAGTGAAAGATTCTCGAGCGTCCCGATATTTAATCAAAGGGACATAAAACAAACTTTAAGCAAATTACATTAGAATTCTTTGGGGATATGTTTGGTATATAAAAGCTAAGAAGAGAAACAGGATGTGAAAAAGTGGAGCTTCAACATACAGAAACAGATCCTAGAAATACAATTAAACGAATATAAAGTAATGTAGTCACTAACCCAGTGCACTTCAAGGCCTATCCCAGACAACCTGCCGAGTCACTCGTTTACCCCAGACAACCTGCCGAGTCACTTATTTACCGCAGACAACCTGCCGAGTCGCTCGTTTACCCCAGACAACCTGCCGAGTCGCTCATTTACCGCAGACAACCTGCCGAGTCGCTCATTTACCGCAGACAACCTGCCGAGTCGCTCGTTTACCCCAGACAGCCTGCCGAGTCACTCATTTACCGCAGACAACCTGCCGAGTCACTCATTTACCCCAGACAACCTGCCGAGTCACTCATTTACCGCAGACAACCTGCCGAGTCATTTATTTACCGCAGACAATCTGCCAAGTCACTCATTTACCGCAGACAACCTGTCGAGTCGCTCATTTACCGCAGACAACCTGCCGAGTCGCTCATTTACCGCAGGCAACCTGCCGTTTACCTGATCAAAATGTGAGGCTCACGGCGGGTGTGACCGGTCAACAGGGAATGCTTATTCCTCCTTGGCACCTAATCCCACATCTGGTGTATCCAGGAGTCCCGTGTTTGCCCAACTCTCTAATTTGTATTTCTGATAGGAGTTACGAGATTGATTACTGTTCGTTAACTTCGCCTTTTCATGGTAAACAAAATATTTTTAATCTGTGAAGATTATGGATAAGTAAGTGATATCGAATGGTGAAGTAAACAATGTGTAAATCGTAATCATAAATCCCCAAGACATATACAAGTTTAGTGTAGGTCAACACGGACCTCCGACAAAGCGAAGGTAGGATCAGGTGCCATGGAGGAGTAAGCATCCTCTGCTGACCGGTCACACCCGCCGTGAGCCCTTAGTCGAAATTAGGTAAACAGGATTATCCGTAGTCAAAGTTAGTATGAAAAATTACAGTCTAACAAAGGGTATGAAACAAATCATTCAACATATGTCCCGGAGACACTTTGTAATCGCAAACAAGGTCATTATAGCGACCGTAAAATTTGCGAAATGATGACTTCAAACGAGATTCGTTATAACCCTGCAACGTCAATTTTTTTGTCAGTAGTTGACCTCGCTTTAAAAAATTCTCATACGCATGACATGCTCTCGCGTATCGAATCAACTGGGAGATATGCACACCAGAAGCAGGCGAAAGCGGTATATTACTACATAGATATGGAAAGTTGATGATTGCAAAGTTGAAGTCATATAATGTAGTTGTCAGTCTGCCATTAGAGTCAATATTAAGTAAAATATCCAAGTATAAAGCAGACTCGTCAGATTCTGTGGTGTCCTTTATTTCAAGTTCATCGGGATATATCAAATAGACATAATTATGAAAATTATGATTGTTGATTGATAATACGTCATCGATATATCTATATGTATGGTTGAAGGACACGGCAAGTTTTTTGTTTTTATCCTGTAATAGTTACGAGATATGAATTACATATTTCTAGAATAATAGGAAGAAGAAAATGAAATAACTAAGAAGTATAGTTTCCACACAAGAATGCTAGCAAAACATTGTATTTAATAAACAGTTGTCAGTTCGAAAAGCTGCCAGGGAACATAATATTTCATATCAGGATTGCAACGAAAAGTAAGTGGTTTGGTAGACATGGGGAAATAAGGTGGAGTAAATATAAAGAATAGACAATCGTAAATGTGGGAAATGGCACAATATGGGAAGTGTCTTCGAACAACCGAGTTTTTAGATTTCGTTCAGAAACTGAGGAAAACTGGCAAGAGCAAAGAATGTTTCAAAGGTGGTCGATTAATTTCGGATTGGTATTATGCGTTTATGAGACGCAACAAGCACATTATACAAAAAAAAGATGGAATCAGCTCTTGAGATATCTAGAGCGAAAGTGACAACAGAAGTATATGACTGGTTCGTAAATACAAAATGTTTATTTCAGGCCTCTTTATGTACAAAACCAGGGGAAAAAATCTATAATGTTGATGGAACTGGGTTCTCAGTGGTTCCAAATCTAGCCATGTCATAGGTCCTGCAAAAATATACAAAAGGAACTAGTCTCGCATCTAACTGGTGGGAGAAGCTGATCGATTGATTGTTTTACGTCCCGTCGAGAATTTTTCATTCATATTAAGATGTCACCAGCTGTACGTGAAGTACCACAAATTTAAACCTTTGCTTAGCGCTCAGGGCCGTAGCAGTAAGGGTTCTTTAGCATGCCAACGCCTACCGCGGCATGGTCTCTCCGTTTTTAAGGTCATATGCGAAAGACCCGAGATTCCTCTAAATGCTCTATATGCATCATAGGTTTGACGCGACCATGGGAGGAGAGGGGCTCGAACTCATGACCTCGCGGTTACGAAGCGAACGCTCTAATCACTGACTAACCGCGACCGTTTGTGGGGGGAGCAAGAGCTGGTTACTGCTTTGTGCTTTGCAAATGGGGATGGCACTATACTTTTTCTTTCTTTGTTTTATGCAAAACCATTGACAATATCTTACGACTTGCTAGCAGGTTGGTACAAAAATGCTTGAGCATAATTCACAGATAAAGGATGGATACGGAGACTTCAGAAAATATATTCAACAGTTACATACACATGCTGTCAAGGGAAAAAAATCAATGTTGGACGTCATGTTGATATAGAATATTTTTTCTGCAATCAAAGAGTTGAGAATTGAAACCGAATGCTTCGTTTACCTGATAAAGTAATGTGGATCACGGCGGATATGACAGGTCGGCAGGGGATGCTTACTCCTCCTATTCACCTTATCCCACCTCTGGTATATGTAGAGGTCCGTGTTTGCCCAACGCTTTATTTGTTTCCTACTGGGATTCTTGAGATTGATCACTGTTCATTATCTTCACCTTTTTATGTTGAAGTTTATGGCCCCTTGAAAAACGCTTAGGAGCACACACCAGACAGTATAAAAAAAACCACGTTGTCTGAAAGTAGAATTTTGCCAGACACTTGACATTAATGATGCAATAGAGCTAGATAAGCCTACAATCTCACACTCGAGATTAAAAGCTTCTTTAACATATGAAGATGTTTCATTACCATCAGATACCTGTATCACTAATACACCTCTATAGGTCCTCTATATTGTCTGCTGCAACTATTCAGGCTTAGACATCGTTTTACGAGTTGCTTCAGTCATAAGTTATGAGCTTTTAGAAAATATTTACTATTTTCACCACAAATTGTATCTGCAGTCAAATTATCTACTTTAAAATCAAAGAAAGCAAAACGAGAAAGACTTGAAGAAGAACTGCAAACAGTGTGACTTCTAAAGATGGCATAAAATGATAGAACTGAAACAGCAAAACGTTTTTCAAGTAAAGAGAGTAGAGCTAAGGAAAAATTTCTTAAATCTAAAAAATGTATAAGGAGCAAAGGACAAAAGACAGAAAAGTGAAAACGGTGAAAGAAGGCTATGTCAACTCAGAAGAAACCAGAAGCTACTTATTCTGAAACTGAAATCCCTTCCTCATCAAATGCTACTTCTAGAGCAAAGTAGGTTTCATTATCTTAGGATACTGAACATTGTTTTTGTGTCTCGCGGATGATGCAGTGGCCCAAGAATGTATTGAATTCAAATGTCAACTTTGCATATTCATTTCTTTAATATACTGTAGATATTCCTGCATACATGAAATGCATGTACACGATGCCAAGTATTTGAAAAAAAAAAAATTGAATACACAAAACCAAGTGTAGTAAAAGATTAAGTTTTTTGTTAGATGTGTGATATTCTCCTTTTCTTTTCCTTCATAAACTATCTATTCATTGTAGACGTTTTTCTCTTACAAGGACTAAACAAACAGACCGTAACGTACACTCCGCCGAAATGGAGGCGCTGAATAACGTAGGTGTGTCGTTAAGCACGACCACGACTGGCACTGCTGTCGAGATGAGATCTCGACTCGTCTGTAAACAGAACCTCTCCCCCAATCCCTGTAATGGAAATGACGATGCCTCCTACACCATTCTAACCTCACAAGGTGAAGCCAGAGTAGAAAAGGACGGAGAGCAAGACGTTGAGGACGAATGTTAGTCTTTGATTGATTGATCGATTGATTGATTGATTGTTTTACGTCCCGTCGAGAATTTTTCACTCATATTGAGACGTCACCAGCTGTAGGCGAAGTACCACAAATTTAGACCTATCTTTAGCTCTCAGGGCCGTAGCAGTGAGGGTTCGTTAATGTGCCAACGCCTACCGTGACACAGGACCTCCGTTTTTAAGGTCATATCCGAAATACCCGTGATTCTCACTTCTAAATATCGAGCGTTACGTGAAGGAGAAATCACTACATATTTTTTCGTCTTAGGTTTGTCGTGGCCATGGCACGAGCGGGGCTCGAACTCACGACCTCCTGGTTACGAAGCGAACGCTCTAACCACTGAACTACCGTGATCGGTTGTTAGCCTTTGACAATCTGTTCCTCGTGGTACGAGGACTAATCTGTTAATACCCAGGGATGCTTCTAGCGATCAAAGAAGCCGATTAAAATCGATTGCGCAAATGTGACGTCTGCATATTATCCTGCCGACGCGACGTCACACGCGGGTCTCTGGATCCTGTGAGGTCCCGAACGGTACCAGTTTGCTGATGTCGCTTCAATAAAGCATTTACAGTGTTAATGTGAACTTTAAACGCCTTGCCACATTGCTTTGAGACATCCAAGCTTCCAGCATTCGATACTACGCAAACGATCATTTTCAATCATGCGAGACATCTCTCAATCAAACTTTTATCCCTAAAAGCAATGTTTTTTTTCCAATACATTGAATACTGTCAAAAATGAATGCAAGAAATTCTATTCGATTACTAACCATGTGTCGCTTAGGTTCGAAGTCCCAAAACAAATTGAGTACTCAAACAAGCGTTTAGTATTTCAAACTATGCTTTGAAAATTTAAGAGCGATCAAAGAATACCTTTTATGTTTTCATTTAACATTTAAACTTTGAAGTATACACAATTTCTATTTTCCGCTAGTATATACAAAATAACTTCAATTCATGTCTGTGAAATTACGAGAGGCGTCATGTTTTAGAAATACATTGGGTTTGGGGGGGAGGGGGGGACGGTGCGTTTTTTGTTTGTTTGTTTTTTGGGGGTTTTATTTTATTTAGTTATTTTATTTATTTATTTATTTGTCCATCTGCTTGCTCCACCCTGCATATCGATCAGCTTAAAACATGAGCCATTTGAACAATAAAATATACATTTCTGAAGAAATTGAAAATAAATCATAAAATCATAGCTATGCTATTTAATTTTGGTCACAAAATTATTTTAGCAAGATTTTTCTATAGGTTTTGTATACTTTTTCAAAGGTATCTAAATAGCCGGAAGTGACCCGCAATACCTAAATATGGTGGTCTAAATGAAACTTCCAATAATTAGTTTTATCGAAGGTATATCCAGTTCGATTCTTAGATCTACTCACTTAGATAATCTACTTCTCATTAATACCTGTGTTTGTTTTACTTGAAATAAAATAAATGTAAAAAGTGATCCGAAACACCTCAAAGGACTACACAGTAATTTGAATTATAAAGTGCATTTGGAAAATGAGATACAAATATGACAACAATTGTTTTATTATATATATATATATATATAGAGAGAGAGAGAGAGAGAGAGAGAGAGAGAGAGAGAGACAGACTGACAGACAGACAGACAGAGTCTGTGCTTTTTGTCTAATATTGCTTTCAACAATTCAACGGTTTGTCTTTCACTTTTGGCTAAAATATAAGCCTAATAATATATCGTTACTATGTATGATTGTTAACATTTCGTTTATGAAGAAAGAAATTAATTCTGTTTTATTAGCTGTTGCTCATTGTAAAGAAATAAATGAAAAGTAGGTCTGAAATAAAACATTTTGTCTCATAAATTACTTTCGAATGTTCAACATCCACTGATTACTCTCATCGACATCTGTGACAGTGGTGTAGTGTAATGGTAGAGACTTGCATAGTGCTTTTAATGTACTCTTGGTGCACCTTCCTACTTTTTGGGCGGCGACAGCTTTAAGAGACTGTTGACTATATAACACAAGGATCAGAGTCTAGATCTCGCACGACTCTTACCATGTCTGGCATCATTATATCCCTGTTGGTGTTCGTTCTATACCGACAAAGCGATGGACACATCATACAGAAAAGGTAATTTTGTAGTAGAGGATATATATCTAATTATCAATATTAGATATTATATATATATATATAAGATATTCTTTATTTCCTCCAAATTAATGGAGAGTATATCAAAATCAAACAGTAAATTTATATGAGCTAAACAAGAAAAAGCATATTTATATTATGTACAATATATATATATATATATATATAGCACTATTCATCGAAATTTCAATGTAAAAGAGGAAGAAATCATTCTGCCTTACATATGTATTTCGATGATTCGATGATATTGAAATTTGTTTCTGCAAATTTATTTACAAATAAACACAGATTTTACACTTTGCCCAATATAACAACAATGTTTGTATGCTGTGTAGAAGCTGCAATATCCACAATGGTATCTATTACTACCGCTGTACCCACTACAATCAGGAGAAGTACCACATCTATGAGTCCTGTGGACTGTTTGGCTGGGCAAGATGTAGAAGATCAAGGTGAGGACGTTCAATATTAAGTTTTAGGCGTTTTTGTTCACATAAAAATCGATTGTTTTTCCGTCCTTTATATATATATGTGTATATAAAACACATTATTTATCATTTTAGAGAGTTTATGGTTTAAAGAGACACTATAGCTTATTTTCTACATTTTAATCAATAAAATGATAAAAATCATATCAATACTAACAATTTTGAACAATTTGAATGCATCAATTTGGTCTGAACTGCACTTTGAAGATCATCCGGAAATCAAAGGTTTCTCCATACTGACTTGGACATTTTACGTCAACTTATTTAGAATGACAGCAAAAGTGTTGTCTAGAAACGTATCAAATACCCCTCACGGGGTCCACACTCGCTTTTCTAGTATGGGATTATTCCCCGCTTCTTATAATTAGTTATACATCATTATTCTGAAACCACTTCTCCATTGACCAAAAAAATGTTTCTTTAAACAAACACATGACGTGTTCAGATAAAAATAGCGCTTGCTTTTAAATCTCTCTCTCTCTCTCTCTCTCTCTCTCTGTGTGTGTGTGTGTGTGTGTGTGTGTGTGTGTGTGTGTGTGTGTGTGTGTGTGTGATATCTTCATTTATTGAAGCATACCGATCCCCACGTAAATTTTTGTTTCCGTGAGTTATATCGTTCTG
This sequence comes from Ostrea denselamellosa, assembly GCA_024699665.1. Classification (NCBI taxonomy): domain Eukaryota; kingdom Metazoa; phylum Mollusca; class Bivalvia; order Ostreida; family Ostreidae; genus Ostrea; species Ostrea denselamellosa. The sequence continues at coordinate 5,663,970 of JAMZEH010000068.1, forward strand.
TTGTAACCCCTTTTCTTGCATAATGTGTCAAAATTCTGGGTCTATCCATTCTACACTTTCTCCCGCTGGATATGTCCCACTGTTTACCGTCTGTGCGCATGCGTTTGAATACCGACAGGAGGAGGCTGATTGTTTGCAAGGGTCGTAAAAAAGTATTAATTTTTGCATTTAAACAAGAATTTTCAACCTCAGAAATACGATATTTTCGCAAAGTTCATGCATTCAACTATGCAACACAATTTGAGAAAGCTCTGAGAAAACGTTTTATAATTCTTGTGCAAAGTGGGTTCTAGTGTCTCTTTAAATTTATTTATAGGTTTATAAATAATATTTACCGTTCCATTCCAGATACAGGGCCAATGCTTACTATGCAACGTGTACAACCACCTGCAAGGGTAACAAATAAATTCAACGAGTCTTTGATTCAATCCAACTTTAAACTCTCACAGCTCTTAGGAAGAACTTTTTCGTAACGATAAAGTACTTTTATATTTATTGGACGAGTTGAGGTATGATATTTTTGCATACAAAATATTCTTGTGTTTGTTAACTCACGATCACAAAGATTATTTTATCATAGGACTTTGTTCTAGTCGAGCAGGGGTCTCCGTGGCCGAGTGGTTAGAGCATTGCGCTTAAAATCACAAGGCCTCTCACCTCTAGTCGGCGCGGGTTCGATTCTCGCTCGCGCCGATATATGTGAGAAAGTTTACCAATTTACTTTTGGAAGGTCGGTGGTCTCTTCCCGGGTACATTGTATCTGAGTTCTCTCCTCCACCTACAAAAACTGGACGCCACCAGATAACTGAAAAATTGTTGAGTATGGCGCAAAACAACAATCAATCAATAATCAATCTAGTCGAGCAGGCATTTCATCCATGAGGGGTTCATTGCAAATCAAGCCGTATACATTATACAGTAAATCTCGCTTATAACGAAGTACTAGGGACGAACAATTTCGATTCGTTATAAACTAATTCGTTATATCCAATTTGTTCATCTATGCTTTATTCATAGTTGATTCTACCCGATCAAATATGATCTTGAAACCTGATTGATAATCATCGTAACGTGTACCATTTTTACCCTCCGTCTTATAGATCTACATACAAAGTATAAACAAGTCATAATGTATGTTGCACATTGAAACCAGCATGACTTTAATTATGAATGAACAAAGAAGTTATTGATTTTCAATCTAACATGATGTAATTATAAATAATTACGTAATAATTGTGGTTAGCAATAATATATAGATCGAAATAATTTATATGATTTTCATACTGAGTAAATAAAATAATAAAATATAACCACATCTGAATATGATTATAATTTACCAAAAACACCGGTTGCGCTGGCTTTGTAACCGGAAGGTCTCGAATTCGAGCCCCACTCATGCCATGGCCGCATCAAACCTAAGACGTAAACATAGGTAGTGATTGCTCGTTTGCCAAACGCTCAGCATTTACAAGTGAGAATCACGGGTCTTTCGAATATGACCTTAAAAACGGAGGTCCCGTGTCACGGCAGGTTGGTACGTTAAAGAACCCTCACTGCTACGACCCTGAGCGCTAAGGATAGGTCTAAATTTGTGGTACTTTACCTACAATTGGTGACATCTCAATATGAATGAAAAATTCTCAATGAGACGTAAAACAAACCAATCGATAATTTACCAATTAACTAGAGTCATACATGACTTACTCCTTGTGATTTGAAACGGCTATGGACTTGATTAATTTTTTTTAATCAAGTTCAGACTTTAGAACGATAAGGAATGAAAATCACTTTGCTGTTAGCATATATTCATTATAAACGTGTTCGCAATAACGGTGTTTTACTGTATATGAACTTTGTTTTTGCCTTTTGACAAAGGAGATATAACAACCAAATATCAGGGAATTGAATAAATCAAGATAGACATATTTTGCTAGTGAATGTCATAAAATTATGAAAAATAATCCCCTATAATCATGTTTCCCAGACGCCATCTTGTAGCGTTTAGTAGGTCTAAGCACGTGGTCCTGACCTATCTGGGAAAGAGATCACAAGTACATTTAAATGTATAGTGCATGTCTTCTAACTTGACTGAGTTATAACAGGAACGAATTGTAGCACGCACCCCCCCCCCCCCCCTTATGTGCAATAATTATTGTAAATACAGTAGAACCGTCTTAATACAAGTATTTAGTATGATTATTCCGTTTATATGATTTTTTTTCAAATCACAAAATCATTTCTGAAAGAGACATTACAGCTCATTTTTCATATTTTCACCAAGTATTTTTTAAAACATCTATCGATAAAATGATAAATATCATATCGATAATGTCAATTTTGAACAATTTGAATGCGTTAATTTGCTCTCAACTGCGCTTTGAAGATCATCCGAAATTCAAAGGTTTCTACATGCTGACTCGGACATTTTACATCACGTGATTCAGAAAGACAGCAAGAGTATTGTGTAGAAACTTATTTAAATAAAACTTAAGTGGCCCACACTCGCTTTCAAGTATAGGATTATTACTTGCCCCTTAGGATTAAGTAATTATAAATCATTATTATGACGGAAACCTTTCCATGTCCCTATATTGACCATTTTTTTTAAACATGTGAAGCGTTGAGATAAAAATAGCACTTCCTTTTAGGGGCCTTCGCGTGTGTTTCTCGTAGCTCGTGGGGTTTTTTAACGGTCACAGTTATGGCACTAATCCCCAGGTAAATATTAGTTTGCCTACAACCCCTTTCCTTGCATAATTTGTCAAAATTCCGGGTCTAGCCATTGTACACGTCCTCTCACTGGACGACATGCTGTACTGTTGGCTTTCTGTGCGCATGCGTCTGAAGAGACTCAATGTATTACTAAAGGGTCGTCAAGAAACACTCAAATGCATTGAAGCATAGAGCTATCTCAACCTCGTTATCTTCTTCAATGTAACAGTTACAGTCCCTTAGAATTGAGTTTAGATTTTGTGTATGCTGATTAACGTGTATCCGTTTTTGTTCATCTGTATGTTTGATTTGTTTGGTTTTTTCTATTTAATATGAATACACTATTTCAACATGTTATATATTTACCTACATAATTATGTAAAAGAGAAAGTAAACGTATTATAATCTGCGTGATCTGTTTTGATATGAAAATTTATAGATTATACATGAATAAGTACCACTTGCTTGTCGTATAGAGGCGACTAAACGGAACGGTCCTTCAAATGAGACCGCAAAAACTGAGGCCCCGTTTTACAGCAGATATGGCACGATAAAGATCCCCCCCCCCCCCCGCTGCTCAAAGGCCATGAGGGTCGAGAATACGCCTAGATTTTGCAGCCCTTCACCGGCAATGGTGACGTCTCCATATGAGTGAAAACATTTTGACGTTAAATAATATACAGTCAACCATTTAATGAAATGTTTATTATGGTGACCCACTTACAGTAATAAAATAGCTGGAAAAATAAACCAGATTCAGCGGGTTCTACCATACCATCACGTTTGCTTTGCAGTCAATGGTGTTTGGAATTCCTGGCACCCATGGAGTTCGTGGGAGACATGCAGTCGAACATGCAGTGGAGGAATCCGTTCGCGGCATGCCATTCGTTACTGTAACAACCCAACACCCAAAAACCGCGGTAAACCTTGTCCGGGATCTTATATCAGACGTCAGAGTGTCCATTGTAACGTTCAACCTTGTCCTGGTGAGTCTGAAATACTTGTATTACATAAGAAGGATATGAAATAAAACATATCATATCAACAAGTTTTTCCTCCTAATGTTTCAAACCTCATCTCTTTTGCATATACTTTTATAAATAGTGAAACCGTGATATAGATATAAATTCCACGCGTGATTTTAAATCTGCATGGTTTTTTCGGTGGAATACATAGACTAAGCGTTGCAGCAGGTATGAATTTATTAGACGAATAATATTTATCCTGGAGTTTATTTATTTTAGTCATACACTAGTACAACAGTTGCAAAATAGGTATTTGTTATCGAACGTGTAATGAAGAGTGGTTTACGCTTTCTTTAAGAATTGAGAAAGACTCCGCGAAGGAAAGATACACTGATTACCGGTCTATTAAATTTTTTATAATCTCCAATTTACAATCGATTTTTCTGCATTCGCAGTATGATACTGCCGTTAATGGCGATCTTCATTACTGATACAAACTTGACCTAGTTTTGGGTTATGGGAGAGTATGAACAATGGAAACATGGATTTGGGTTTTTTCTGTTTATGTTTTTTTTTGTTTTTTTTGTTGTTGTTTTTGTTGATGTTGTTGTTTGTTTTTTGTTTGTTTGGGGGTTTTTTTGTGTTTGTTTTTTAGCGGGTTTTTTTTTCCTTTTTTTTTTTTTTTTTTTGTTCGTTTGTTTGTTTTGTTATTTTTTCATTTTGGTTATTTTGTTGGGGTTTTCTTAATTGTTTTATTTGTTTGTTTGGTTTTTTTTTGTTTCGTTTTGGTTTTTTTTTGGGGGGGGGGTGGTATTTTATTTTTATTTTTTTGGGGGGGGTTATATTTTGTTTTTGTTTTGTTTTGTTTTTTTAGTTGTTTTTTTTTTGGGGGGGGGGTTCCTTTTTTTTTTCGTTTTTTTTTGTTTTGTTTTTGTTTGTTTTTTTCTATTCATCATCACCAGATCTTCAAAATGTTACAAAGTGCATTACTCTTAGGAGCTGAATTTTGTATGAATTACAAAAAATTCATTTGTATAAAAGAATGAAATAGAATTCACAAACTTTCTCAGCCTACTCCTCAATTTTCAATAAAAGGTATACTTTTTTTCATTTTGTTTTTAAAGTTATTCAAAATTCATTACAAGTTTAGTTCGTAATTTATTTTGTGCTAAGAAAATGATATATACCAGCCGCATATACCGTTCATAAATTATAAAATTCAGGATTCTTCCCCAAGGGTTTTAGGGACAAAAATTAACCAGTTGTCGGAAGTCTTCTTTATAACCACAGATCTGTAAGAACAACTAAATGCATAGTCTTGCCCATTTCTCTGATTTGTATTTTCTATAGGAATTGCGAGATTGGGTACTGTTCGTTACCTTCGTCTTTTCATAGAGCAGTAATGTCTGCACCGAAATTGTAATTTTCATGATCTCCGGACTACAGGTTCTGACCGCAAAGCAGGGCGACATTTGGCATATGATATATATATATGTAAAACATATAGATAATATCTTCAATTTTATTGATACTAAGTTGAAGTTCAGTGAACATTTAGAAGGAACAAATTGCCCTTCGATTGTGAATTTCATGATCCCGGGAGGGGGGGGGGGGGTTGATTATTGTCTTTATCGCCCAGAAGACATTCTTTAATTTTGCTGATACTGTATAAAAATTACATGAATATTCATGAAAGACAGGTAGGTACTAATAATGGTGAATTTCGCCATTCCAGTGCCCTGACTCTAATGCGGGTCCAAAACAGTCCTACAGTGTTAATATATCATACACATGTGAAGTCTACAATGCTAATATATGCTTGTATTATATTATGTGAAGTCTACAATGTTACTATATGCTCGTATTATATTATGTGACGTCTACAATGTTAATATATGCTTGTATTATAATATGTGACGTCTACAATGTTAATATATGCTCGTATTATATTATGTAAGGTTTTTCAACGGTATGGATACTATTTGGTTCATTTCTGCTTTAAGAACACTTGTTTCCTACAGACTCACCAAATATTAGAATTTAATATGCACAACAGGAAAATCAGTTTAGATTTTATAGACCTTGGGGCTAGTGATGCCTTTAACTAGTACTCATGTGTCCGTTAAGGCCTGTGGGCCTCTTGTGTAATAATGTATTCCATCTCCTTTTCTCATATACATTGTGTTGCAGTCGATGGTAACTGGAGTACATGGCAGTCTTGGGGTAAATGGGGGGAGTGTAGTACGAGCTGTGGAGAGGGAACACGAACCAAGACCAGAAAGCGTTACTGTAACAACCCAGCTCCTAAATATGGCGGAAAGGCGTGTCGTGGGCGTAGTTCGAATCGTATACGTGAGAAGTGTGCCATAGTGCAATACTGCTCAGGTACCTGTCCTCTGTTACTACACATCTGATGTTCGCTGAAACAATTTGACAGCATTATAAAATTGTGAAGAATTGATCAATTGAATATTCAATGAACGATAATCAGTTTGAATGTAAATGAATTTAAAGAAATTTGATGTACCTTAATTTCATAAAACATTCAGGAAAACCTTTAGGAGGAATAATACGAATGTACATCGTCATAATGACTGACTTGAAACTTGAATGAAATCAGCAATGCTTATATATTTCTTTTGAATCTAGTCACTTAACTGAGGAGCTCAGTATAGTAATGTGTCGACCACTGACCTGTAGGTCGTGGGTTCGAGTCTAGCAGGAGTTTTAATTTTTTTCAGATTACTTTCTATAAAAACTGTCATAAGGTAGATTTGAACTTTTTTTTAGTTTCATCTTGTTGTGCCTGTCCTTCACTTTCAGTCCGTATCCTATTTCTCTCGTGCATTATTCCTCCTTAAGGTAACTGAATAATTCCGTTCCTGTGTAATACGGTACTTGTGTTGGAGTGTACAATAGACAGGGGGGGGGGGGGGGTGTAGTAACAGCAGTTTTGATGGGGACTTACTAGATATACAGTGAGTTTGGGGCCACAATAGTGGGGTTGGGGGGCGAAGCCACCGCAATCTGGTGGATTCCTGGCATCTTGATATTGGCACATTCTGGAGGACGAAGAATTCATATCTTGATCAAATAATTCCCATGTATTCTTACGATTTTAGCAAGTATTGTAGTAGAAATTGCAATCTAAAAGAAAATGCATGAAACGTTGAAGACAACGAACAGTAGAAAGAATACAGAGTTGTGGTCCTTTGTTAGCTGACCTGGTTGATATTCTTATGAGCAGAATTCGTTCGAAAGATTTTACATGAGAAGAAAACCTCTCTTACTGTGGCCTTCAGTTCGACATTTTGATATATCGACGACCTTTTATCTATTAACAGTGATCATTTTCGTTCATGTGCCGATTCGATATATCCCAGTGAAGATGAAATAAAAGACACCACAGATTCTTCCACATCTGCTTGGTACTTAGATATTTTATTGATATAAATGCTGACAGCATATTAAAAACTCAACTTTATGACAAACGGGATGATTTCAATTTCTCGGTCGTCAACTTCCCCTATCTATGTAGCAATATTCTACTATCACCTGTATATGGTGTTTTTATCTCACATCTGATTCGATACACAAGAGCTTGCTCTGCATATGATCAGTTTTTAAATCGAGACAGGCTACTGACAAAGAAGTCTCGTCTAAAGTCAGCATTTCGCAAATCCTATGGTCGTTATAATAATCTGATTTGTCGGTACAACCTTCGATTGGGTCAAATCCTGTCTGACATGTTTTATACCAATTGTTAGAACGTGCTTGGCACACTGATTCTGACTGCGGATTAATCCGTTTACCTGATCAAGATACAGGGCTCACGACTGGTGTGACCGGTCGACAGGGATGCTTACTCCTCTAGACACCTGATCCCACCTCTGGTATGTCGAGGGGTCCGTGTTTGCCCATCTATCTGATATGTATTTTTAATTTGAATTGCGAGATTGAGTATTGTTTGTTACCTAAGCCTTTTCCTTTTATTATATGTAGATGTTTAGAAGTATGAACATAAACATAAATGGTCCTTTTATTAGCATGCGGTATTGGAGGAGCGAAATTATACGCTTAATTTGAACCAGAGTTGGGTATTTCCAATATTGTTGATGATTGCACGTCATACTTTATGAACAGTAAATGGAGGATGGAGTAGTTATGGTTCCTGGGGCAGTTTTGGTAAATGTACAAAGACTTGTGGGGGCGGCGCTCAAACCAGATATAGATACAGAGAATGCAACAACCCCAAACCACAACATGGCGGCCGGGCTTGTACTGGGACATCAGTTTTATCACACACTACACCATGCAACACTACTCCATGTCAAGGTAACGATTTGTATTCTTGACAGTTTGGAAATTGGAATTTTACGCTTAAACTGTTGAATAAAGATAATCAAATCGAAATTTTGATCAGGAGATCAATAGTATGATTGAATGATATTGTTGAAACGAGCTACTGTTCTGGGAATTCTCCATCTTTCTTAAACTTGTGCAGGCGCAATAATTCACCACAATACCGTAGATGGATAACATATCGATATATGCCAGAAAGTTTGCCAGTTTACTTTCGGAAGATCGGTGGTCCCATCACGGTACATTGTATCTGGGTTCTTCTCTTCCACCAATAAAAACTGGAAGTCATCAGATAACTGCAAAATTGTTGAGTGTGGCGGAAAACAACACACACACACACACACACACACACACATATATATATATATCCAATAATAAAAGTCAAGAAACACATTCCACTGCAAGTGCTTTCGACTTTAATGCCTCTTCAGACAGTAATTTTATAACTGTCTGAAGAGGCATTAAAGTCAAAAGCGCTTACAGTGGAATGTAATTAATTCGAGTTCTGTTTCTTGACTTTTATTATTGAATATATTTTCTGTATCAAATACTGGAATTTTTTTAAAATTATATATGATTGATTATATATTGTTTTACGTCCCGCTCGAGAATTTTTCACTCATATGGAGACGTCACCATTGCCGATGAAGGGCTGCAAAATTTAGGCCTATGCTCGGAGCTTACGGCCTTTGAGCAGGGAGGGATCTTTAACGTGGCACACCTGCTGTGACACGGGGCCACGGTGTTTGCGGTCTCATCCGAAGAACCGCCCCATTTAGTCGCCTCTTACGACAATACTGAGGATCTATTCTAACAACCCGGATCCTCACTGATATATATATATATATATATATATATATATATATATATATATACCTCTTTCATTTCGCAAAACCATATTTTCGTGAACCATTACAAGTATTTATTGCTCAAGTCTTCTATATGTCAGAGGTTATTCACGAGAACTAATTTTCGCAAATGGTTGGTCTCGCGAAATTAAGCATAAATAATGTTCTCGGGAAAAATGTGATGTACAGTACAACGTCAATAAATTGTTCTTGTTTTCATCAGCTCGCAATGAAACCAGTCTCCCTGACGATAAAACTGAGAATAACAGTTTGACCACAGACGGAGTGGGTCTGGATAATTCTCAAGGCTTTGGGAACGAAACAGTTAATAACAATTTAAACCAAACATCCAGCAGTCTGCAAAACAGCGATCTCAATAATACCACAACGGAGAAAACTGAAGAAAATACACCAAATGTGTTGGACACCACAACAGTGAATACGACCTGAGGTTGAGAGTTCAAATTCCGTACCAAACATGTACTCAATACAGAGCTGAATAAACACTGGTGTCAATAATTTGTTGATTCATTTTATTACACATATATGTAAAGCGTTGGTGGAATGTTTCAAAGCTGTAGTGCATGAGGCGCCGTTTTAGGATATTTGTTACCATACAATACTTATTTGAAAAGTCAGAGCCGGAAGTGTAACCCACAAAACATACAATGGACGGCTCAATCAAACAATTAGGTGTTCAATATTTAAAAGAGTCAAAGTATCGAAAGTACTAGAAAGCGGTTAGTATGCTTCCTACGATTTGTAACAAAATCCTTTGTCTGAAGAATGGATATTCAGTTCACTTAAGATCAGACAAAGGTCAGAAATAATGAATGTTGTTGAATGACCCCGTCAATAACATCTTTTCCCGGGAATTTGGATTCATCTTTTTTTTTTCTATCACTTGATGTCACAATTACTCTCCAAGATCATGTCCATATTCTTATAGATTTCTCGTTAATATTCTGAACGTAACGTAACAGTTTTACAGATATTCTGTGTCAATTGCTTTTCAAAATATTCTCAGTAGTTTCTCAAAGTACCTCATTAGTTTGTCATATACATTTATATAAATATACTCAACAGTTCTCATAAGTATTCTCAGCAGTTTTCATAAATATGCTCAGCAGTTCTCATAAATATTCTTAGCAGATCTCATAAATATGCTCAGCAGTTCTATTAAATATTCTCAGCAGTTCTCATAAATATGCTCAACAGTTCTCATAAATATTCTCAGCAGTTCTCATAAATATGCTCAGCAGTTCTATTAATATTCTCAACAGTTCTCATAAATATGCTCAACAGTTCTCATAAATATGCTCAGCAGTTCTCATAAATATGCTCAGCAGTTCTCATAAATATTCTCAACAGTTCTCATAAATATTCTCAGCAGTTCTCATAAATATGATCAGCAGTTCTCATAAATATGCTCAGCAGTTCTCATAAATATTCTCAGCAGTTCTCATAAATATGCTCAGCAGTTCTCATACTTTTTTAATGTTGTTACTGGGTAGTAATATGTAGGTTATCAAAAGAAGAAATTTAGAGTCCAATGTATGAATCAAGTATACATATGAAGAAAATCTACTTCGTGCCATGGTTTACCTGTAGTACTATGAGGTACATGCTAAAAATACTAGCACCATCTACATTATAGGAAATATTGATTGATTGATTAAATATTGTTTAACGTCCCGCTCGAGAATCTTTCCCTCATATGGAGACGTCACCATTGCCGGTGAAGGGCTGCAAATTTAGGCCTATTCTCGGCGCTTATGGCCTTTGAGTAGGGAGGGATCTTTTTCGTGCCACACTTGCTGTGACACGGGACCTCGGTTTTTGCGGTTTCATCCGAAGGACCGCCCCATTTAGTCGCCTCTTACGACAAGCAAGGGGTACTGAGGATCTATTCTAACAACCCGGATCCCCACGGGGATTATAGGAAATATTTCCGCTAAACGATATTCTTTCTTCGACAATCGTCAACTCACAATTATGTTGTTTATAATGTATTACTACTCGGTCGTATTGAAAATGTCGATCGCAAATATGGCCAATATCCGATTAAGACAAGTATTTCCCAGTTAATGAAATATTTCTCTTCATCACCGACAAATTTTGCCTCTGCAAGTAGTCCTACAAATTCAAGTGAGCGATCAAACATCGCGAGCAAAAGTTGGTAAACGGCGCTTTGAAAAGGTAGCTGGTTTGTGCAAAATGGAACAATTCACCCGCGATAGCTAACCAACTCGTGGGGATCCGGGTCAGAACTGATCCTCAGTACCCCTTCCTTGTCGAAAGAAACGACTATATGAAACGGTCCTTCGAATGAGACCGGAAAAACCGAGGCACCTTGTCACAGCAGGTGCGGCACGATAAAGATCCCCCCCCCCCCTGCTCAAAGGCCTTAAGAGCCAAGCACAAGCCTAAATTTTGCTTTCCTTTACCGGCAACGGTGACGTCTCCCTGCAAGTGATAAATTCTCGAGCGGAATGTTAATACAAAACCAACCGCATACCATAACTAAGCGCCTAAAAGGGAAAGTAAGACGTCCTCAGCTTTCAAATTCTGTTTCATTAATTTCCAACAGTGAATTATTTTTAAAACAGAATGTACTACATATTTTCAATATATGATCGCTGCTGCCTGAAAATCTCAAGAGGTCATGAAACAACTATACATACAGTATTTAGACAGAGTGCACTATAGTAAAGAGGATGTTTTTCATAAAGAAAAACTTTGTTCTATATCCCTATTACACAGCCCTGCCCATTACAAATTCAGCTTGTAACTGCACTTCTATAAAAAGATCAAGATTATGTTTTATGCATCCATAGTATTTCGAGTAAATATCAGATGATGATACATTTGATTACTTCAGAAACATTTCTCTCCCAGAAATTGAAATGCATCCTTCTTTTGATAGTAGTGCCAAAACAAATCAAAATCTTCAGAGGACAAGTTTGATGTCCGTCATGGAAAGAGTTATCAAGATATAAAGCAGGTAATATCTTCCTATGTTCAGAGTGGTCTGACCGTTGACAAAATGTCAAAAACAATAGCGATCATCTATTCCTTAAGGTATACCAAGTTTGATGAGTCTCAAGATATTGCGAGGACAAGTTTAGTCTACTGACATACCGACATGTGCAAAACAATGCCCCTTTTTTCAAAGGTATTTTACCCTTGAACATCCTTCGAAAAATAACCACGTATCCAGTTGCCAGTACCTGTGCCTCCTCTTACGAATTGTTTTTTAAATATGATTTTCAGATCAGAAACCTTCATCATGCACATCTTTTAGTTAGGAGTTCAATAGGCATATATTTAATCATTCAAAACATTCATCCGATACAGAAGCCATTTTAACGTGCATCCTTCCTATTACAAACACCCCGTGGGGATCCAGGTTAGAATAGGTTCTCAATGCCCCTTGCTTGTCGCAAGAGGCGACTTTATTGGGGCGGTTCTTCGGATGAGACCGTAAAAACCGAGGCCCCGTGTCACATGTGTAGAATGATAAAGATCCCTCCCTGCTCAAAGGCCCTGTTCGCCGAGCATAGGCCTAAATTTTGCAGCCCTTCACCGGCAAAAGTGACGTCTCCATATGAATGAAAAATTAAGCGGGACGTAAAACAATATGTAATCGATCCCTATCCTTCCCGTTACATATTCAACTATGCTTCATTCTTGAATCCCCGTGGGGATCCGGGTTAGAATAGATCCTCAGTACCCCTTACTTGTCGCAAGAGGCGACTAAATGGGGCGGACTGCAAATACCGAGGCCCCATACCACGACAGGATAAAGATCCTTCCCTGCTCAAAGGCTATAAACGCCGAGCATAGGCCTAAATTTAGCAGCCCTTCACTGTCAATGGTGCCGTCTACACGAGTGGAAGATTATAAGGATGAACGTCAAACAATATACAATCAGTTATGAATGATTTTCAGCCACAATTTCCAAACTACAACTGGATTTTGATGAAGATTCTAGTAAGGCTGCATTCAAAAAATACTTATACCTCCAATAAAAAAAATAATTACTTGCATCCTTTCTGTTGAAGCAATGATGTAACGGGAGAGAACAGTAACATATGGGACAATTCTCATGTGAAACTAACTTAATTTCCCTTACAGCCCTATACTAAAACACGATGCTAAAAATTTGAAACAAACTTACGCTACTTTGCAGTGCAAATGAAGTGGGTTTTTTTTTTTGCGTACACACTTTGCAATACTTTATGCAACAGGAAAAGTTCATACTCTTCCAACAATGCACTCTTCGGTCTTTTCCTGCTTAATTTACAATGTATCTACATGTATTCAGCATGGTGCAGTGAAATTAACACTTAGAGCAGAGAAAGTTTTGGAATATCATTTGAATCATGTTCCTTGTATTTCTGTTTGTGCAACAGGAAAGACACAAATCTGATGGACAATGCTTTCCACATTACAACGAGGACAAGACATGTAAAATTATCAACACTTGCACAATTCCAGGAATTCACAAAGTATAGTAAATGATAAATATCCAACAAAACAAGTTACAGGTCAACGACAGAAAGTAAAACTTCTTTCCAATGCCAAATTTTCAGTACCCAACACTGCTCGGGAATAAGTACAAATGAAGAGTGTTTGAATTACAATGCATGAACATTTAAGGACGTCCAGTACTGGCAAAAAAAATATACCATAATGTAGTTATATTCAAATTGCCCTGATGAAAAATAAGCGACCCTCAACTTTTTATGTCAAGTATATAAAAAAAAAATTATGTATCCTGCTATATAGAATGCACCAACTTGAATTAGTCCATTTCATGACTGGGGACAAAATAGCAATGTTCTAAGAAGGATTATTGGCTGGGACATTTTTTTCTTACTTGCAGACTTTAAACTCATGTTCCATTAGCAATTTCATGCGAAAGTTTAAAAAAACTGTGCTGTTCAAACATTGATTTTTGTGCTAGGGACATGAATTTTGACAAATTTTATAAGGACTCATGCATATACTTCACGTTTCAGAACAAATAAAACCATCCCATTTTTCAAAACAAATTCACATTAAGACTTGTGCAATTCTAAAGTTACTGCAGAAACCAAATACTTTGATTTTCTATTTCTCTGACTGCTAATGCAATCCAAACCAAACAATTTATTGGACATATTTGAAATAGAAGCCACCAACACCTCCAGTTCTCAGTTTATAGCAAAATTTCAGGACATACAGACAAAAATAATAAAAATCTATCTTTGAATACAAAAAAAAAATAAAAAAAATTTCCTGAGTCACCTTGACTTTTTACTTAAATATAAAAGAGCCAAGGTCTTTAAACAGACATTTTAACACATGAGATAAAACATTGGATATACATGCATCACCTACTTTAAATCTTGAACACCAGGTGAATAAAAGAGTTGAGTTACTAATCTATTCAAGTCCTTTTGTTTTCATTTTTTTCCAAATATATGATCAAAGATGACAATTTATTCAAAAACATCATGCGCATTTACATATAATCAAATAAGTTACACAGGTACTATATATACACGTATTTTCACACTCATCTTCTGTTTGAAATACATGTATCAGCTCTATGTTTATTTTGTAACATTAAATTCTTGTTTTTTTAAAATGTTATATATATATATAAACTTCATCAGGAAGTGCACATCTCCTTTCACTCTAAAATTCTACACACAATAAAACAGTCCATTTCAATATCTTGGAAATGTATCAATTCATTTTATTTTCCCTAATAATGAATACACATGCTTATAAAAATTTAAAATGCAACACATACACTTCATTTTTCACATCAACAAATACACATGTAAAGAATAAATGAGATGACTGATATAGTTTTTTAATATAGAAGATCTACCATAAAGGAATTATAAATATATTGGTGAGCACAGTATTGAAATTCCCTGCCACTGACAACTAAGATCACAAAACCACAAGGGACGAGTCTCACACCAGCATCATTCAGTAACAAGCACAATAAAACTGTGCCAAATGTTTCTCAGAAAAATCAAAAATCTAATTCATAAACATACACAGTCAAACTTTGAAAACCATGAAAAACTTATGGATGCTCTTATCACTTCACACAATTTTGTGATTTAAATATCAAAATCTCCACCAGCAAACCATCATTTTATTCTCGGAGAAAAAATTATACACCTGATGAATACAAGAAAGGAAAGACCCATCTTCAATGTTAGCATTGATTAGTTATATCTGAAGAGTAGACATGAAGAGGGCAGATTGTTTTATAATATTACAAACAAAAGAATAACATATTTACTTACAATTACATGCCATCATAAAGACCGCTGCTAACATGATAATAAACATATCTATCATGGAAGAGGGCAGATTGTTTTATAATATTACAAACAAAAGAATAACATATTTACTTACAATTACATGCCATCATAAAGACCGCTGCTAACATGATAATAAACATATCTATCATGGAAGAACTCCTAAGGAAGAGCTGATCCATTTAACAATCTGGACTTCCACTGAAGCCATGACAATATTTAATATTAAAGCAATGAATACGCATATATGATCTTCACTTGCAAATTATTAATTAGAACCACTCTTCATTCAGACATTGCCATATTTACAAACTGCCTAAAATTCACCATTCTAATGCACTGTCCACATATAGTATACACATTTATTCTTGCGTACTTCAATTTGTCACAGTCTGAGAAGATGCACTACAGTGTTTGGTGCGATCTTGACTTAGCAACAATTACATGTATAGTAACAGATAATATTTTCATATGTTAGTGAAATCATGAATTAAATGCCTTTCTTCCCCAGAAAAGGCACTGCAATACGAACCCCTCTAATATAATTACAAGTATTCCTGGATAAAACTTGTATTTTGCATAAAACTCGGGCTTGGTCTAAAAAAAAAAAATCTCTCGCAGAATTAAACATTTCATTCACACTATGACAAATACATAGGTTTCCTTGAATTCAGAACCAGACACTGTCAATATAGACATCACTAATAAAATTAAAACAAGTATTTCCTACAGTTCTTGGCTCCACACTGACACACAATCTTGTACTGGTCAGTCACAGCTTTGGGCAAGAGTTTCTCTGGCGTCTTTTTTGTCACCATATCCACACTGATCCCTGTACCATTCACAGAGGCATCCCCTCTGCCTGCCATCTTTATCTCTTTCCTTATTTCTTCACCCTTGTCTGGTGTGTCACTGCCTTCAGTTTCCATTTCTCTAGTTTCAGTGTCAGTTTCTCCCTGCGTTTCATAGGAGGTTTCTTCATCTTCTGTGGCATCGTCACTCGTCAGGCCATTAGACATCTCTCTCGACTGAGCACTGGAAGCTTGCAGCAGCTTGGCCTGCTTTGTGATGTCTACATTGTCTAATGTTGGAGCTTCGTTGGTGGTGTCCCCTACAAGACACAAGTCAATATGACATCATGACATGAAAATTTTTATTTGGTAACAAATCTCACTGTGCAGCTCTTTCAAACTTTTTTTTTAATCACAACAGCAATTTTCTTTGTATATAATAGCAATTCTACACATTTACAGTAAGCTAGTGACGAACAAATAGTCTTGTTCTCTGCAAAATTTGCCATAACGAACAGTCCTTCCCTGTGAGTAATTTTTCAATTTTCTTTCTATCTTATTTATAAATTTTTTTTTTCTGAAGTTTAAGATGTGTCCACTGTTTCCTTGACTAACCAGTCATCATGTAATCAAATGTCAATTCCTCCCCTTTCTCAATGTCCCTCTTTGAGAACAAAGCAATACGAGGCAGACGAGGGTCTAGAGTATTAATCCACACAGCAAACACTTCTAAATTTGGATCACACTACAACATTCAACAAAAACTTCATTCAAAAACATATCACATGATATCCGAAAAGATTTCAAATTAAACATGCTGTCAAATACATATCACATGATATCCGAAAAGATTTCAAATTAAATACATTGTCAAATACATGCCACATGATATCCGAAAAGATTTCAAATTACACACACTGTCAAATTCATGTCTCATGATATCCGAAAAGATTTCAAATTACACACACTGTCAAATTCATGTCTCATGATATCCAAAAAGATTTCAAATTACACACACTGTCAAATACATGTCTCATGATATCCGAAAAGATTTCAAATTACACACACTGTCAAATACATGTCGCATGATATCCGAAAAGATTTCAAATTACGCACACATTGTCAAATTCATGTCGCAAGATATCCGAAAAGATTTCAAATTACACACACATTGTCAAATTCATGTCGCAAGATATCCGAAAAGATGTCAAATTACACACATTGTCGAATAGAAATACTATGTATATTAATATGTCAACTACAACTTCATATTTTCTTTAACTTTATTTAGTATATCTACTTCAACATTAGCTCTCTTAAATACTTTTCTTGTCTTACGTTTTTCACATTAATGGGGCATGGACTCGATTCGAGCTGAAAATTTTTCAAATTTTATATTTCAATTTTTGATGTTTAGAATGCTTAACTATGGTATTTCTAGTGATCAGCAAAATTTGAATGTCAGTTGTCGAGTTACCTGAGAGATACAGAACTTGTAATTCTTTGTTATGTAAACAAGACTCTCTTCATGTTTTTGTTTAGATAGGTTAAATATGCCGTTAAAAGTTTCAGTTAAAGCAGATTTTTTAATTTACAAGTTTATTCTGAACACAGTTAAACAGTTTCTAGTCTTTATCACATCTCATTTTGTTTTAAACATGATATTTTCTATTAAGCAATCTATATGTAAACAAAAAAAAAGGCACAAGCCTTGTTTACATAACAAAGAATTGTGTGTTGTATCTCATTTGTAACTCAACAACTGATATTCAAATTTTGGTTGATCATAAGAAATACCTTAGTTAAGCATTGTAACCATTAAAAATGAAAATAATTTTTTTTTTTTTTTAATTTTCATCTCAAATCATGTTCATGCCCCTTTAACATTTAAATGTCTGCTAAAGACACCTTACTGAATGATTTATAAAATGAGACACATTGCCATAGTATCCAGCATCCACTGTGAAGGGGCAGTCCCCTGGGTTGTAGTCTAAATCAAACAGATAGGTCCTCCCCACAGCATCATACTGTTTACCTCGACGTTCTGCTTCCTTATCCGTGATTACCTGTAACGTAACATTTTTATTTCCAACATGGCCAAATCAAACAGGATGTCACTGGTATTTGAATTTCTTTAGCAATATTTCATATATGCAAAAACAACTAAAATGATTTTTACTGAGACAATTACACATGACACTTTTAATTCTTAGTGGAAACTTGTAAGGTAATGAAAAATGAATCTACATATTTCCTTACTTCTCCAACATATTCCACGACAAAGGAGCCCTCTTTAATTTTCTGTAACGTCTTCACACCCCATCCCCGGCCATTGGCAGTGCGGAACAGACACACCTTGAATTTTCTGCCCTGCTGGACAACCCTATTGGGACATTCTGGTCCACACTGGCATCGCCGGTTACATTCATATATAGGGGTTCCTCTAATGACCTTCAGCCTTTTCTTCTTGTAGTATGCAAAAGTAGAACCACACTGGGCAGGACAGCATGTTTTCTGACTGCTATGGCAATCTTCACACTCACATCCTACAATTGGGTCATCTGGTATCGTGATTCCCTCCCCTGATCGATAGTCATTTATATACATAAAGTTTTCCGGTGGTCCCTCCAGATCCACCAGGTTTTCCACCACTATCCCTGCTGGATCGGTGTTAATGCTATTCAAATGTCTCTCCCACTCTTTCAACTCTTTCTGAACCTCAAGTCTCTTCTGTTTGTAGAATTTAGATCTTGGATTCAACTGCTTCATTCCTGGAACTAAGGCTCTCCGTGGCACATATCTCGACTCTCCATAATTTCCATTAATTCCTTTATATACTGGTCTCTTTCCTTTCTTAGTGGGACTAGATAAAGACATGAGTCCTAGAGGTGACAAAGTGTCTCGAACAGGTGCAAGTTTGAGGAAGATTTCATCGACCCTGTTACGCTTCGGATTTGGAGCCAGATCATCTTCTGTATCGACAATCCTGCGTTTCCTTCCTTTGGCCTGGAATTCTTTAAATTCTGTGAGTAGATCTTCACAGGATAGATTGTCCTTGGGTTCCCAAGAATTGTACGCATTACTCCAACCTTTCCACTTAATGAGATAGTAGTCCTTGCCCTAAACAAGAAACTGAATTGAATCATTTTAATAAATTAATATTAATTAACTAATATACATGTACCAACGACTCATAAAAACTAAAGTCTACTGGGCAAAATACATGAACTAAAAATTTTACTGCACGAAGTTCAGTCTTCACAAAAACTCACTAGCCCGATGCCCAAAATTAATTAAAATTGTCAATATGGAATCTCAAGTAATGGAATAAAAAGATACAATCTCAGTTTGAATTTTATTCATTTTTCTGGGCTACTAAAAACTTCATTGGGCTAGTAAAAATGTGAAATTCACTAGCCCTACTGACTAGTGGCTCAGAAAAGTTTTTGTGAAGACTGACAAACCATTTGATTTTATCAAACAAGAGTGAGATGTAAAGAAATTTGACTTAGCTAAAATGAAAAAAGCTTTTCAATAGACTAGATTTTAAGTCATCTAGACTATCCATGGTTTGAACTTCAATCTCTGATTCTCGAGTTACCCATATTAATATTAAAAGACACAAGGAATGTGCTCCGTAAGTATTAGCCTATCTCTTACAGCCACAAAGATCTAGGAAATGACAGATGAATGATGAACATGATAATCAAATTAATTCTGAAGCACTGCTCTGCGATTGACTAACATGCATTAAATATTTGACATATTCACAAATACTCAAATTTCCAATCAGATTCAAAGTAATCATGATTAACTTGAAAAATTATCGTCAATTAATTGATCTAGGTTCACAGGGCCATCCAAAAAAAAAAAAAAAGTGTTTTGGAACTGTGACCTGCCCAGTGGGGTGGGGGTTCACACACAGCAGGGAGGGAGAGAATTTATTACTTTGATTTTCCTTAAAGTTAAACAGTATACATCACTGAAGTTGATTTTCAAATTAATAAACGCCCTTAAGGGCTACAAAGGCACGAGTGCAATTTCACATTCTTCAGGGTTCTCAATAAATTTAGAGGGTAGCAGGTGAAATTAGAGATTGATTGATTATATATTGTTTAACATCCCACTCGAGAATCTTTCACTCATATGGAGACGTCACCGTTGCCAGTGAAGGGCTGCAAATTTTGGCCTATGCTCGGCACTTATGGCCTTTGAGCAGAGAGATCTTTATCGTGCCACACCTGCTGTGACACGGGACCTCAGTTTTTATGGTCTCATCCGAAGGAACATCCCATTTAGTCACCTCTTATGACAAGCAAGGTGTACTGAGGATCTATTCTATCAACCCGGATCCCCACAGGGCGAATTCAAAGTACGAGGAAAAATATTTGAGTGCTGCTGTAGACATTTCCTTGTTTTGGGGCACATAAATATAGCATTTAAATCATTGCAATATGTCAGCAAAATGTGTTTATATACACGAAAAGAAATAAAGAAAGCTTGGACTGAAGTTACTTATCCTAACAGGTTCATACCCTCCTCTTGCTAGATAGTAGTTACCTTACAAAAGTTATAATTAATAATAATTAATTAATAACAAAAGTTATAATTAATAATAATTAATTAATAACTTCAAATTGCAGATGAAAAATGCTGGAAAGAATATCACTGCTTCAGAGTGAGACTACAAGTTTACAAAAGTCGTATCTTCCGTTTCATTATGATGCAACAATTTTAGTATTAACTCTCTGTTTTCAATAATAAATCTAACTATTCAAAAGTTTAATGTAATATGTAAAAAAGTTATTGTAAATCTGAACAAGATTTAATTCCCAATGAATGCAACCTAGCCTGAGTTTCGTCTTAAAATAGTGTTATTTTCTTCCCGATACATATGCTACTTTTTGTTTTATTTAATAGAAAACGGGGATTGGGATTACCCAAAACAAAACTGGGAATACTCTCCGTTTTAGTGTTTTTGTATCAATGGCAACTGAACCGTGATGTTGCACAGAATTTATTTCACCACGTTAATATTTTTCTATTCTGCTAATCCAAAATACAGATTCTTGATGAAATGACTAGACTTTAGATATGTACATGAAATTTGAGCAGGTTATTTTGTAAGTTTAAAATGACATTCATGAGCCACGAATTTCATGGGGAATTTTTCATTATTATTCTGCCCACAACATCCCATTCACGCACTCTCTACATTATCAAACGGAACTGTGGGAAGGGGGACCAGACTACTCATTGATTTCTTTTCTAGTAAATTTATCTGCGAATAATGAACATCTATTACTAAACAGTCGTTATTCAATTATTGGACAATGATATAAACAATGACATCGACAACAGAATTGTCATTCTGCCTTTAAAATTTCAATTAAATCTAATGTTTCATAGTCTTTAATTGTAAGAAACTTTTAAAAACAGTAAGCACCATTTTGATTTCATCCATTGAGTTTGGCTGAGTGGCTTTGTAGCTGCAAAACCCTGCATGATTGCAAGAAGGCTCTCAAGCAAGCTCAGTACCTTAATAAAAATCACAACATTAAAAGGGTACACATTTTTCAGATGTTTTTCCTCTGATTTCTGAAACAAGCCAAAAGTGACTGCTCAAAATTTTACGAAAAACACTCAAAACTTTGACAAAGTTGACTGTTGTAATCAATAATTTACTTGCTATTGCGAGGATCATTTTCCACATCTTTTAAATATTAAAACTGTAAACTCTGTTCTGACGTTCACCTCATTATCTATGCAACACACAAAGGGATAGATGCGGCGATTTCTAGTAAAATCACTGCCTACTTTCTAAAGTAAAAAAAAGAAAAAAAAAGGTCTTGCTATATTAATTTAATCAAATCTTATGTCAAGGTTCAGTGGCGATTAGCAAGTAAGCCATTCTAAAAAGACTATTTCCAGTTTTCACAATAAAGCAACTTTATACACATCTGTCTGACACATTGGCGGCGATCTTGCAAATGCTTTATTACAGATAGCAAGAAAATCCTCCCCCCATGAAATTAAATATGTCTCTGTAATCGTAACAGAGTAAATATGTCTCAATCCAGGACACAATACAGAATATTTCCTCACCAACACAAGGCACATGATAAACTTCGTTAAATCACAGACTTATCACGCAAGTCTCACCTCCTCCTGGACATGATCCAAAATTCTCTCCACCTCCCAGTTGTCATCATCCTCCCATTTTATCTCTCCCTTTTCCACCACTACAAATAGCAAAAAAAGAACACAAAATGAAGATTGAGCATCTGCCTACAGTTCTTTCACTTTATTACCTCCAACCTTGACACTGACCAAAAATTAAGACGTGCATAGATGGCGAACAGGAAGTAACACCCCATATGTAATCACAAATGTGTGTCGGCTACTATACAAAAATGAAGCCCTACCGGTAGATTACTTCGTCTCTCAGTGCTAAACAAGACAAAGTTGATTTCACACATGGTTGCCTTATACAATAAAACAATACAAGTCTTCACAATGTATGAGGAACAGCTGAGGTAAACGATTGTTGAGCTACTATTTATGTCTTGTCAGCTCCTGACATTACGAAGCAATATGGATACCAACTGGTGTGGTAAGAGAGGCTCAATGCTTGATGATAGCGGCATTGGATTTACGTTGGAAAGTTTTAATGAATCATCAACAAAGTTTATGATGTGTGTGATGTTATTTTTTTTTTCAGGGTACATATCATATATCAATCAGGGCTTGAAACTAATGCATGTCCCTGAGTCCATGACTGATAAAAACCACAGCAGATACATTGATTTGTTTTCCGACTGATAGATCCATTTAAAAATCATGAAGAATTCTCTCTGTGAAATATATAAAATGATTTTAAAATCCAAAGGCAAATGTAGAATGATAGACATTTAAAAATCTTTTTTTTTGGGAAAGTCCCTAATTTTATTAATAGGATTATAAAAGGATTATTCCGTCCGTGTCATTTAAGTGTTTGTGTTATCGACAGTTATAACAGTGTTAACGTACGCGCTACTGAAACAATGATGAAATCAAGGTGGGCACCATCAAGGTGTTCAACGTGTTCAAAACGCCACTAAACTCAATATAATGGAAAGATTCTGACGAAATCAATGGCTTCTTCATTTCGACCCAGACATTTCAAATCACGTGATTCAGTATGACACTTAAAACTTATTTAAATACCCCTTATAAGGGTCCACACTCGCTTCTCGGGTATGGATTTATTTCCTGCTTCTTATAATTAATTAATCACAAATCTTTATTATAACAGAAAACCTTTCATGTCCCTAAAACCAGACGTTTTTTATAGAGCATAACACAAGTTTTGATAAAAATAGCACTCACTTTTAAAGCCCCATGTGTGTGTATCGTGGCTAGAGGGTCATAGTGATATCCCCAAATAAATCCTAGCATGCATATGTGTTGTATCTCGTTCCATTTTAACCCCTTTTCTCACATAATCTGTCAAAATCCTGGATTCAGATATTGTATGCCAAATTTCACCGGATTGTTTACCATCCGTGCGCATGCATCCAAAGACCGAAAGTGGAAGTCTCAATGTTGTTAAAAAAGGGCCTTCAAAAACTGTTAATTTTCGCATTTAAATGAGAATTTTCAACTTTCAAAATATTATTTTTGCAAAGTTTATACATTGAACTATGCAACAAAATTAGTGAAAGCTCTGGGAAAATTGTCATTTTACGATATCAGACCAAAATGAGCTGTAGTGTCTCTTTAAATGAAATTGATTGCTTATATTCGCTTTCAACATCGAACCCGATCATATAAACCAAAAGCTTATGTATCAGCTAGGTACATTTACGTTTACACCCATGTGAAATAAATAGTAATATATATATATATATATAGATATGTATTGAATATAATTACCAACATGATACCTAAGCTTTTAATGACGTGCAGTTTCTATGCTTGGGTTCAATGTCAAAAGTGAATATATGTTAAATTTTATTTAGCAACACTAGCAAATACGTTAGTTGAAATAACAACAATTATCATCAGTTTAGTGTGCAAAATGGATAGTGTCTATTTGATTTATTACGAAAAAATCATTTATGGATTGATTTAGGCAAGTCTTCAGACAATTGACATGCAACCTGAAATAAACTCGAATTAATGCCGATTCAACTCTCACAGACTTCAAAATCATTGGACAGAAACGAGAGGGCAAGAGAATGACTGAATATAAATAACCCCCAATAAGATCAAATCCAGAGCTCTTCATTAAATTTTTTTTTTTTTTTTTAAATATTTAGCCCATCAGACAATTTCCTCTGAAGTGGAAAAATCATACCCCTGTTGAAAATGGCCAACATGTAAATGTGACTTTTCCTAAATCACAAGTTACGAGTACACGAGAGATAGGGAGTCTTGCGTGCGAGAATGCACTCTCTTCTCTTTAAGCATATGGATTGGAATGCATCATCTACGTTAACTCCGCGTAAAATTCTCCAAGCACCGTGCACGGAGTTGGTTTTCTTCCATACTGTGCATAAATTTTTGAAATTACCACTGATTGCTGCACTTACATTTGCTGACTAGTTTTTGTGCTACAAATGGTCCCACTTTCTTCAACGTGAGGTATAACAGGTATCGATTGGTATCTGTAGAAAACTTCAGCTGTTGTTTTTGACAGTTTCTTTGCAAGTCTAATATGTCTGACAAACATGGCACACGAGACTCGAATATTTCAATGATTCCCATCTCTTTTTCTTCAGTTAATTATGGAATCGCATCCTAAACAGTAAAATCTATATTAAGGCAAACATCATGTCAACAAATCATTCAGAGCAAAAAATGGCGCGCATTTGAAAAATATTTCATATCCGGTTAGAATTGTGATTGGCTAATTAATGCTGAAACTATTTGCGTGAAAAGAAATATTTCGTAAGTTTCCTGTAGGATATTTCAAATGCGATATGTTTCATGGAAATATTTAATTTATTATTTTCTTGTAAATTAATTTGTTTTTCACTTTGGTATAGCGAACTTTAGACTTGTCGGTGTTTCGATGATTCGACTCTAATATTTTTTGGTCCATGCTTCATGATTCGTCTAACATTTTTAGCTCACCTGAGCTGAAGCGTTTCTGATCTTCTTTCGTTTGTCATCTGTCTGTCCGTCCGTCTGTTTGTAAACTTTCTAAATTTTTATATTATTCTCTAGAACCACTAGTCCAATTTCATTCAAACTTGGCACAGGTCATCCTTGGTTGAAGGAGATTAAGGTTGTTCAAACGTAGGGTCATAGCGTGGGCTCATTTTTATTTTTTTTTTCACGATCCACTTGGCCAGAAACGTGGAAATTTACACGAAAGCTTCCTGACATAGTGCAAGTCTGTTCAAATCATGGTCTTTGGGATAAGGTCTTCGTGGGACCACACTAGGGAATCATTTGAAGTTTTATACGTGAATAAAAAAAAAGATATTAGGTAATTTTTTTTCAAAAGCAGCAGGGTCACACTAAACCAAATGCAAATGTTCCAAAGTTGTGTGGATTCAAATTTTATACCATTGCAACTATAGTCGAGGACATATTGTTGTTATCCTGTCTGTTTGCCCGAAACTTTGACATTGCTCTTAACTTTTGCAGTTGTAGCGGTCATCCGGTCGTCACATAGATCACTTAGTAGAGCACCTGGTTAGAGATTCAGGGGCTCCGGGATCGAATCCCAATCTCGTCCGTTACATTTTCTCCGTTCCTGTTACTGTGAGTTCGGTGTTGTTGACCAGCCCCTGAAACTGACAGGTAAAAACGCCTAACAAATAAAAACGCCTGGGTCGTTGTCTTCAAGTGTGAGGCTATTTTTACAAGGAGGGAGGAATGTAGAGACCAGTCGCGTTCAGTTGCCGGTGGTCAGATAATTCATCTGGTACAGGGGCCTCCGTGGCCGAGTGGTTAGAGCATCGGGCTCAAAATCACAAAGCCTCTAACCTCTGTCGGCGCGTGTTCGAATCTCGGCCGCGGCGTTATGTGAGCAAGTTTGCCAGTTTACTTGCGGAAGGTCGGTGGTCTCTTCCCAGGTACATTGTATCTGGGTTCTCTCCTCCACCAACAAAAACTGGACGCCACCAGATAACTGAAAAATTGTTGAGTGTGGCGGAAAGCAATAATCAATCAATCAATCAATTATTTGGTACAGCGCCAAAGTGGAGATTCAGGTAGCCTGAGTACGAATCACGGTCTGTTCCAATACACAGAGGTAAGCGATAGGGCTTTTCATATTTCATATGCTTATTCCTTGTGACATGACCTTTTCTTTAAGTTTTTAACTTTGAAACCTTCTCCCCGTGGGGATCCGGGTTGTTAGAATAGATCCCCTGTGCCCCTTGCTTATCGTAAGATGCGATTAAATGGGGCGGTCCTTCGGATGAGACCGCAAAAACCGAGGCCCCGTGTCACAGCAGGTGTGGAACTTGAAAGATCCCTCCCTGCTCAAAGGTCACAAGCGCCGAGCATAGGCCTAAGTTTGCAGCCCTTCACCGGCAATGGTGACGTCTTCATATGAGTGACAGATTCTCGAGTGGGACGTTAAACAATATATAATCAATCAATCAGTCTGACGTGACTTATACAAGTTGTGTTAGGCCGTTCTTTGGTTGCCTCTTACAACAAGCCAGGGGTGCTGAGGATATAGCATCAGACAGCATTTGATCCAATGATTGGTTGAATTGAATTGACAAACTAGATCGTTATAACTACCATCAAATTGCGAAATGTTGAATTTAAACGAGACTGTTGAAACACTTCTAATATCAACTTCTTTGTCAGAAGCCTGCCTAGATTTTAAAACTGATCTGAGAACAACCTATCGAATAAGTTGAAAGTCAACATAGATAAAACGTCATCAACATGTCGAGTTGAAGGTCACAGCAAGAGATTTTTTTCCTTTTCATGTAGAAGCTTTTGAATAAAGTCTGCCTCGATCATCAGAATATAAATCAGGTTAGCTAACTAAGGAGAACAATTTGTGCCCATGGGAAGTCCTGATCACCAAAGACTACCATGATATTGTCCTGACGAACTTCAGAATCTTTTTAATATCAACATCAGAGTTCATGTGCGTAGAATCATACTGGTGTTTTACAAAGTAACATTTTTTAATGATTACTAGATATGATCATCTCCTTTGCCCATTTTTTATCGAAGAAACAACTATCTGTGATGTCAAAATGTCTAATCTCTAAATTTTCGTGGGGAATGGTTGTGTAGAGTATTAAAAAGTCACACGTTTTGATGTTGTTGATATGAGAAAAGTTTTGTGATGTCATCGATTCCGTGTTTCGTACCAAACTTCTAACCTTCTGTCTTGACCTTGTAGTTTGACCTACTTCTAAGAAAATGTAGTATATCAAATATCTCATTAACTAATTAAGGTAGGACTGTCATATGTTGTACGCAGATTTTTTAATGGCATGATGGTGTGATACCACGATGTTTAACCTTGCTATTGAAGTTTGACCTATTTTCAAAGAAACTCGACCAATTCAATATCTCCTGAACTATTTAAGCAAGAACCTGTATCATAGATTTCTTATTGCAAGTCCTTTCATTTTAACCATGATCTTTGGTCTTTTGACCTTGGAGTTTGAATAACTTTTACGAAAGCGTAACCTATTGAGTATCTCCTGAACTATCTAAGTAAGCACTTTTATTTGTATGTAGATTCTTTATGGAGTAACTTCGTGATACTCGGTGTTTGACCCTGTGAGCGTGATCTTGGAGCATGATCTACTTTGATTTATTAATATTGATCTGCGACCGTCGACGTGCATCGTCCGTTAACAATTGAACATTTTAACTTCTCGATAACGTACATGAACTATTGTTGCAATTCTTCAAATATTTTATAAAGCATCGTTTGGATAATGGGTTATAAATTGTAAATTTCATGATTTCTGCACCCACGGGGCCTTAGGGGCAAACACACACACACGCCCCCCAAAAATAAACAACCAAAAAACAAAAAAAACAAAAACAAAACATAGTCATGTGTAAAGCAGGGAAGTTTCTAATGAAATTTTGAATTTCATGATTTCCGAAATAATGAATGACATGTTCTTGATACTAATTTTTTTTTTTAGAAGGAACGGGTAGTCCTTTACCATAATTGTAAATTTCATGATCCCGGGGGTGGGGGTTTTGGTACCAGAGTGAGCATGTCTCTAACATTTGGAAGACTTCTTTGTTTTATTTTGATGATTCTCTCTCTCTCTCTCTCTCTCTCTCTCTATATATATATATATATATATATATATATATATATATTTATTTTTTTTAATTTTTTTTTTAATGTATATATATATATATATATATATATATATATATATATATATAGATAGATAGATAGATAGATAGATAGATAGATAGATAGATAGATATTTAAGAGAAGCAGCAATGTATTATCAAAATTGTGAATTTCGCCACCCCGTGAGTTCTGACTATAGGGCGGGGCCAAAATGGTTACATAGTGTTAATATTAATATAACATTTATCACACCATGAATTTGAAATATTTCATCAATATGGCAATTTCATAGCCTTTGTGTGTTTTATGAACATACCTTGATTCTGCTGCTGAATATAAGAATTTAGCTTACATGTAGATAGGCATAAAAGGAAAATCATTATAGATTTTGTAACCGATACTTTTAAGGAATACTCAGGTTCACGACCGATAAGGCTTTTAATTAATTTTATTTATTTATTTATTTTATTAAATTCCTTTTTGTTGTTTGTTGTTTCTGTTATGTTTGTTTTTGTTGTTTTTTTTATTTTATTTTATTTTTTTCAGTTCATTTATTTATTCCATCGGATTTGTTTTCCAGGATTTTATTTTACCAATTCTCTTCCGTGGCGAATGTAAATGAATGTTTGATTGTACTAAAGGGGTTAAATGAACCGTTCCTGCCTGATCTTTCCTGGGAATTTGTTTTAATAGCCCTCGTCGTTATTGTCAAAACCTTTAGCAACATTTATGAAAATGTTGTTTAAAGTATACCAGATTTTGACTGGACTAGTGACTATTTTTTGACTGGACTAGTGACTATTTTTTGACTGGACTAGTGACTATTTTTTGACTGGACTAGTGACTATTTTTTGACTGGACTAGTGACTATTTTTTGAGAAGATATTTACCTTTATTTATTGCTATGTTATTATTATCATAGACTTTAGCTTTAGTCTTTCCGTGCCTCTCTCCATGAATTACTGATCAATAAATTTCATGTTAAGGCAGTTGCAAAATATATCTGTCTCCCCGGTTTCAGATTTAATATAGCTAGTGAGCCCCCCTCCCCCCCCCCCCCCCCCCCTTTTTTTTTTTTTGTTTTGTTTGTTTGTTTGGTTTTTTTACAAACAGAACAAGCGTCAGAAAAAAATGACAAAAAATGAAAAATCATATAAGGATTGTCGTGAACAATATGAGGTTTGATAGATCTGCACACCGAATTGTACGTGAGTCGAACCGTCTTGTCACTGCATTTCATGTACAAGGAGGTTGTCATTCGGAATACCTCCATTTTAATACATCGGGTTTGAATGTCAAATAATCCTTGTTGTCGAATTCGCGGATCCTGTCAACAGTCAAGGCCATGCTTACAGTTTTGGCCTGTAGTAGACCAGCCCAAGTAATGTATTTGGTATTTGCTTGCTAAATTTTTATCAGATTTGTAAGGGAATATTTGCTTAAACTTAGTTCAACAGTTATGACTGAATCACATCGTAAGCACTTGGTTGCTGCATCTGTGGAACACGCCGAAGAAATAATCCGCGATCTTGAAGTTGAAAATGTTACCAAATTCACAGTTTTTCGGCGCAAAAAAGGAGGGAAAAAATGGTTACAAAAATCATTCAGTCCGTATATATATATATATGCAATACGACTGCAAGTTAATTTAAATCTTGAGAGAACTTTTTTTTATATATTCTAAAGCCTGATGTGAAATAAATCTGTATTCTGTTTGTGTATATTATGATTGTGTATTGATAGACCTACCTCTGCCTAATACGAAATAAGTCTGTATTCTATGTTTGCGTATAATATGACAATGTGTTGGTAGACCGACCTGTGCCTGATGTGAAATAAGTATTTCAAGTCGTTTTGGAATAGCGACTACCTGTACTTGCTGTGTACTGAATAATAATTATGCATTTTATGTGTCTATTATATGACAATGAAAATTGATATCGTTTTTCGTTTCATTCATACCGTGGGAATTCGGTGTTATGTAATGAGACTTCCGCCTTAGCGAGACCCCCCCCCCCCCGGGAAAACTTGGTATATAGTGACACTTTCCCCGGAAGTCTGGCTATATAGTGAGGCTTCTTCCGGGAAAGGCTCGCTATATTTTCAATGTGTGTATTGATATACAAGCACAATTTCTTTTATGCAGTGTTTTAATTAAGTTTACTACAACAAAATGTCCGGAAGTAAAACCTACAGGACAAGTGAAATGGAACAAAAGGTTTCAGATATCACAAGATGATTGGAAAAAAATATATGATAATGTATTTTTATTTGTCAAAGAAAGAAAATTACAGTGGTTTCAATATCGAGTTAATCATAGGATCCTAACCACTAACACTTTTTTAAAAATTATTCACAAAACAGATACAGATCTGTGTACTTTTTGTAGACAACACAGGGAAAGTATTGAACATCTGTTATATGAATGTGACGTGGTTCAGAGATTTATAAGAACTGTATATTCTTGGATTGCTAATACCTTCTCCTTTGATGTTTTATTGGATGAAAAAGAATATATACTTGAATGTGCTGAAAATGAAATTACCAACATTATAAATTGCAACCTTAAATATTATATATATTGTTGCAGATGTCACAACAAGACTTTAATGTTGAATTGCTTTAAAATTGTTGTATCAAACCTGTACAATATAGAATTGAAATTGGCAATAAGAAATAATTGTGCAGGAAAATTTTTATGAAAAATGGAGATTATTTGAGCAACTTAAAGTCTGAGTAATGGTTTAGTTATTGAAAGTATGTATATATAAATGTAACTATGTATATATATTATGTATCTATATGTGTATACATCAAACCAATGTTATTCATTCCAAGTACAATACGAATGGTCATGTGGCAATATAAAAATTATATTTATAAATGTTTATCATAATTTTATGTGTATTAACACTCTACATGATATATATGACCTTGGCTGAAAGGCTCACCTATACTTTAAGTTTATAGAAAATGTAGCCAGAGTACCAGAGTATAGCTTATTGTTTGATTTTTTGTTTCTACCTGTACTGTCTTCTTTTCTTCAACCTTTATTTGAGTTGGTTTATTTACACTGATTTGTTACTTTAATGAAAAAAACCCATATCCAATGGTTAGGTTGGAATGTAGGGGTTAATGTTAAATCCTAACCCAATATCATAATAAATTATATATACTCACAAAAAAAAAAAAAAATAAATAAAAAAAACCAAAACAAAATGTCCGGAAAATAAAAACATTTAAAAACATCGATTTTTTTATATATATTAGTCGGTATGGCTTCTTGATCGATGCATAGGGTTGTGTAAACAAAGAATACTTTTATATTTAAATCTGTGTCACTTCATTAGATTTTTTTTTTTTTTAATTTGGTTGTCGCATGAAGCGACAATCAAAATAAAAAAAAATGTAGTGAAGGTTTGATTTTAATCATACTTTATTTTAACTGGACTCTAGGAGAACCTTAATTTGAAGTGTCACATTATAATCAATCTATATAATCATAAGTTGATTACAGGAATCTGATGTTAAATCATAACGCTCAATAGGGAATGGTTACAGCCTAAGAGGGGCGTGGACCAATCCTCTGAGGCAATGGATCTGAAGCCCCCAGTGTGTCCATGGCCAAGACCTGGTGGGGGTGTGAGATGAAGTCCATGGTACTATAGAGTAGATCTACCTCTGTAGGTTTCCCCTCGCAAAATCTACTTGACTGTAATTGTAATTCAAGAGATTTATAGTGCGCTCCATTGACCTGGGTCTGCTAAAGCGCTTTACAGATAATATAATAAAATATATGTAAACATATGTTATACGTGTCAATATAATAAAATTTAGCGCCTTATGTATTGAAATGATTATCATACATAATAACATATGAAACAATTTAAAACAAGCCTAAGGAATAATTAAATACATATAAAGGATATAATCATAATACTAAACTACAGGGGTTTTTTTTGTGTGTGTTTTTTCTTTAGTAAAGTAATTCATTTGAGTAAAACAATCACAAATTAAAAGCTAATCTAAAAAGATACGTTTTGAGATTAACTTTAAAACTTGACAGTGAAGTACACTGTCTGAGTTTATATAAGACGGAGTTCTACAGACTCGATGCGGCCTTATCCAAGCGTCGATCCCCATATGTTTGTACGTGTCCGAGGTACCTGGAGAAGATACAGAGATTCGGATCTTAATGATCGTATGGGATGGTAAACTTTAAGGATGCCCTTTATGATGCCTGCCCATTTAGTATTTAGAATAATGGAGAATCCAGATGGGTATTTACGACTTATGTGGAAAATTCGTAAGTTATTCTAAATATATTCACCATTGATTGTCACATAGTTATAGCGCGCAATTAAAACCTAGCTAATAGCAGTATTATGGGTATATAGCAAAATGTCTCTCATTTTATAAACAGATTAACGCACAAACACTGTAAAAATGTGAATAACGTAGTATATTTCATAATAATAAAAAGATTGAAGATGTGATCACAGGCAATTGGGACTTGGATCATGATCATTCCACCCACCCCCACCTAATCGTTTTTATTGATCTGGAATATATATATATATATATATATATATATATATATATATATTACTATTTTTTTCTACTTATGTTTTGAATTTATTCATCAATATTAAAACGATAGGCTCGTTTTAGAAAAAAAATAGAAAAGGTATTTCGTCATTATGATTTAGTAAAATCATCCCAAAAAGTTATTTTTCGTCTCTGTCACGTCTTAGTAAAAACATTTTTTTTTTTATCACTGATTATAAGAAACTGATAGGCCAAACGTGATTGATATTAACACGTGACAGAAACAAGAAATTAGTCTTGAATGACTTTTACTGTATATTTACAAAACATGGGTAGAAAAAGTGTCTATCCCTGATCAGAAAATCAAAGTGTATGGAGCGCCAAATAAACAAACTCAAATAATTGAAGAGATTTTTAATTATTTGAAAATATCAATGAATTTGGTGCGCGCAACAACTCAATTAAAGATATCTTCAAATAATTAATTATTTCTTCAATTCTGAGTTTTTACGCAAATTAATTTAATTGATGATGGCATTATTTTGCTGGATTGATGTGCGCTATAATTGAATTGCTGCTCTCTTCAAATGTTTTGATGATATCAATAATTGAATTGATGCGCGCTACAATTCAATTAAAGAGAGCAATAATTCACTTAATGCACACATCAATTAATACGAGCAATAGTTGAATTATTCTTCTCTTTTCAGAAGAATGATATCATTTAATTGAATTGATGCGAGTAATAATTCTTTTCGAGAGAGCAACTATATAATTGGAGATATTTTCAACATATCCACTATTGAATTAATGATCCTTTCAATTAAATTGTTGTTCTTTTTAAAAGAGTTGATTCGCGCATGAATTCCATATGAAGACATTGTCAATAATTAAAGATATCATCTGAGTTAAAGAGGTCATCTAATCATTTATACCGAGCTTTAAATTAATTTTTGCGAGCAATATTTCCACCACATTGATGCTGTCTAATTGAATTGATGAGACCAATAATTGAATTGATGTGCGCTTCAATTGAATTGATGAGAACAATAACTGAATTGATGATATCTCCTAATAGTTAAAGATGTCTTCAATTGAATTAAAGATATCTTTAATTATTTGAGTTTGTTAATTTGGGGCTCTGTAAAGGTGGAGGTGAGCGGGTGGAATGATCATGATCCATGTCCCAAGTGCCTGTGGATATGATTACTTGAGAAGACGGAAACAAAACTTGGGATAAGAACATAATTTGGTTTATTTGATTTTATTAATGTGTTAAGAATTCGGTAATCGATTCACAGATACCATATATTCAATTACATGTTTAGTGTGCAATAATTGCATGAATTAATGATGACATCGGTTAATATGACACGCAAAACTAGTTTACTAGTAGTTAGATTGTTCAGGATATCTTCAATTTAGTGTATGGTGTAATTATTTTATTAATGTTAAGGAATACTCTTCATTTTAAATAATAGATGATATTCACTTCAGTGTAAATTGCTTTAAAGGCATATTTTGTTTTAAAATGATCTTTAATAAGCTCATTCAATTCAGCAATTGAACGAATGATAAAAGAAGTTACTCTTTCAGTTATATTATTATATAAAAGATTTTGACAACAGTGCAACTATCAGCCAACAAAATTAGTGATTGCAAACCCGATGTTAAAAAGGCCTAGAGGGATTCCGAATAAGAACTTACTTTAAAAAGGCCTAGAGGGATTCCGAATAAGAACCTACTTGTGTTTGATGTGAACGAGCATCCTGCGAGAGTGAATATTGTGGTTTCAGTTTTCTTTCGAGCTATTGTCTCTCAAAGTTTTTGTATCGTAAACAGTAAGTATGAATAATATATTAATAATTTTTGAAAATGGTTAAATATGACGATGCAAAAATCGATCGATTAGGAATTAGGCCGACTTTCACTCTTTTTTTTCAAAATTTTCTTGGAAATCACCAGCAATCGTGCTGCAGCTTTCTTGGACCGGTAGACCGTAGAGTAAAAACCAGAAGACGATTGATACAATTCACAGTAAGCAGATCCAGCGCAATAGCTTGATTTAGCTATTTCAACTGTTTTCCAAAAGCATTGAAATCGAATTTCACTGAATGAAAATATTTCATCCATGTACTTCATACAACACATTGTAAATAATAAAACAAATCTTAAACTATGTTCCAAAAGAGAAATAAGTTCTAAACCATGTTCCCATAGGAGGATTCTTGACTCTGTCAAAATATCTAGGATTATTATATTGCAAAGCAGTTGTTATCCAATCTTTAGCATAGAAAGAAGTCAATGAGGATCAAAGGAATAATGGATTGCCAGTCCACATTGTAAAGTCATTGTACTTATTTGTGCGTCAAAGCACACAGGGTAGAGGACAGTTAATACCACAAATAAAATTATTTTTTCATAAAAATTCTTAAAACAATGTAGTGTTGTTATAAGCTCTCACAAGAACAGTGTTGTGGATAGTTCAATGTATAAACATGTTCAAAAATTATTTTGTGATGTTCTGGCTATGCCACTGCACAGAAGAAATTCAATCTAAACTAGCTATAAATAATCTACCTACTTCATATAGCTTTATAACACTAAATATAGAGATTGTGTTAGACCTGGTAAACACAACAAAGCTAGAGTTTATATATCGTGTATGCTATAGATGTATTTAATGTCATGTCATATATATTGTATACTATAGGTGTGTTTAATGTCGTGTCATATATCTTGTATACTATAGATGTGTTTAATGTCGTGTCATATATCTTGTATACTATAGATGTGTTTAATGTTGTGTCATATATCCTGTATACTATAGATGTATTTAATTTCGTTGGGGAAAATTTCATTGTGCAGGTACATCTACTCATAAGAAATTCCATAGTAATGACTACAGTGGTACTGACACAATAACTGCCTATAAACACGTGATAGATAACAGTGACAGACATTTTTGCCATTAAAGTCACTAATTTCTAAATTAAAAATTTTATGTTGGATTTAATTTAATTGTTTTTTCTAAGACAATAACAAAATTTAATCTGGCACAAAATTAAATACATCTACAGTATACTCTTAAAAGCTGAAAGATATTTCTTATGTTTGTGTTTTAACCATTAAGATAATAAACCCATAGTGTACTAACTTATATCAAGGTATTCATATGCAGTGATTAGCCTAGATTTCAAATGCTCTGAGAAAATCTCTTTATAATACAAGAAAATAAACTTTTTTTTTTAAATTCAGAGTGTTCATTTTAATGAACATTATTTTGTGTTTTCTACTATCAACTTCACAAACAGATGATGCTGATGACTTCAGCAGGACCTGGAACCCAAACTATGAAATCCAGAAAATGAAAATTGCTAACTTCTGAAAACATGATAATTTGTTATTACTGGGAAAAGAAAAATTAATAATGATTGTTGAGCCTAAGATGTCACTCAGAGGTCATTTGAGAAATTAATTTAAATTTTGTTTTTTGTAGATTGACAATGGATAACACAGAATCTCTGTCTTCAACATTAGCTGAAGATGAAGATATTTCATCATCATATTCTAGTGAGAAACATTCTTGCAACCTCATACAAAACTTTGAGTATTTCAGGAAAGAGGGAGGTTATAGTGATGTAACACTCAAAGTAGGACAGAAATCCTTCCCTAGTCACAAAATTATCCTAGCTGCAGGATCCCCGTATTTCAAGTCTATGTTTGAATCGGGAATGGAAGAGAGCAGAAAGTCTTGTATTGAACTCAAAGAAGTGGATGAAGATGTTTTTGAGAAGGTACTTCATTTCATCTACACAGGAAAGGTGGAGATAACTACATTTATTCTCCAGGAACTCTTCGGACAATCATGTATGTTTCAAGTTACCGCTCTGGTTGATTTATGTGTGAGGCATTTTCGTCTACATATGACAGAGAATAATTGTTTAGTTGCACTCACACTTGCCGATTTACATGCTCATAAGAATTTATACAACTATGCGAGAGAGTTTGTTTGTATGAAATTTCGAACAGTGTCTCAGGAAGAAGACATCTGTAGACTCTCTGCAGACTGTATCAAAGACATACTGTCTTACCGAAAGCTGGATTGTAATGGAGAAGAACAGGTTTTTGAGTTTGCTATAAAATGGCTAGATTTTGAAGAGGAGAAAGAAAAGAGGAAAAATTCTGTGTACAAGATTCTGAGCTGTGTGAAGTTCCCCCACTTGAAAAGAAGTTATCTTACAGGCGTAGTAGCAAAATCTCCATATCTGGCTGATGATGAAGGGAAAGAGTTGCTAGAGAATGCCATGATCTATCACTTGCTGCCTGCCAGAAGGCCGATGCTGCCTTCTTACCAGATCACACCAAGGTCATCAAGGAATATAGAGGTAGCTGTTCTCCTAGGAGGCCGTCTAGCGGATGGTTTGAGTAATGATGTAGAGTGCTACAAGTCAGATACCAAAGAATTCTTTGCTTTGAAACAGCTTCCTTTCAAAAAGAGAAATG
Organism: Ostrea denselamellosa; assembly: GCA_024699665.1. NCBI lineage: Eukaryota > Metazoa > Mollusca > Bivalvia > Ostreida > Ostreidae > Ostrea > Ostrea denselamellosa. Next base: position 5,701,323 of record JAMZEH010000068.1, read on the forward strand.
AATTTGCTGCATGTGTTTTGGGCAATGACATTTATGTTTCTGGAGGTTTGAGAAGTGGAGAATTCTGGAAGTTTGATTATGACTTTGCAACTTGGATTCGTGGTATCAGTCTTGTGCAGCCCAGACGCAGGCATGCAATGGCTGCGGTGGATGAAAGTATTTATGTTCTGGGTGGATTTGATGAAGACAGTGTCTTGCACTCTGTTGAAGTTTGGAAACCTGGTGATAATCAGTGGAAATTCTATGGAAGTCTAGCCAGTCCGGTGGAGAATATGGGCTATGTAGCCTTTGGCAGTTGTATCTACCTCTTTGGAGGTAAAAATCAGGATGAGGTGGTGACCAACACTGTTCAGTGCTTTGACACAGAATCAGGCCATGCCACAATACTGGAGCAGTCCTTGCCAGCATCTGATATGTGTGTCAGTGCAGCAGTGCTGAATAATTTCATTTATGTTGTGGGACTAGAAGGTTCATTCAAATTCCACCCAGACAACAAGTCGTGGGAGGTTCTTCCAGACATGTCCTGTCCTAGAGACTTTGTCAGTCTTACAGTTTTGGACGAGAAACTCTATGCATTTGGGGGGAGAAGAAGAGGAGCCCAGACTGACCTTTACACTGACATCATTGAGTTCTTTGACCCCAAGAAAAATGCATGGGAAAGGTGTGGGACCATTCCTGTTCCTATGTATTCCTATGGATGTGTCCGAGTCATTCTTGGAGAAATATATCTGTCAGTCGGTGCCAGTAATCTAGCCAGCAGCTAAATTAAGATTTTTAAAATTCCCTTTTATCGCATATCTGTAGAGAATTCAGAGCCAGTATATTTGATGTAGATAGTATATGTTCAAGCTTTTTGCTCATATTAATGTTCATCGTTTTTAAAGTGTTTTACTAAATGAACAAATGGATGTACTGTAAATGTGGTAATATATGTGTAATGGTAATCTACAGCACAAAATCTAATAGATACACCACAGCTTTTTGAAAGCCTTGAGTGGTGTTTTGTAGCACAATATACCATTAGTTACATCTATGTTACATCTAAGATTATTCTAAGAATTTGTATAGTAACACCACACAGCCATGAGTACAATGTATGTACATTTCCTTTTTTGTAGTATTGACAATCACAGATTTTACGAGAATGTTTGTTTTTCATACCGCTGAGATGAAAAATTTGGAAGAGGGGTAGTTTTTGATCAGCCTATTTTCCAGTTCCTCATATATTGCTCCCAATTTAAAAGTTCACAATTCAAAGTAACATTTTTAATGGCGCTGTATATTGATATGGATATTATATAGATAGTGCAGATATTTGACATCCTGAAAAAAAGTATTGTCAGCCTCTCCTAATACATTGGTTGACAGTGGTTTTCTTAAGACATCAATTTCAACTGTTGATCAACTATTATGTAAATGTTGTAATTTAAAGAAAATGACATGTAACATGCTATTTGGAAGGTTTTTCACAACTTTCTGCTGGTATATATGTTTCTAGAAAACAAAAGGTTCACCAACCTTTCAATTGTTCATTTAGAACTAAGAGAATTACCTAACAATGATTTTGAATATTTTGACCTCATTTATACTTGAAAATATTTTATGACCAGTGTATTGTTTGGAATCAATCATGTTCATGTTAAAGCTTGAATATATTTTTAATATCTGATATATTTAATTTCTTCAAATGCAACTGGTGCTTCGAAAAATCAATGTGAAAGTGTACATGCATTAATTACATGCATGTGATAAATCATTGTGTTAACCGCTTCCAAGTATGTAACTGATGTTGAGAATAACATGAAGATTTAATATAAGATTTCTAAAGCAGTTAAATTTCAGTATTTGACGTGAAAGTACACGTATAGTGAATTGAAAATACAGATAGTAGAGGCATCTTGATGCCAACCAAAGTAAAAAAAAAAAAAAAACTTTTTAACACAGACAAGTTATTCTACATTGATACAAATAACTTTGTGTTTAATGTGTTTCGTTTACTTTTTATTTGTATTTCAAATGTGTGATCAACAAATCAATTATTAAGTATTTGGTTTATAGAATCACTTTCCTAAATTATATTGTACAGGTGTGATGCTAGGGTGAAAGATGACTATATTTTCTTTCAGTTGGAAATTCCAGACCCCACCCCTCTAGATCTGTGCTTGTATCACATTTCAATGAAATGATGTGAAAAGAGAGTTTTAGTTATGTTTTATTGTTGATTTGTCTCTATTTGAAGTATTAGTTGAAAGCATGAGTTTCAATGCTTGTATTGAAGAACTGCAAAATGAAATGTATTTAATATGTAGTATTGATTCAAGATCTGTTGCATTCCAAATTTCCTTTCAATGTACAACACTGTTTTTTAAATGCACATCATGAATGTATGTGGTGAACTGAAAAACCAGGTCTTTGTTGTGTGACCATGAAAGATGAAGATTATTCACCAGAGTCAGGGTCAAACTTGCAACAACCGAATCTGGCCTCACCTTGCTCGGGGATATCATGTTTCACAAATGCATATTGATATCACTGTATTATATTTTTATACAAGAAAGTACATTGATTTCTTAGCAGTTGATAAATGTGTTTCAACAATTTAAATGAAATGTTTATTTGTATGATACAGAGTCATAGGCATATTAGGTCTATACTTTTTTTTTCATTATCCAAACTTACAAATTTACAGTATTTTAAGTTTTTACTTAATTTTTTTTTTTTTTTTTGGTCAGGGATTGTTGGATTCAAGTAAAGAAAGCTATGCTAGCTGAGTGGCAAGATTTGTTATCATTTGAAGCATGCTACAAAATATCTGCTTGGTTTATCAAGACACAAAAAATGTTGTTCAGTTAGTTTATGCCAAGTCAGTATTCATGAGGTTATAGATTGGGAAAAGGGATTCCATGTTAATAATATTTTTAGTCACAGTAGCTAGTCTTTATTTTCATGCTATATATAAACCAAGTTATTTTCAAAGTCTGAATTGTCATCCTTTTGACATGTTTGAGGACAAATAACCTTTAAGCATTAAGGATGAAGTACCACATATTTTGACTTGTGCTTAGCTCAGTGCCATAGCAGTGAGGGTTCTTTAATGTGCCAATGCCTTCCGTAGTGAATGAGCAATCACTATCTATGTTTACATCGTAGGTTTGACACAAACATCGCACAAGCGGGGGTTAACTTCATGACCTTCTGGTTGTGAAGGAAATGCTCTACACTACAGCACCCCATATATGACTTTAAATCTAATGGTCTGGCTTAGTAGGTCAGTAGGTTAATGTGTCAACTGCTGATCTGTAGATCATTGGTTTGAGTCTAGCAGGGATAATTTTTTGTCAAAAAAATTTGTACTAAAACTGCAATTTCATAACTAAATAGGGTAAATTCAAAAGTTTTCAATTTCAAGTTATTCTACATCCATCCTGTTCATTCCCTATCAGATCTTTCTGGTGGGTGTTATTCAATGTAACATTGAAGTGCATGGTTATTAAGTTGAATTAAGATCATAAATACCTGCATTTGTTTCCCTTTTTATTAACTTGTGTGAGTCAAAGGTTGAAGTGAGCTTTTCTTTATCAAAATTTGCTTGACATTTGCAGGCATACTTTTCACATTGTCGAGAACCATTAGACCAATTTTATTCAAATTTGCAGAAAGGTATCCTTAAGTGAATAAAGTGGGTTCAAGTTTCATCAGATGAAGTACCGAGCCTTATTCCAAGGGGGATAATTAAGAAAAGAATGGGATGAGATGTTCAATAAAATCTTTGTCTCAAAGACAAAGAAATCAGAAAAGCTGACACCTGTTTGAAATATACTTTTGTTTTGATAGAGGATGAAAGTTTTTTTTTCCCATACCATATAGCCTGGAGCCAGGTCAGGCTACAATAAAGGTGGAGAGTTTCACATCAGATATACATGAGGAGTACCTTTGAAAATTTTCTTGTAAAAACCCACATAGATTCAGGTTTTTAAATTAATATATAGGTATATTTATGTACATGTAGTATAGTGTTAGTATTAGGTGTGTACATACCATGCCCTGGGAGCTAAGGTGGGGATGACAATCGGGAATCAGAGTTGAACATTTTATTTTTGAAAATTAGGTAAATACATTTGTTTTGTTTATGAAGAATGTCTTTGAAGTCTTTCCAGGGCCACATGAATTCAGAGTTTCAAATTAATATACAAGCATGTAGTTTCAAGTTTGTAAATGATACCTGAAGCAAATTGAGGTCACACTAGGGTTTCAGAATTTAACACTGGTTATATATGTTTGAAATTTTTTTTCTCAAGAACCACTAGGATACAGATTGTTAAAGTAATATGCAAACATCCATGTGTAGTGTTGTTTTCTTGACCCCCAGGGCCAGAGTGAAGCTACAATAATTTCGGTGGTATATCCTGTCATTAATACAATGTATATCAAATGCGGTCAGACCTGTTTCATACAAATCTTTAGGCCGTTCTTTTTTCATAGTGATTTTGACAATGAATTACTTCATTTACCTGATCAAAATGGAGGGCTCATGGCAGGTGAGGCTGGTCAACAGGGGATGTTTACTCTTCCTAAGCACCTGATCTCACCTTTCTAGGGATCCCAGTATTTGATTTTGCATATCTTGTAGGAGTTAGGAAATTGATCACTGTGTTCATATTACTATCGTTTATATATATTGTTTATATCATTTTTGTTCATTTTCTTCACATTTTTCAATTCTGGGAAACAGTGTGTATGAACAGATGCAGTCAGTGTCGGTCATTTTGTAATGTATATAGTTGTGAAGGGAAGCGTTTGACTTGCATCTAATCTAACATGAAAAAAGAAGGAAGTAAGTTATTGGAGAGTGAAAAGGTGGGTTTTAATGTGTGGCAGAATATTTACACATGTGAAATAAGTAGCATAAATAAGAATGTTTTCCTCAAGATGAGTCTGTCGATGTTCAATGTACCTTTTATACTGCCAGAATCTGTAGGTGTGAAAGTTCAATGTGAATTTGATAATTGTATTTGGATGCACAATTTAAACTTGATTTGCACTTGTCTGATGCAGCATGATAGTGAACAGGTGATTTTGAATTGTTTACTTTCTCATCTCATTGATTAATTATCCACAGTACATTGTTATTATGTTTTTTATTGTGAGGTTTATCTGCTGTACTTTCTAGTAAGAATGCTATTAATACAAATCAATCCCTATATGTAAATTTGTTAAACAAAATTCTTTACTATAGTAAACATACATATACAGATTGCCTGAAATGTTTTCTTTATATAGTGTACTAATCATGGTAACACAAATTTTAAGATTTTATCAAATAAACTTTGTAAATGCCATTTTCTGAGTTTTGAATATAAATGTTTGTGGCCAGTGCTTAGAATGGCTTCTTGCTCTCAATGTGTTAGCCGCAGTATGTCTTGCTGTGTTTGACTGCTGTTTCTTTCACGTGTTCTTTAGTTTGGCTTTAATGATGGTCCTGGAATACGAGTAGCTGATAGGCCTATACATAGGCTCTTTTGAAGTGTTTTTCCCTTGTTAGGGAGTTAAAAGTCTCATTTTCAAGCATGTTGCTGTGATGGGCGACTTTGTGACTTGTACATAGGGAGGTGAGAAAGTAGGGTAGATCGTTGAGTTCTGAATCTCAGTTGGACAGAAGGGCCTGCAAGATCGACAGTACATCAGTCAGGAAGACAATGATGTGCCTGGGACTGGCCTCGCTGTGGGCTGGTGTCGTTTTCAAGACTTCCGCTTCAGATCTATAATTTAGTAGAGTTTAGGCTGATCGCAAGGAAGATTTTTGTCTCCAGAATATGAAACATAGATTCCTGTCCCTTCATTCTGTATGACATCTGTCTCGGAGGGAGTTGTGTATGATGTTTGATTGCTATCTTCATAACTTACTTCTGATTAAACAGAAACCCAATATGGGTTATCCCAGTCAGTTCAAAACATACTTTGGAGTTGATTTAACTAGGCGGGAAAATACGCGAATGTCGGACAGCACACAAGTGACGATCGAGTCGAATATACCGGTCGCAGTAGCTCAGTGGTTAGAGCGTTCGCTTCGTAACCTGGAGGTAGTGAGTTCGAGCCCCCGCTCGTGCCATGGCCGCGTCAAACCTAAGACGCAAATATAGGTAGTGATTGCGCCTTCGCCAAACGCTCGGCATTTAGAAGTGAGAATCACGAGTCTTTCGGATATGACATTTAAAACGGAGTCCCGTGTCACAGTAGGCGTTGGCACGTTAAAGAACTCACTGCTACAGCCCCGAGCGCTCAACACAGGTCTAAATTCGTGGTACTTCATCTACAGCTGGTGACATTTCAATATGAATGGAAAATTCTCGACGGGACGTAAAACAAAACATTTATTCAATCAAACGAGTCGAATATTTTGAAAGGGGGTAGCCCAAGGATACATATATGGCCCATCATGTGTGTACATTTTTGTTAATAAAATTTTATTTTCAGGAAATGGCAGCTTCAATTACTATACAGATTATAACACTGTCCAAGTCCGATAATGGCCTGGAAACAATTTGGGACAAAATCCAACCTAATGACAAGTTGTATTTGCAACTATGATTATGATTATAAGGAACAGGACGCCGTTTCATCAAACATCGTAACTAGTTCAAAATTTACACTTATTGATGAAACGGGATCCAGAATTTTATTATGGGTATAAGGATCAGAATTTGTGAAATGCTGACTTTAGACGAGACTGTAGATACCCCTGTGACTAATTTGTCAGTAGCCTGACACGTTTTAAAACTAGATCATACGCAGAATATGCTTTCATATATATCGAATCATTTGGACGTTATAAACACTATATGCAGGTAATGATGTGATATTATTGCATAAAAGTGGGAAGTTGAAGCTGGAGTTGTCCCATTCGTCAAAAAGCGGAGTTTTAAGTTTGGCATCAACGTTTATTTTTGTAAAATGTATAAATATGGAGCAGATGTTGAAAACTCTCTGATGTCTTTTATTTCGAGGTCACTGGGATATAGTGAATCGACATCTGAATGAAAAAGGGAATATTACTAATAGATGAAGTGTCATTAATGTATTTTAAATGTCTAGTTGAAGGCCACAGCAAGATTTTTTTTTCTTCTCGTGTGCACGCTTTTAAATAAAATTTACCTCATAAGAATAAAAAATGAAGTTAGCTAATAAAAGAGCTCAAATCGTGTCCATGGGAATTCCGGTAGACTGTTGGAAGACCTGATCACCAAAGACTATATAGATATTGTCAATGAGGAACTCTAGAATCGTTTTAATATCAACTTCAAATGCGTTGTGCGTAGACTCGGAGTGGTGTTTAACAAAGTAATTTTTTGGATGAGTGATCACAAAATATGAATATTTCCAGGTTCCATTTTTATTGTAGAAGCAACCGGTCACGGTAGCACAGTGATAAAGTATTCGCTTCGTAACTGGGAGATCTTGAGTTTAAGCCCTACTCGTCCCATGGCCGCGTCAAATCTAAACGTAAACATAGGGGATCAAAGTTTCATATGGAAAATTACAGGGAAAAAAATCTTTTAAAATCTTCTCAAGAAGCACTGAGCCAGAAAAGTTCAAATTTACATGGCAGCTTCCTGTATATAATGCAGATTCGAGATTTTTTCCCATTAAAATATCATGGTCTCTGGGGGTAAGGTGGGGATTAAAGTTTTGCAAGCGAATTTATATGGAAAATCTTTAAATATAGGCCAAGGTGACTCAGGTGAGCGATGTGGCCCATGGGCCTCTTGTTATCCATTTTGACATTTTTCCTCCTCATAATTTAGCCCATCATCTGGCATAATCTTGGACATAAGCCATGATAAGCTGAAGATTTGTTTTTAACTGAAAGACGAGGGGCCTCTGATTTTTCAAACCTTTTAAAATAACTGACTTCACATCTTCATTTTCAAATCTGTTGACGTCATCAGTAATGACACGTTCAGGTATACTAAGGTGAAGAAGAACAAGATATGCAAAGTATCCGGCATTAATATGGAGTTCGATTTTGTGTAAGATTATAACTGTAAAAATACAAGCTGTACACTTTAACTTAAAAATGATGGAATACAAGACTGAATTTTTTTATGACCAAGAATACTGCTGGTTATGTTGACGGTTCCACCCTCATGTGACTTAAATATCAGTATTACTGGATCAAAGTGCGTGGAAAATGTGTATCATTTTCCACTCAGTATAGTTTGATTTAATTAATAACCAAAGAAAATGTGTATGTTGCCACCTTTTTAGACTTTTAAAAACAGAAATCTAGATTTATCTGTCATTATCAGAAAATTGCACTTTTTTAAATTAAATAGAATAATAAAAATTGATAAAAAAAATTTTTAAAATGACAGATGTTTAATATCTATAGTTTAAAAAACAAAAAAAAAAATTTAAAAAACAAAAAAAAAACAACCCCCCCCCCCCAAAACCAAAAACACCCCCCGCTTATATATATATATATATATATATATAAATCAGTTGTGAATATCAGGGAGATAACTGTATAGATCTCATAGAGGAAATTCCAGCATAGGAGTTATTGCCCTTGACAACTTGTTTTTTTTAAAAAAAAAGAAATAATTGATTATTTTTTGAAAATATAAATTTTTTCAGTGTCAATAGTTTACCTCTTTTTTTATTTTATCCAGTGAATAGATATATTTTAGATATATTTTTATCATGCGCAAAGTTTCATTAAATAAAGATTTTGCAAAATCTTGTGACATCGCATGAGGATGACTCTACCCATAGGCTGAGAAGCTGACGGCTTGGTTCGGAAACATTATCATCCGTAGCCCGCAGTGGTTCAAATAGAGTCAACATCCTTAACCACATCATCCAGTCTGTATTCTGGCGTAAAAAAAAAAAAATCCAAACTTGTACAGATGCTTGGATTGGCTTTTTCAAATACCTTGATAACTTGTTCAAAACTTCAGTAGAACAGAGTAAAGTTTTTACGAATATGATGTAGACCCGCGTATACAGAGATTTTTTTTCTTAAAATGAACGATGTCCATGACTACACGTATATCATTATGCATTGGGGAAAGCGTCTTGTTTTCGGATTTTGGAAAATAAAAAGAATGGTACAATGTAATTTGTGCTGTGTCGTTTAAATGACACTCTGAGTACGATTATAGAATGCTTGCAGGTTGTGTTACAGTGTATCAAAATGATGTACAAATCACCAAAGCATGTCGACATCGTTATCAAAACGACTTCAAAGGGGATTTTTGAGAGGATTCATATTCTTGTGCCCCCCCCCCCCCCAAAAAAAAATCACGGACGCCATGCCCCTGTCATTATGGAAACGCAGTGCATTATATTTTAATCCTGTGTCTTCTTGTTGCCTGCGAATAGGGACACTTGAAGTTGGGATTTCATATGATGGTAATTTTTTTTCTAGAATCCAGATCAGGAAGGATCAGGGGGGGGGGGGGGGGGGGGGGGGGGGGGGGGCGTCATGGGATTAGGAAGTTAACTTTTGAATGTTATAGATACTAACTAATATTGGCCTATTTAAGAAGGCTATAATTAATAAACCGAATGTACTAAATGTACTGAAACGGACAGGGAAAACAAACCAGGAAAGTTGACTACTAATCACTCCTTTTACCCTGTCGAATTTTAATCCTATTACTTGGCCATGTCATTTTTGTGGTTAACACGCCCACCCCACCCCCAGCTTTAAAAAAATTAAGTACGGACTCTATGTTTTGTTATGAAGATTAGAATCTATATAAAATAAATGAAATTTACCTTCCCCTAGGCGCTTAAGTAGAGGATGTATTTAAACATTATGGTGATTTAATGACGAAAACCATCTTTCTATGCCAGCATTGTTTTGAATATATGGAAATAGCAAATCTTGACATGGGGGTGGGTGGGTGGAGGGGGGAAATCTTTCATGTAAAGAATCAATGTTTCAATAAATATAGAAAGATCATAATTGAAGCAGAAAAAAAAATATGTTTCTAAAAATATGAAGTAAATAAACGGAAACACACACACACACACACACGCACGCACGCACACACACACACACACACACACACACAACACAAATAAATGCTGATTCGGAAACCCCGTGATTTATTCAAAATTATATATATTCTTATTTTTCGACACCCATTATTTTATGTTTTTACGAAAGATAATTTAACACACTAGTTGCAGGTATTCTGTTAAATGTTCTGAAAGTTTAGGGAGGTTTGCTATTCCTAATGGTAGTCGATCCGTTGTCAGGAGAGCTTCACGAATTTCACACCGACACAGTTGTTTTAGTTTGCGAGGTGCCTTGTAATACTCACTAGGTAAGTATTTAGTCGCACACTCGGGCAAATAATAAGTATAGGGGATTTTTTCCATTAGATCCGCCACCGTTTGCCCATCGATTGTGATATACAGTGTCTTAATGGCCCGTAAAAGATAAGTCAAGCATTTCTCTAACAACTCCATGGGGTTTTCAGATATTCCACGTCCCATAGCTTCCTCGATTATTTGTTGTGATCCGAGATTTCGCAGGACGTGTTCGAGAGGTTTTCCGTGAGGTGTAGCTCCGTGTTGTAACAACAACAATACAACATGAGGCTTCAGATTCTCACACGCCAATGTAAGACACTGAGTTCCAATATGGTTGTCTGAGGATGAATTACTTGTCATTAAGAGAGTCGGATGACCTATAGGAATGTCGAGGTATAAAGCGTGGTTTTGCTGAATAAGCTCTTTGTAGACCACCCGAGCCGGACCTTTGAATATTTGATCTCCAAGATCATTGTCTGTAAAATCCACCATGAAACCAGCAGCCGCTCTGACAATATAGTGAGCCTTGTACAAAATTTCGTTGGAAGCTGACAGGTCTTCATAATGCATAAAGTCTCGCATGAACAAGCCCATATCTACTCCACGGCTGTACCGAAGAAGCTCTATCAAAAACCTTCGAGCTGAATTTTTGTCCGCGACTTTCAAATAAAAACACAACCCCAGCCCTAAATGGAGGGATAACCAGCAATATTGTACTTCTTTCGGATCCATGTTGTGGGAACGAGTGAACGCAATGATATCATCAAACACTCGATTCGGTGTCATTTTTCCCTTTTTAATCATTTCGTAGTATCTATATCCAATTAATTCACACTTGCCTTCTAATGTTCCAAACCCTTCTGAAGTCTCGTTGGTAAATTTCTCGAACGAGTTTTCCTGCACCCTTTTCTTTGAAATACCAGAACCCATTTTGTAATATTATGAAGATACACTTCAAGCTAGCGAAGGTTTCTATGGAATCATGAGATGTTTTTACTGACGTAACAATGCTGTTACTTTTATTGTTGCGTCACTTTGTCTGGTTTTTCTTTTTGAAAATATTTTAAAATAAAATTTTTGCTACGTTTTCCCGCGCCGAATATGGGTTACAGGTGTTAAATCAAATTAATTAATCATTATCACCATTATAAGTAGCCTCGTGGGGTCCGGGTTCTCAGTACCCCTTGCTTGTCGTAAAAGGCGACTAAATGGGGAGGTCCTTCGGATGAGACCGCAAAAACCGAGGTCCCGTGTCACAGCAGGTGTGGCACGATAAAGATCCCTCCCTGCTCAAAGGCCATAAGCGCCGAGCATAGGCCTCAATTTTGCAGTCCTTCAACGGCAATGGTGACATCTCCATATGAGTGAAAAAATTCTCGAGCGGGACGTTATTTAAACAGTATACAATTAATCAATCAACCATTATTAAATATTACAGGCCGCACAAGAACGGATTTTCAAAGTGTACACGCGTGTCTACGGAATTAATGTTTTCATTCTGCGTAAAATTGTATGTACTAGTAATTTTGTTAAAATAGTAATAATGATATCTTATAAATAAAAAATTCACAATTAAATCGTCGTCCTGAAGAGAGGTACAAAATGCATATCCTCAGTGTTGTCCAATTGAATATATATATATATATATAAAACCCTCCAAACAATTTCATGAAATATTTCTACTGTGTTACCAATCTTCTTTAGTTGTGTTGATTTATTGTTACGTCACAATATTTTTGCTTTTTTCTTTTGAAAACTGTAGCAGTTTTAAATAATCACGACTGAAGAAGACTGGTAAGACGATCAATATATTTCATTTTTTTTTTTTTTTTTTTGAAAGAGAGATTTTGATGTCGTTAATATTGTTACTACTACTACAAGTGTATGCATCATTTAAATAAAAACATAGAAATTGCTTTATTTGTTGTTCTTTTATCGTTTGAAGCAAACATTGCAACCAAAAATAAAAAATAAATAAAAAACAAACAAACAAACAAACACCCTCCCCACAAAAAAAAATAAACCCCCAAACAAAACAAAGGTATTAAATTGCGGGTTGTGTAAAAAATTTTTTTTTCTGTGAACATCCGATAAAACGACAAAGAAAGACATTATTGTTAGCTAGATTTAAGTACTGAAATATATCATGTCGTAGATCGACCTATTTGTTACATGTATTGTACTTTTTTGTTTAAAAGGAACATTCTGATACAACCTTTGACCTTGACGACGCTCCATATTCAGCATTGATGTGGTACTAAAAAACCTGGTCGAATAAGTTTATATCCAAAATGTCGCGAATGAAAGTAATGCCAATTTCAAAAGTAATACAAAAGAAAACAGTGAAATGAAGTTTTTCATACATAAACATAATTAATTTAAATAAAGTTATCTGAATTTAATTTCATGTATATACATATGAATTCATAAAATATGTTTAAAAAAAAAGAAGTTTAGGCCTATTTATATTTTTTTTAGGAAGAAAATGTCACGGTCACCAAAAAAACCGGGAAAATTTATTTTTCTGTTTCCAATGGTTCTGTTAGTATATTAACTTCCGGATCATAATCGGTCATGTTGGGAAACCCCACAACCATCCTGGTAACAATATTTATATTAGAAAATTGGAAAATCTCCTGCTCACTGACACGGTGAAGACGAAGCGTCATTCTTAAGTATTTTGCAAGGTATACGCATTACTTTTATTGCTATCATTATACTACGACGTGTACCTCTTTTTCTTTGAATTTGTGCACGTGTTAGACCTGGACAAACGTGAAATATCAGGTGTGTATTGTACTCGTAAAATTTTAATGGTCTACACGTTAAATGGTATAGCTGCCACAAGAAGTGGGTCCCAGCCTGCACACGCATTCCGAGATTTCCGAATCACTTATCTGATCCCATCCGTTTTCTTTTGTTATGATAATTTAAGAATTCATACGTTACGTGTAAAATGAAAAGTGGTCACAAAATATTCAGGTCTATATGCCAGAGAGATTCTACCTCGCTTTTGCCGACATGGATGAAGATTATCTTCAGGGCACATATTTTGTATGTTCACTATCTGAACAGGAAGAGAGGTTCCTGTTGACTTCGCGGAAGAATAGAACGGCGTATTTATTTATGAAGAAGAATTAATTTAATGCTGTTAAGAACAGAGTCTAGTTATTGACTGTATGCATGAAAAATGAATTTTGTACTACTTTTATATTTGAGTTATGTTATATGCATTGTAAAAACAGTTCTTTATTCATAGTATTAATCAGAAATACATGACACTGTAACAAAGTATTAAAATTACTTGTGCCATTACACATGATTAGGATAAAAAATATCGGTCTACCACTTCCACCATCATCAAAGCTCAAATAACACAGAACACATGCAATAGTTAGAAATAGTAATTAGATAATTAAAATGTCTTCATTATATTTACACATGTTTAGGTTGGTTGTTTGTTTTAAATGTCTCATTTTGAATTTATCATTCATATTGAGATGTCATCAGCTGTAGATGAAATAACACAAACTTAGACCTATGCATTGAACTGAGGGCTGTAGCAGTGAGGGTTCTTTAACATGCAAACGCCTGTCATGACACGGGGCATCCGTTTTGAAAGTCATATTTGAAAGATTGGTGACTCTCACTTTAAATGTTGGGCAGTCACTACCTATGTGTACGTCTACAGTTTGACGTGGCCATGACATGTTTGGGGCTCGAACTCACGACCTCCCAGTTATGAAACTAATGCTTTATCATTGAACTCATGAATAAATAAAATTGTTAATTTTGTCAATTACTTATATTTACAAATACATTGATTTTAACTTATGTAATCAATTACTCTTAGTTACTTTGAGGAATATAATTATATACATTTTAGTTATTTACTGAAGTTTATTTCAAAACATCTTGGAAGACTTGGCAATGAAGCCTTCTTTGATTCATCTTCAAGGTTTTTGAGGAATGCTAATAAAAATCTGGCTTTGAAGTTTCTAGATGCATAGTCTGGGACATGAAATTCATCCTGTAAAATTTAGTCCTATTTAATTCTGAATGCAGTATATGGATGAAGGGAACTCTTACTCGGGTATTTTTTTCTACCTGTGCTTTTATTCTCAGGTAGTATTAGAAGTTCACACCTGAACTTGGACCTTCACCTGTAACCCTGGGCTCTGTGGTTATGCTACATCATGTATATATACAAGATGAGACATCTAATTATTGCAAAAACACCCCCATGACAAACAGTGACACAAACTAACACAATTTTTATTATGGGACACCTTCATTACATCATTTTCACTTTTAAGTTTGAATAAAACATGTAACTGAAAATACTTGACTTCTTTGGAATGAAGTAAAATACATACAGTTTCTTGTAAACTGAAAGCGAGGTCAATCACAAATTACTTTATAAAAACGTATCATTGACGACTTTGTAGGTCTTACATGTACATAAGCATGATGCAAGTTTGTAGCCGCTGTAATTCCAGACAACTTTCCCAGTGAACTGTACGGAATCCATATTTTCATTTTCCAGTAGATTTGTTTTGTGCCCCGGATATAACATTTCTACTGAAGAATTTATAGAATTTTTACTCTATAAAAAAAAACAACTGAAAAACTGTATCCTGGGAAAACAGATTTTAATTTCTTGTTTATTCCAATAGAAATATAACGGGAAAAAAAAAGATATTCAATCTTGTTTATTTTGAATTTTTGACATATCGAAATATCTTGAAGAATTAGACTAATAGACTATTGTATGACCAAGATGATTTAAACTAACTTGGAAATAAGAAAATCCAGTTATATTATAGACATATGAATAAATATTCTTCATCCATATCGATGCCTTTCAGAAATCTCCCATAGGCCACAGATAAATTTTAGTTTGTTTAATGTACTCGTACCCACATTTGGTAGGTATTTTCAATAGCTTATTATATGAATAGTGCATGTAGTTTGGGGTAATGGTGAAAATTTTCACCCCGAGAAAACTCTTGTCAATTGAAGTGCAGCTGGGATTCAGGGGGGGGTTCCTGTACTCCTTTTATTATAATGAATATCACACATTTATATTTGTAAGAAAGACAAATTTCAACCAAATTTCCTTTTGGCAAGAACCTGTTGTTACAAATAAGTAAAATTTTATCAATATGGTGAATTAAAATTAAAAATGAATTCAAATATAACTTGAAAACTTTACTTTTCTGCAATAGTTACATGTAGGTGCTAATCTGCTAAATATCGTTTTTTTTTTTTTTTGTGTTTTTGTTTTTAAATTAAATGCCATTATAATGAATGGCAGACTACACCTATTTCAAATGCTCAAAGGGCATTTTCCTATGATATAAGGCAAACTGTACAGGCAACTATTTGACACATGATGTAGTAATGTTTCCTGTTGATAGATGCTATCACCCTGAGTGGTATGGCTTTTACTAATACCAGGTAACATTAATATATGTTTTTGGGCCTCCTGATTTGACTATTTTACATGAAAGTATAGTGAGATGAATTACTGTTGCTTCTGTATATGGTTTTTGAAAATTTAAAATTTTGAATAGGAAAAAAATAATAATGGGCCATGAGGATTTTGGCAGGTCAGTCAGAGTACATCAAACACAATATTTTTATTTGAGGCTGTAGCTGTGGATTTTCAGTCTCTGTGGTGATTACTGTAAAACGGGTATATTCTGCAGTTGTCCATTGTTTGCAGAATATTGCAGGTATGAAAAGTCCGCAAAAATTACAACTGCAAAAAATATATTGATACATATATGTATAGATAGGTATAATGCAACTGCAGAAATTGGAAATGCAGAATATTATTTGCTACATTTTGGGGATCGAATTGCAAAAATTTTCACCTGCAGAAAATACCTGTTATACGATATTAGATGATAATGACTTAAAAATATGTCTTATATCACTGATGTGCCTTTTATCTTCTTCAAAAATCACACTTTCTTTTATAGTTGTGAAACACACCTTCAACAGCTAGCTGTTGTATTCTAGCCATAGGTTCTAGAAAATTAACCATGAAGAAGATTCGCTTGTCGGACACTGACCTTGACCTCTTTGACCTGGAGATCTCTCCAGCAGAATTCATGTTCTTCACCAAGCACAAAGAGGCTTTCCGGTGTATGTGGAAAGAGCAGGTAAATCCACTAATGACTGTCATAGGAAACTTTACAAACATTAGTCAGACATTTGAAGGCAAGAAGTGTTAATTTTGCCAGGACTGTCAGTACAGTTTTTGGGACAGGATCCCGGTCCTTTCAGATTGGTAATATGTATCAGAATTTTTATTCAGATTGGGGAATTTTTAATTACTGTAAATTTTATTTTATTTAGTGTGTACAATATTTTGTAGAAACTAATTTTTCAATACGTTAGTGTAAATTTGATTCAGTGCTTTCTAAATATGCTAGAGAAAGATATATCTATACACAAGACCTTTAGTGATGAAGTTTATCCAGTGGTAGCTGTTTTACATGAAAGGCACTAAATAGAATACACAACCAAATGTCATATGTTTACAGTAACATACAATCACCCTGGTGTTTGTTTTAATTACAGTTACTGTTTTTTTTTTCTGTATTTTAACAGTCGGTATTCATTTGGTATACATTTTACTTACATTGTTTTAAAATTGGGAATATCTAGGCAGTTTACTTGGAAATTTTTGTTTAATTTTAAATTGGGAAGTCTCCATTTCTCAGACCCAGCTCAGGAAGATTGACAGCCCTAATTCTTCCGGCACTAAGCAATACAACAGGTAAATTTGACATGCATTGAACATAATACAGATTAGTAAATGAAATGAGCATTGAATCTATGCAAAATATGAAACAGCAAATTTCATTGAATTTACTTAGTCCCATGTAGCACTAATGACACTCATTTGTAAATAACTGTAATCAAAATGTAACAATTTCATAATGTAGTTAATCAGGTGAAATATCCAATAGAGATCAAAATTAAGATAGGTTTGGTAATGGCGAGATAAGACTGCAAAAGCTAACATAAATATTTCTGTTGCTACCATAGTTTGTGTTGACTTTTGTTTTTTTTTTTTACTTCAAAAATGTTACTTGAAGTGACAACAGAAAAAAATGGGGGGTTTAAATCCACTAGTCAGCATTTTCAAAGACTCCAAGTTTTATTGTGGCCTTTCGAGTCTCCGCAAACTATACTTTATGCAGAATATGTTACACATACCAGGGGTGTCTGATAAGCTGGTGGTAGAAACCTTTGGTTAGCAGATATTGAGTAAATATGTCGCCAAACAGAAGATATTGTAGCATTATCTTGTTTTACACATAGGATTGAGTTGGTTAAATCAGTGGAACTGTTGAGCAAACACACATGCTTTAGAGTGTGTGAAATATTCCTGAAATTTTTTAAACATAAACAAATAAGCCAGAGATTTTTCTACTTTTTTCTCAAGGGGGCCTGGGCCTTTCTGATTGGGAAAAATCATTGACATTTTATGTCAATTGGCAAAAAAAATCTATAACATTGTAAATAATCTTGATTGATATGTAAAATAAAATATAAGTTTTAATATTTTGTCATTTAATTTGCTATGAAAGTAACACAGTCAAAGTTCTATTTTTATAACTGGACTATTTTTAAGGTGTCAAGCTTGCTTGAGAGCCTTTTAGCGATCATGCAAAATTTTGCCTCTACCCTGCCTTTCCGATCTCAGTGGGTGAAATCAAATAGTGCCTATTGGTATTGAATGTTTCTTATGATTCAAGACTTTGAAGCATTGAATTTAATTAATATTTGAAAGGCACAATACCATTTCTGTTGTTGATGTTGTTGTTTATTATTGTATCTTTGTTCGATAGTTAAATAACGATTGTTTGGCAAGAAAAGTTTATTATTCGCAGATGGATTTTCTATGAAACAGATATTCCCATGAAATTTGTGTCACGTGATATCATTAAGTACTTACAAAATAACCTGCTCAAATTTGGTTTTCATTTATATCTATAGTCTCGTAGTTTCACCAAGAATCCTTATTTCAGATCAGTAGAAACAGATAAATACTAAATTGGATTGCGCATTGCCACGTTTCGGTTCCTATTCCAAAAACACAAAGAATCGGTAATTCCGATTCTCAATTAAGCAAAACAAAAGTAGTGTGTGCATCGCGACAAAAATAACAGGTTATTTTGTGAAGAAACCCAGGCTAGGTAGCATTCATTGGGAATTGAATCTTGTGAAAACAGAAAGTTAATACCATATAATTGTTACATCATACATGAACAGAAGATACAACTTCTATAAACAAGTAGTCTCACTCTGAAGCAGTTATATGCTTTTCAGCATTTTTTGTCTGCAATTTCAATTTATTTATTATAGTCTTTGTAAAATAACTAGTCTTGAGGGGGATATTATCTAGCAATAGGAGGGTACATGTATGAACTTGTTAGGATAACTTCAGCTCAAGCTCTCTTCTTTGTTTATGTAAATAAACAATTTCCTGACATTTTACAAATGATTGTAATGCTTTATTTATGTATTTAAACATGAGAAAATGTCTCCTGTTGCACTCAAACATTTCTTCTCTTACTTTCTCTAACTTACTTGCCCTCTGAATTTATTGAGAACCCTATAATATATATGATTTTGCACTTGACGCCTTTGTGGCCCTTCAGGCCTTTGATTAACATTTTGCATTTGTCAGTTATTTTCTCTAAATTTTCATGTGGTAAGCCTTTATGTAACACATTAAAGTATGTTGTAATTGAAAAATTCATTGAACATAAACAGCAACACAAGTTGTGGGATGAAGAGGCAACTTCAATATGGGATAAAATGATAGTTTTTGAGATTTGTATTCAGACCTAAATTGGGTATAGAAAAAAATCTCTGTAAGCCAGAAATGCAAATAGGAACACATTGTACATGATCTTAAACCTGTGTACTGAATGATAACACTGAGTCTTAAAGGCAGCCTTATAGATTTGCATTCTGATTGGTCAGGTTTAGTTTTACAGTCATGATTTTAATTTTTAAGCACAGCCTATGTAGTAATATCATAATGTATTTTGTATTGTTTTTAGGGACTGTCTTTCTGGAAGAAGTTCACCATAACTTTCTGTAGTTTCACCAATCGACATGGGGTTATCAAAGAAATATCCAAGAATTCACCGAAGTTTGAAGACTTCATCGATCAAGCCTTTATTTTTGTTCATGAAAACTTTGTTGAAGGTGAATAGTCACTGTGATATCACATACGTTTTGTGGAGCCATTAGTTTTTGCTGTTGTTGATTTGATGACAGAAATTTTATTTCAAGTATTAAACAAAAGTAATCTGAAGGTTCAAAGGTAAAATGTACTTTAAAAAATTCAAAAGTATATCAGTACACATTTTGGGTCTTAAATCTGCCTTAATGAATAACTTTCTCTGTGTATTAGCATATTGTGGGAGGATTTAAGGAGGAATACTGCATCATAATAAATGGCTGACATTCTTTTGAAACAGGAATGCAAATATAAATATCAGCAATACTTGTATGTTCCTTTTAAGGTAGCTCCATGGGTTAATGTTCAACTGCTGAACTGCAGATCATGGGTTTGAGTTCAGCAGGGATTTTAATTTTTGTTCAGATTACTCTCTTCTAAAACTGGAATTTTTAAAAAAAAAAAAAAAAAAAACTAAATAAAATTTGAAAGTTTAAACTTTTCAATTTCAAAATAATTTTATACACTTGCTCCATTTTCCATCATATTAAATTTCTCTGGGGTGTTACTTTTCCTCAAGTAAAGCATGGATAGATGAAAAGTCAGATGGACCAAAGGTTTTACAATTTTACCAGGAATACCTCAATTGGAATTTGTTTTCCAGATCATAATAATTTGTCATAGCACTACCACCGTATCACGCCATTAGTGATTTTACTTTAGTATTAAAGAAGAAATAACTAAACTTCTCGAAGGAGATTAAAAAGATTAAAAATGACTTTATGAATTGTAGTGAATGATAATTTTTTTTTTTTACTGCAGGCAGGGAAGGGAAGGCGAGAACCTTCATTGAAGACATTGCTAAGCTGGCCCAGAATCGAGATAGGTTTAAAGATCTAGACTCAAAGTCCTTTGGTAATTACAATAGATAATTCTCTGATAACATAATTTAATACATTTTTAGCTCATCTGAGCTGAAAGATCAAGTGAGCTTTTCTGATCACCCTTTGTCTCTCATCCGTCTGACTGTCCGTCTGTCTGTCTGTAAAATTTTCATATTTTCGACTTCTTCTCCAGATCCACTGGTCCAATTTCAACCATACTCGGCACAAATCATCCTATGGTCAAGGGAAGATAATAGCAAAAAGCAAAAATACATTGACAAAGTTTAAAAATCTTCCCCAGAACCAGCAGGCCAATTTCAATAAAACGTGGTACAAATTGCTCTTGAGTGAAGGGGATTCAAGTTTGTTTAAATGAAGGGCCATGTCAATAGGGAAACAAAAGTTTTATATGCGAATGTATATGTAATAAATGTATATAGGGAAAATTTTTAAATATGGGCCAAGGTCACTCAGGTGAGCAATGTAGGCCATGGACCTCTTATTTGCAATATTTTTTCTGTTGTAAATCATAGGTGAAAACAAAGTTTAATTGCATTTTACTTAGCAGGATGATTTAAAAATGTATGTAGTTTAACATTAAGGACAATGTCTTTATGCCGCAACCCCCCCCCCCCCCCCCCCCCCCCCCCCCCAAGATGGAAAATCTGGGGGCATATTGTTTTTGTCCTATCTGTTATTCTATAATTCTCTTCAAAAGGACCTTGCTCATTCCTTGTGACAAGATCTTTCCTTTGGTACCAAAGTTTAAGACCTTGTGATTGTGACTGTGGAATTTGACCTACTTTTATGGAAAGTTTATCAAACCAATATCTTCTGAATTATTTAATGAAGAATTTTCATACTCTGCATTAATTCCTTATGACAAGACTTTTTATTTTATACCATGATCTTTGACCTTGTGACAGAGTTTGACCCGAAACTTTTCAAAACTTTAAGCAAAATTTTAACTTTGCTTATAACTGTAAAAGAATTACTGATGGGGCTCTCATCTTTCATATGTGCATTCCTTATGACAAGACCTCTGTTTTTGTACCAAAGTTATTGACCTTTATTTAATGTATGGTTTTCAAATATTGTATATAAATTCCTTATGATACAACCTTTTATTTTTAGCCTACCTGAGCTGAAAGCTCAAGTTAACTTTTCTGATCACCTGTTGTCCGTCTGCCTGGAAACTTTCATATATTTGACTTCTTCTCCAGAACAACATTGCCAATTTCAACCAAACTTTGCACAAAGCATTCTTGGTAGAAAGAGATTCAAGTTTCTTCAAAATAAGGGCAAAAACCCTCTCTAAGGGGAGATTATAGCAAAAAATACACTGACAAATTTTAAAATCTTCTTCTCCAGAACCAGCAGGCCAATTTCAATCAAACTTAGTACAAATTATCTTTGGGTGAAAATTTGTTCAAATGGAGGGCCACGCAGGGCTTACACTGGACAAAAATTTTGTTGCAACCCGGCGCGTCGATTCATACACGATTATTGTATATTTTTGTATTATTTCAGAGACATATGAAATATTTCATATGTCTCTGATTATTCTTACATCACGTATGCAATGTCACATATCGTTGTCAGGAAATAAAACCAAATTTGATTACACATTTACATATTTATTACACGTTACATAAATGATAATTTTTATACTCTCATGTTTACTTTCACACACTAAATAAATACGATCAACAAATCAGACTGTCGTTTACAATAGATAAATGTCACTCTAGCTTATGGCACAGCGGTTTCACATCCTAGGTGTTGATCCTGGCGGTGGTATTAGGGGTACTTGGCTCCCACATGTCCTACGACACATCGCCTTGATGACTTCAAATTGAACTACAACTGATTGGGATCTATAAAAAATCAAGTTGCACTATTCAAATATACATATTGTTACCTTACATAATACCATGACATATTGCGCATGTGTACGCATCACTACTACACCGTACACTCTTGTACTACAAACACCATATATACTATAAATACTCATGTGCAGTAAATACTTCACTCACTACTAATATACTCAATACTCAGCGTATATAAATACACATGTAATTTACTTACTACATAATGCACATACTCGTGTACATGTACTACTGACAATGTTTCACATTGTTACTATACTGACTCACTTATCGATGCATTCACTAGAGTTTTACACATACTCTATACTATACTATACTATATTGTACTTCACTAAATTGTACTCCACACTAGTAAAATTAACAATATGCAAACTTGAATCAACTTTACACAACAAAGTCGACAATAAACTGCAGTTGAAGAAATTTGGAAGTTTTATAGATAAACTGAAATGAAATTAATATCAATTAATGAATTAAATAAACTTACCTCAGAAGTGCTACAGTTGACAATCTGTCCTGAAGTACACAAACGTATTACTTTACTGTGTCAATTTCTATTGCCAGATACTTGGCGTCTGTTCGCTTTGCCTGCTACGCCCAAAACTGACCAAAGCAGCACCGTAAACCAGTTCGAATACTAGTTCTATAAAAATAGACCTCGCTTACTGAGCAAATAAAAACCGGATTTTTAAACCTACGGGTGAACATTTTGGATATAATAAACTATTCACCTGTACACAACCCTTGTCTATGACAAGCAGTTTGGACTTTATATGTGACATGCAACATAGTTTTATTCTGCCTTTATTATAAATCACTGTTATGAAAATTGTACTTCATCTGATCACTTTTCAGTCAGTCAAGGACATTGCAGTACAAGGTTTTTTTTTCATATTGTTTTTGGCCAAGTTGATTAAATTTATTTCATGCTTGGAGAAGTCTAGGCGTATTTCATTGCCTGTAACTGGCTACAATAAAACAAAAAACAAGTTTCTATGTGTTTATTTATCATGTTGATAGCATAAATAGCACATGCATAAGAACAGTACTCATCAAAACATCAACTTAGGAGCCTTGAAATTAATGCAGAAGTCCCTGATGACAAAGACATGGAAGACTAATTACATCAAACAGCATCATAGTTTCACAACGTTACATCACTGAAAAAATTCCTCCTGTTTTCATCTTGGCCCACACTTGGAATGTAGAATGACAAAGTGGTCCTTGAGTGAAAATCATCATGTCGTAGATAAGGGGCTTCAGGGGAATCTGAGATAAGTTTTGAATGGATTGAATTGATGTACAGTCAAAAGATGATGGCCTAACATTTCAGAAACGTACATCAGAAGAGCCTACAAATTTGCATTTCCAAAGAGATCGAACCAAAGACCTAATAAAATGATGCTGTTTCCCAACATTCTTCAATTCTTATGTTATAATACCGTCAAATGAATTTGGAAATGTTCATCTTTGAACATTCTAATATTCGTATTTGTACTTTGATGACCTGACAAGTGAAAATTTGTTTGCTTTTATTGACAATGGAACATCTTCCGTTAACTAGTTTGTATGCATAATTTTATTCCACCCAGTCTGACAGTCTCCCAGTAATAGCTTGGGTCAGTCGGGGTATCTGCCCCAGTGACAATTATATGTCAACAACTCGCACTTGCAAATTTCATTTCATTCACACCTACCTGAACATAGCAGATCAACCCTTTGTCTTGTGTAAACTGCTAAATAAACAAGATGCTCCTAGGTCTAATGTTGCCATGAGACAGGGAATCCACATGACCATTCTGCACAGGTAAATCAGCTATTTTGATGCACAAGGCTAAATATTCAAGATGGCGTCACGATTTCTAAAATATGAAATGTCTGTCACATTTTCCGAATTTTTGTTGCAATTTTTTCCGAAAAATCGACAAATGCAATTGGCAGCATGAGTCCTGGCCATGTCCCCTTGAAAGGGGAATAATCCAAAAACTTAAAGGATAGGTGGTGTCATTTAAAATCTTTTCAAGAACCACTGAGCCAGAAAAGTTCAAATTTACATGGCAGCTTCCTGACATTGTGTAGACTCAAGTTTGTTGAAATCATGTCCCAGGGATGGGGCCACAATAGGAGATCAAAGTTTACATGCGAATATATAGGTAAAATCTTTGAATATGGGCCAAGTGACTCAGGTGAGAAATATGGGTCATGGGCCTCTTGCTTCTTTGTTGCCACTAGGAGCACAGTATTTCATAAGCACATTGTTTTTCTTTGTATTGTTGTTGTGTGTAGGTTTTTTTTTTTATTCAGTTATGTGTTTTTATCAATTTTAGCCAAAGATCCATTTTACATGAGAGACACAAGGTAGGAAATATGCAATACTATAAAAGCAGTGATTTTTGGTAGAGGGGGATAGGGTTCTTTCATTGTAGTTGTACTATGATATTTCAAATCCCCTGTGGACAAGGGAAGTTATTGCAATCAAGAAAAGTAACCCTTCAATCAGAAAGTCTCATGAGCATGCAAATTTTTCACAAACCCCTGAAAATTAGTAGTCTGCACTTCTTGATTTATTGATGCTTGCCTTCAAAAAATGTGACTGTGTGTGTCATTAGCCTTTACTTGAAAGAGATTGCTCACAAAAGATCTTTACTCGCAGAGACCTGTTTAGGAGATTTTTTGGGCCACCTGATCAAAAAACATCTTACCTAAAGGTTGGTTAAAGTTTGCTTAGTTCTCTTGAAAATGTGGAATTTGTCATATTTTGAACAATCAATTATAATTCTTAAAACACAATTTAAAGTGTTTGCAGGCAGTGGATCAGGTACTGCTTATCGATCAAAGTTTGTGTTGCTTTCAGGTATATGTGGTCAGTCCAATATATTTACGATTTGGAGGATCGGCATGTCGGTGTTTGCGGCGATGGCTGGATGCCCCCACCATGGATGAAACTGACGAATCTTATTGGGTACCACCAGAGATTCTGATAAACGGTAAAGGTAACCACCGTAGCATGGTGGTAATGTGTCAATCTTGTCTAGACGATTGCAGTACGAAATATTTCCGTGAAAAACTAAGTGGCAAAAAGAATGGGCCGAGTTTTATAGACTGCTGGACGCTTGGAGACCCACGTTTTAATGACCAAGAAAATCCGCTCTTTGCACCTTACTCAGATGAGTTTTCAGATTGGAGAAACACTTTATCATTGGAGCATTTTCGTGACTTTTTACACTATGCCAAAATCAAATATGGCAAGGATTCAGACAAGTGCCAAGAATGCTTAGCCTTGAATGCAAAGAAGGAGGACCCCATGGACAGCATCACTGTAGCAGAATGCAAGTCTGACGGACGCAAAAAGAAAAAACGCAAGAAGAAGAACAAGGTGAGACCCACAGCTGATAATGCTGACAACGAAATCGATGACCTCGTTGCACACATAGAAGGAGAAAAAGAACTCAAGCACATGCCAGCCTCTACTGTTGCTGGGGCGAAAGTTTCTGACTCAATCACACCAGTCCAAAAAGAGAAGGAAATTGCACAGAACAAGCCAAGTAATAAGAGGAGAAGGATTTTTACGGATAAAATGAAGCGTGTGGAGGACTTTAAGTCAGGGATCATGCAGGCCTCGGATGATCTGCCGCGGAATAGTAGAATAGGAGGTTTCAATGTGGTCCGTATTGAAGATGCAGTGACAGGGGCAAGTGAACTGACCATATCTGTGAGGGCTATACAGGTATGTTATATACACTACTATACAGATATGTTATATACATTACTATACAGGTATGTTATATACATTACTATACAGGTATGTTATATACATTACACAATAGACAGGTATGTTATATACATTACACAATAGACAGGTATGTTATATACACTACTATACAGGTATGTTATATACATTACACAATAAACAGGTATGTTATATACATTACTATACAGGTATGTTATATACATTACACAATAGACAGGTATGTTATATAAATTACTATACAGGTATGTTATATACACTACTATACAGGTATGTTATATACATTACACAATAGACAGGTATGTTATATACATTACTATACAGGTATGTTATATACATTACTATACAGGTATGTTATATACATTACTATACAGGTATGTTATATACATTACTATACAGGTATGTTATATACATTACTATACAGGTATGTTATATACATTACTATACAGGTATGTTATATACATTACACAATAGACAGGTATGTTATATACATTACTATACAGGTATGTTATATACATTACTATACAGGTATGTTATATACATTACTATACAGGTATGTTATATACATTACACAATAGACAGATATGTTATATACATTACTATACAGGTATGTTATATACATTACTATACAGGTATGTTATATACATTACACAATAGACAGGTATGTTATATAAATTACTATACAGGTATGTTATATACACTACTATACAGGTATGTTATATACATTACACAATAGACAGGTATGTTATATACATTACTATACAGGTATGTTATATACATTACTATACAGGTATGTTATATACACTACTATACAGGTATGTTATATACATTACTATACAGGTATGTTATATACATTACTATACAGGTATGTTATATACATTACTATACAGGTATGTTATATACATTACTATACAGGTATGTTATATACATTACTATACAGGTATGTTATATACATTACTATACAGGTATGTTATATACACTACTATACAGGTATGTTATATACATTACTATACAGGTATGTTATATACATTACTATACAGGTATGTTATATACACTACTATACAGGTATGTTATATACATTACTATACAGGTATGTTATATACATTACTATACAGGTATGTTATATACATTACTATACAGGTATGTTATATACATTACTATACAGGTATGTTATATACATTACTAGACAGGTATGTTATATACATTACTAGACAGGTATGTTATATACATTACACAATAGACAGGTATGTTATATACATTACTATACAGGTATGTTATATACATTACACAATAGACAGGCTGTTTCATCCTGAAGAGTAGAAAATGAAGAAAAATTACATGAATTCTCTTACAACAGCATAAGGAAAGAGCCTCAGGCTAAATACATTTGAAAAAAACTGTGTCTTTATGTTTAACAATTTTCTGTGTTGTTTGATGTGCATTTTGTTTGTGGTGGCTGTGGTTTTTGTTTGTGGTGGCTGTGGTTTTTGTTTGTGGTGTTTTTGTTTTTGTCAATTGTGGTTTGTTTTGTGATTTGATTATTATTAGATTAGTCATTTTCGTTATACAGTGTGTAAGTGAGTGTATCGAATATCCAATTTTGTGGGGGCCTCCATGGCCAAGTGTTTAGAGCATCACGCTCAAAATCACAAGGCCTCTCACCTCTAGTCGGCGTGGGTTCGAATCTCGCTCACGCCGATATATGTGAGAAAGTTTGACAGTTTACTTTCTGATGGTCGGTGGTCTCTTCCCGGGTACATTGTATGTGGGTTCTCTCCTCCACCAATAGAAACTGGACGCCACCAGACAACTGAAAAATTGTTGAGTGTGGGGGAAAACAACAATCAATCAATCCAATTTTGCATACTCAGAGAAAGACTCGCACTCAGAATTTAAATACATCAGTAAGTCTACCTAAACTCTTGAGTTTTTTCCTTCTTTTTGTCTTTGACAGTACAGAAGTACAATTCAAACATATCATTTTTGTTGGTGTCTATAATAAGCTATTATTAACATGTTTGTTTCCCGGGTTGTAACACATCTCAACTTGTTATCTGAATATGTGTGTAAAATGAGACTATGAATTTATATGGGTCATGAAATTGGCTTTTTGGCAGTCAGCGGATTTAATCACTGATGGCCAGATAGCTAAGTTTGTAGAATACCTGATTAGAAATTCAGGGTGCCCAGGTTTGAATCCCAGTCTGGTGCATTGCATTTTCTCCCATTTTCTCCCAGTTACAGCATATGAACCAATCAAAGTTCAGATATCCAGCCTTAAAAATTTTAACGTAATCTGACAAGGATTTTTATATGCCCATCTAAGAAGGGACATATTATGGTATGGTGTTCATGTCTGTCCGTCCATTAGTTATTTTGTGTCTGGTTCATAATTTAAATAAATAAAATCATCGGACTCTGTCATCTGCTCCATCTCTGGCAGAAAGTGTGTCCCATTAAACGTTTATGTCACTGTGACCTTTAATTAAGATGATATAATCAAATATGGCAAAACACTGTCCAGCTTAAAACTGGACAATGCAAGTTTATTTGGTCTAGAATCATTGAACTTGGTCAGTTAATGCTAATTAGGTAGAAGGTATGTCAGCTGGTGCATCTGTAGGGAAATGTAAATTGCAAATTTAATAAAATCTGGTCATTAAACTAGACAAAGTATTAAAAAACACTACGTTTTAAAGGAGGTGATCCCTGCAATGTCGAAAGTAATGTGCCAGTAATCTTATTTTTAGAAATGATTAATCAAGAAGTGTCTATATTTTCTTCATAAAATACTGTAATTTATGGCAAAAATGTGAAGATATCACACAAGAGGTAAGAGTAATTTATCTCTCCCATAGGAATAATAATCGACTTAGCTGTGGTGCTTCAAGGAATTCAGTCGCACATGCATAATGAATCATTTTATGAGAAGAGCCAAATTGTATCTGTCCAGTTAAAGATTAATTAAGGAGTATTATGTAATAAGGTTGTGGAAGTAATGTGACTGTTATCCTTGCAGTTATGAGGCATTTCTTTGTACACCCCGACATTATTCATATTGATCTAAATGTATTGAAATGAGAATATGTTTTGAAATATCATTTCTGTAGTAATTTGAATAATTCAAGAAATATATTGACAAATCAGTTGTAATATTCATCTGGGGCACTTACAGGGAATAACCTTGAGTGTTTCAAAGATCCCCATTTCTCCCGTATTAATGATCATTAGTATGCTACATTCATTTTGTAAAGAATGATATTTTCAATCACATTATTTTGTACAGTTCGTACTATGCAAATTACAAAAGATACAAACCAAAAACAACCTCATCTCGGACAAAACTGCGTAGCACTACGTAAAGAATATTTCACTGTCTATTTATTTATATATTTTTAGTTGCTAATTAGAAATACGTTTATCTTATAAATGTGTTTTTGAAGCTACATGTGTTTTTGAAGCTACATAAGGGAGTAAACAATTAATTAGGAACTTGATCTGCCGAGTTGGATGAGTTGTCTCATTGACAGGTGCGGATCATCGGATCAAACTTGATGCTTCATGTCTCATTTGATTTGATGATCCATGCCTGTCAATTTGATGTGATCCGACTCTTTGGATCAATATACTGTAGTAATAATAATTATATATTTATGATCTTGCATATTATCCCATGCTTTTAAACAATATATTGATCACCTCTTACACCTTTAAACACTAAACAGTTCTTCGTTAAAGGTATCAATCATCTGTTCGTTCATTATTATTATAATTAAATCATATACATCAAGCATGTACTTTGACAGAGACCATATAAAACAGAGACTATATGTGTACTATAACAGACTATATTGACCACATGTGTACTATAACAGAGACCATATTTGCCTCTGGCGGACTGGTCAATACATGACTGCTTAAAAGTCTGGTGGACTGGTCAGTCCATGACAGGTTAAAAGTCTGACGGACTGATCAGTCCATGACTGGTTAAAAGTCTGACAGACTGGTCAGTCCATGACTGGTTAAAAGTCTGGCAGACTGGTCAGTCCATGACTGGTTAAAAGTCTGACAGACTGGTGAGTCCATGACTGGTTAAAAGTCTGACAGACTGGTCAGTCCATGACTGGTTAAAAGTCTGGCAGACTGGTTAGTCCATGACTGGTTAAAAGTCTGGCAGACTGGTTAGTCCATAACTGGTTAAAAGTCTGACAGACTGGTCAGTCCATGACTGGTTAAAAGTCTGATGGACTGGTCAGTCCATGACTGGTTAAAAGTCTGGCAGACTGGTCAGTCCATGACTGGTTAAAAGTCTGACAGACTGGTCAGTCCATGACTGGTTAAAAGGCTGACAGACTGGTCAGTCCATGACTGGTTAAAAGTCTGGCGGACTGGTCAGTCCATGACTGGTTAAAAGCCTTGACAGATTGAACGACATTTTTACCAGTCAGTCCAGTGGGACCAGTCAGCTTTCAAAGTTTTGGAAAGCCCACTTTTGGCAATCCTCTAAACGATATGAGGGGAACCATACCTTGCTTACCTGTTGTGATTTTGTCAGAGTCATACAGAATTAAAGTCCTATTCCATTTGAATAACACAAAGCATGAAATTATGTGATAATTTCTGGAAAACTTTGGACTGGTAAATTTTACAGACTGGTTGAAATTATACCCTATCAGTCTGAAAGGGCTGTAGTGACATAAAATGTTAATTTCAAGCCCTGACAGACTGCATTTGAGATCTTCCATAGATAATCTGAGGGATCCTGGTTCAATCTTCAACAGAGTCAAATACTGTTTCTTCTGTATGAATTTTTAACCTGTATTTGGTGTATAGCACAGTCTTTTAATCTGAAGTATCTAAAATGGATAAAACTTTTTGGAACCCTTATAAAATCATATTACTTCATGTAGGGTGAGGAAGGGAGATCACCAAGGCCGAGGACAGTTAAAAACCATAACTCTTACCCACTTTCTGCAAACATAATCCGAAGTCACCTGCAGAATCTCCCGAGAAGTATGGAGTGGCATGAGGGAGACTGCTGGTGTGCTTGTGTACTGGATTACTCAGCAGAGGAAAAGGAAAATCCAACCAATTTCACTATCAAAGTGTCCGGACCTGATGAAGACTCCACGAAAAGGACTATGTTTAAATGTAAGGCAACTGATAATCCTCCCCCCTCTCTCTCTCTCTCTCTCTTCCCCCCACCCCCATCCCCCCACCCCCACCCCCCCTTCCCCCCCCAAAAAAAAATCTTTAAAAGCCATGATATCATTTGAAAAAATTTTTAACAAAACATTTTGAGTAGTTCAAAATTTTCTAGTGTGAAAATCCTGCTAAGAAAGGGAGACCAGTGTATGACTTCACGTGATATTTGTGATTTGGTGCAATTGAAGGTGTGGACAAAATCCTGAGTAGATTGAATGCCATGTAAAATATATTTCGTGTGTGTGTGTGTGTGTGTGTGTGTGTGTGTGTGTAAGGTGTGGATGAAATCCTGAGTAGATTGAATGCCATGTAAAATATATTTCTAGGGATGGAAAAAATTCTGAATATGCACATGTATTAAGAGAAAATGCACAAAAGTAAAAGAAGCTTTTAAATGAATTCCAGCAGTTTCCTCATTTCAAAAATCACACACTGAGGTACTTAAGAGATCTCAATACACACAACATTTATTGTACCTGTACATTTCTGTTTCAGTATTATTTTATGTGGGGCGCAGGAAGAATCGGCCCTGTCCTGGGTGGGTCATGGAGGACGATGATGTTGTAGCATGCATCTTGCCAGATGACTGTCCTGACCAGGAGGGACTGAATATTTGTATTGTTAAAGGCTTCTACTTCCAAGAGCGACTCACTGAGGATGAGAAAAGGACTATGATTAAGGCATGTCTCTTAGTGATTGATAGTATTTCAAACCATTAATATACCCTCACAAACAAAGTTTAGAGGGGTATACTGGAAATACCTTGTCCGTCTGACTGTCTGTCTGTTTGAAACATTAGATTTAATTGAAATTTTAAAGGCAGAATTGCAATTCAGTTGTTGATGTCATTGTTTATATTATTGTCCAATGATTAAATAACGACTGTTTATTAATAGAAGTTTCATAATTTACAGATGAATTTACTAAAAACAGATCAATGAGTAGTCTGGTCCCCTTTCCCACAATTCCGTTTGCTAATGTAGAGAGTGTGCAAATGGGATATAGTGGGGAGGGGGACCAGAATAATCAATGAGAAATTTCCCAGTGAAATATGTGTCATGAATATCATTAAAAACTTACAAAATAACCTTCACGAATTTCAGTCAAGTCTAAAGTCTCTTAGTTTTGTCAAGAATTATTATTTCGGATTAGCAGAAAGGATAAATAATAAAGTAGTGAAATAAATTCTGCGCAATGTCACGGTTCCATTGCCATTCTTACAAAAACACTAAAACAAAGAGTATTTCCAGTTTTGGTGTCAGTAATCCCGATCCTGATTTTCTATGAAACAAAACCAAAGTAGCGTGTGTATTGCAAAAATAAACAGATTATTTCAAGAAGAAACCCAGGCTAGGTAGCATCCAGTGGGAGTTAAATCTTGTTCAGATTTACAATAACGTTTCTTCATATTATGCTAAATTTTTGAATTGATAGATTTATTATTGAAAACAGAGAGTTAATACTGAAATTGTTACATCATAATAAATCAGAAGATATAACTATAAAGTAATAGTCTCACTCTGAAGCAGTGATATTCTTTTCAGCATTTTTCTTCCGCATTTTGAAGTTATTGATTATAAACTTTGTAAAGTAACTAGTCTTGAGTGGATACTATCTAGCAAGAGGAGGGTACATGTATGAACTTGTTAGGATAAGCAACTTCAGCCTAAACTCTCCTCTTTATTTCTTTTCAAACAAGGAAATGTCTACAGTGGCACTCTAATATTTTCCCCCTACTTCCACTAATTTCATCTGCTACCCTCTAAATTTATTGAGAACCCTGATGAATATGATATCGCCTTTGTGGCCCTTCAGGCCTTTGATTTAATGTTAAAGGAAGTAAGGGGTATTTTTTCCATTTTGAGGGGGTGTTGTTATTTTCCAGAGTATATCTTAAAAATCAATGAATAGATTTTATTGAAACTCTGTATATATTATGTATATAATGGAGTTATGCACCTGTCATTTTTATCGAGATTGACTTAGTCATTTGCTATCAGATTTTGTAATGAGATATTCTCTCACAGAGACTGCTGCATTAGTTCAGAGTGTAATGGAATCAACAGTCCATTTGTCTGTCTGTCTGCCCATCTGTCTGTGGATATGATTTTGTTAACAAAAGATGTGTCCTTCACTGGCTGATGTATGTTAAATAGTTATCCATGAAATAATATTCCAAAGTTATATTAAGCAAATTTACGGCCCCAGAAACTAGTTATTCTTTGCAATAGGTTCAGGGTATGTGTTTGCCATTTTAATTTTGTACAGCCTTCATGAGATTGTTCACTGTGTGTTATCTTTGTGTAAACAGACGGAAGATGCTGAGAAGCCAGCAGAGAAAGTTTTAATGACGGTCAGAGGAAAAGAAGTGGAAAGACTGATGAAGGTATTGTGTACATTCTCAATCGATGTTACTTTTTAATTCTATTAACAAAGAGAATCAATTCTGTATGTTTCGGTAAATGAGAAATCAGTCGTATGTTGTATCAGGAGTCAGGAATAGTGTGCGTGTTTGTATTGAAGTTACAGTTGTAAAAGCTTTGAGAGTTTTAGAGGTGATGACTTGAAATTTTGACCAGGTGTGTTAGTAGAATCCTTCAGGTTTGTTTAGATTAAAATGTACAGTGTATGTCAAAATTGGTCAAATTGAACATGTTGAATGTCACTTACCATGTACTATTTCCTGATTTATATTTTGCGTCAAAATTTTCTTCTAACCATTTCAATTCACAAAGGAAATTTTATTTCAAATATGATATCTTAAAGTTCCTCTTTCCTTAAATTTGATAAAGTATTGTTAAGTATGTACAGTGTACATCAAAATCAATCAAATTGAATGTCACATACCGTAGTTCCTTTAAGTCAAATTACACATGTAACAGGTGGATCCAGAATTTTTTTTTTCAAAAGGGGGGGGGGGGTGTATTTCGAAGTAAGGTGTTACCTTTCCTGGAAATTAAGTGGGTTTTATTGGTGCCTGCAATGGCAATGACCCTTTTAACAAAAAAAACCTTCAACCAGAATGTGTGGGTGGGTAATTGTTGCACCTTCCTCGCCCTAGAAATGCTAGTTTTGAGCATGATTGTGTTACCTCTATATTCAGTCCTTCCGTTAGGTTACGTTGCTGAATCAGTCATGCTGTTTGGGGTATGAGTCTTATTAGGACAGTTTTAGAATTAATTTTTCACTTTGATTACACTATATTTATTTCTTCTGCAATAGGATGAGCAAGGGAGGAGTGCGTTGAAATGTGTACTGGACACCTTTGGTCACGTTGTAAGTGTCTGTATTTAGTTTCATAAAAGTTTAGCCAAGATTGTAAAAATGTATTTTATTTGATATAGGTTTACATTATCTTTATTTTAGATACCATTCTATGCCCACATTTATCGTTCATTGCACACACTTTTACCTCTGTCAGGATCTCCAGGGTTTTTCAAAATTCTTGTAAAATGGTAAAATTGCTCAAAAATATATGTTTTTCGACTTTGGCTGCAAAAATATAAATAAATAAAGTAAACATTGAATTTTGTTGAAATGTGGATTTTGTTTCATTACACTCTATAACACTGTATAGGTAGTTATTACGCATTGTAATGTGAAAGTAAAACTACAATAAGTTGCTTGACCTACATTTTCCTGTTATTTCATAAAGTGGTTCTCATTTCTAACTTCATTAACTGTGAAAAATTGGATTTGCGCGTGGAATAAGACTGCTAGTTTTATGACGTTGACAGAGGTATATGCGAGTGTAAGGAACGATAACTCCAGGTAGAGATTAATTAGATATATGCCAATGTGGATGACTTGTCCTCACATTCTACAGTCTCAGTCTGTGTGTACCCTCTGGATCAGCAATGTCTGTTTTTCAAACTGATGTGTGCAGTGCATTAGTCACATGTTACAAAAAAATCTACTCAATCAGATGCTACATTGTTAACAGAAGTAGCTAGCTGAAATGAAAGTACGGAAAATATATGTTGTAAACTCGTCTTTAGAGAAACCCCTTGACAAAAAAGTTGTGATACTGTTGTCCTTTAAACACCTCATGCTTCACCACACATTGTAATGTGATGCAGGAGTCTATGCTGTTAAATAAGGTATAGAGCAGTCATCTTGAAACAGACAGATTTATATTTTGTTGTAGAGCTGATTTCATATATCTTGTCACTCGATGCCTGTGCTTCATTTTTCTGTTATGTATTGAAATGCTACCTCATAAAATCCTGTTTTCTATCAAATTGCCTCCGTGGCTTTTGATTGGTTGAAACAAAATGAACTTCTCCAACGCAGCTTAGTATACATGTTTGTATCACACCATGAATTTGCCTAGTGATAGGTGTTAGGTCATTAGAGGCTGAGATTCATATGGGTTATGCTGTGAAAAAGGGTATATATTCTCTGTGTAACATAACCCTAGAAGCGTATATGACTCGGGTTTGGAAAGTTGGTATGAAGAATTGTTACGTTAAAGTGATGTATGAAGTGATGGTATGAAGAATTGTTACGTTAAAGTGATGTATATCGACATTTAATTATGTAGATTCATGTAATGTACTGAAGTTTTGTTTTAATTGCAGAGTGATATTAATGGGAACACAGAGGGCACAATTAACCTAACTGAACCCGTATTAGATAAGTAAGTGATTCTCTGCCAGAAAAGTTCTATGTATGTATGCTGTATAATTATTTACAATCATTGTGGTCATTATTTTCATTGCTTGAATGGGTGTAGAATGATATTTCATCAGATTGCAGAATTTAGGCATTAATAATGAGTTTAGTTACCATGTACAAATGTTAAATTAAAGATAAATGATATATTGATTGATTGTATATTGTTTAACATCCCACTCAAGAATTTTTCACTCATATGGAGATGTCACCATTGCCGGTGAAAGGCTGCAAAATTTAGGCCTATGCTCGGCATTTATGGCCTTTGAGCAGGGAGGGATCTTTATCGTGCCACACCTGCTGTGACACGGGGCCTCGGTTTTTGCGGTCTCATCCGAAGGACCGCCCCATTTAGTCGCCTCTTACGACAAGCAAGGGATACTGAGGAGCTATTCTAATCCGGATCCCCACAGGGTAAAAATAAGTAAAGGAGTTACCATGTGGATAAAATGTGATGATTTAACTTCAAATATAAGCACGGAATGATGGTGTTCAATGCTTTAGTTGTGTTATGATGTCACACTGATAAAATATTTCTTACAGGATACCAGACATGTGATATGAAGTCATTGACTTTCAGATATAACATTTGTTGACATTTCTACATTATTGAATCCATAACTAATAATATCAACCTTACAGAATTGGTTAATACAATCTCAGTGTTTAAAGGATATTATTCATTATTATACTTAACCTGTAAATTACTCAAAATCTGATTGGCCAAGAAACGTTTGCAAACAAAAAAAAAATATTTTCCACGGAGAGTAATAACCATACCTATCTGGGTGATATTATTTAGCAACAAAAAACTGATTTCTTGACAATGGGTAATATAAAGATTATCACATGTATCAGAATTTTACATTGTAAGGTTTCTGTAGTCTTTGGTATGATTTCATTTGAAAAGCTGTGACCAAGTAGCATTTTGTTTTCTTGGGTCAAATAAATATAAAGAAGTAAAAAAGCATTTTAAGTGAAAAAATTCTATTAATTTAAGACATTAAGGTTAATGAAATAAATAGAGCACATATTTTTGGGTAATGTTGGAAGTAACTCCCTTTGAACACATTAGCAAAGACATGAACTCTTTCTAGAATACAGTTTGCAAGTTCTCTGTGGTTTTTCTTTGGGGGGGGGGGGGGGGATGGGCAGTATTTCTTGACACTGGCCCCAATACATAAAAACCGCTATCATTCTACGTAGAGTCACAAGATTTTACAACTTTTACCAAAGGAAAATTATCAATATGGACCAATAATACTGGTCGTAATGCTTTCATGCAATATACAGTATTACTTTTGTATCTTGTCCCTTAACATAAATTTTAAACATTTCAATCCCTTAATTTCTTCATTTTTTTTTTCAGGGATGGAAAAGAACAGGTACGAAGCTTTTTGATAAAAATCTTGTTGCACAGAAAGTTGTGTTGCACCTGTGGATCCGGATTTACTGGCTAGGCTTTGATTAGATCACGAATCTGTGAAAATTGTTCAATTGCTTTTATTATATAATTGAAAACTTTTGAGATTTCTGATTGGCATGATATGAAGACATTGACTTTCAAATATGAATCTAAAAAAAATGGAAAAAATAGAATGTTATGTTCACTTGGGTCTTCCAGGTGAATATAATGTTTAATTTTCCAACATCAAACCAAAATTAGACTGAGAATAGATTTATATGTTTGGGTATTACTGAGAATATGATTGGGTATTATTATCTTTGATAATTTTCCAGGTGAATATAACATTTAATAATTCCAACATCAAACCAAAATGAAACTAAGAATTGATTTAAAAGTTCGATATTATTTTGTAGTCTTTCAATAAACCTTTCCATCTCTACTCACTTTTGACAAGGTCTTACATTTATTGTAGAGAAAGTTTGCCTTATACCCTGAACTGGGGTAATAATTGCTGTACTATAACCAGATCTATATTTGACTAACCAAGTATCTCTTGGCAAGTTCTAGTAGCCATGATAAAACAAAAAAACCCATCTCTAATCACATACAACTGGGACCTCCACTAAATCTGTTGACAAAAGGGTGGACCAGACATTGTTGCATAGACTCTATTAGCCAGTTTCAATATTTTATATTGATTAATCATAAAAATGAAACAAATATTGATGTTTCTTGGTCAGTATGATGGCTTAGCTACCCTTGTTAAAGTACGATATTCACTTGCTCTCCAGGGCAAGTGAATATTGTACTTCTTTTGTCGCCAAATCACTGCATTGACTTAAAAAAATGACAATAGTAATTGTTAAGTATTTGATAGGACTGAATCAAATGGTGAGGTCATTTCTTTCATGGGTGTGTAGATTGAAAATGTTGATCACTCAAAAATAAATTCTCCCCAAAATAGTCCGAATTTAGATATTTACAAAAACTCCCTTTACCTGTAAGATTTTGTACCAGCAAAGGTGACAGAAATAGTATCGCACACAAATCTAAAGCGTGATTTTTTTGTCAGTGGACTTCACAGAGAAGGCAAATTTTCAACCTTGTTGAGAACATAAGGTCTATAGTACTAAACTAAAACTATGGTGTTGTCAGAAAAATACATTTACAATTTTTTGTTTAATTTTCAGGAACAACCCATGTGGAATCAGATACAGAAGGATCCAGAGAAGTTTGAGCTCTTCTTCATGATATCCAAAATAAACGGTAATATTTTCAAATTTCCAGGATATTCAAAATACATATTTACCAATGCTGGTCCTTATTACCTTATGGCTGTTATTTTATTGAGAGAATAAAAGTAATTCATTCTCATCTTATTCATGTACATTTTATACAATACAAAGTAAATTTTGACAATTTATATATTATAAATGGAAAAGCAGTTTATGAAAAAGCATAAATTATTCCAACTTGGTTTATGTACATGCTCGGTTTATGTACATGCTCGATTTATGTACATGCTCGGTTTATGTACATGCTCGGTTTGTGTGCATGCTCGGTTTTGTACATGCTCGGTTTATGTACATGCTCAGTTTATGTACATGCTCGGTTTATGTACATGCTCGGTTTATGTACATGCACGGTTTATGTACATGCACGGTTTATGTATATGCACGGTTTTGTACATGCTCGGTTTATGTACATGCTCCATTTATGTACACGCTCGCTTTATGTGCATGCTCGGTTTATGTACATGCTCGGTTTATGTACATGCTCGGTTTATGTACATGCACAGTTTATGTACATGCTCCATTTATGTACACGCTCGGTTTATGTACATGCTCGGTTTATGTACATGCACGGTTTATGTACATGCTCGGTTTATGTACATGCTCGGTTTTTGTACATGCTCGGTTTATGTACATGCTCGGTTTTTGTACATGCTCGGTTTATGTACACACTCGGTTTATGTACATGCTCGGTTTTTGTACATGCTCGGTTTATGTACATGCTCGGTTTATGTACACGCTCGGTTTTTGTACACGCTCGGTTTATGTACATGCTCGGTTTATGTACATGCACGGTTTATGTACATGCTCGGTTTTTGTACATGCTCGGTTTATGTACATGCTCGGTTTATGTACATGTATGAATGGAGTATAAATGACTTTCCTTCCTTTTGATTTAATATTTTAAGATTCATTCAATGTAATATGATAAATAATGATAAAGAAATATTGAATTTTATTGTATGTTTATATGAGACATGGGTCAATATTGTCATAGCAACGAATGGAAACAAAGGAGCCATAAATGCATTGTGATGCCATTCTTAGGATGCCATATTTGGCAACTTAATGTTATATCAGTTTATATGAAGTAAAGAATATTGATGAAGTCAAATTGACAAACTCGCTTGCATTGTACAAGTGAAATTAAAGTTATGCAAACATACATACATGTATGAAACATATGTAGAAATAACAGCTTCTAGCATGTTTGTTTTTTTTTTTTTAACAGAGCTTGAACTCCAAAAGAGGGGCTTTCGAACCGTGGACTATTCTTTCTTTGAGAAAGACCCTTTGAATAAAACCATGCCTTGGGAGAGAGTGTTCTGTCTAAGATGCAAGAAAAATAGGAGAATATGCCCATGTGGACCTTTTAAAAAATTTGTGGAGTTAGAGCCTACAGCAATGGAACCTGTCACCATCACAAAGAGAGAGGATTTGGACCTGAGGCACAGAACTATTGATAAAAAGCCCGTTCTTCAAGATTTCCTGAATAAAGAGTTTGAACGCCATTCCATTCTGAAAGAAAGAGACAGGCAGAGATTAGATGAAATCAGTGCCAATTTAAAGAAAATTCCAGAAGGTGAAGAGGTTGATCTCAAAACTAGGGAGGAAATTAAAGGTTTCTTTGAAGCTGTCCTAAAAAAGAGAAGGAAATGTGATGAGGAATTTGTTCCTCCAACTGAACAAGCTATAAAGGAAAAATTTCAGTTAGAAAAGGAGAGGTTATTGAAGAGGATGATTGTAATGGGAAGGGACAGAGGAGTGGTAAAGGAAATGCATGAAGAAGTGAAAATAAAGAAGGAAGCTGATGAGGAAAAGAGGCCTAGTGGAGGTGTGGAGGAAAAGAGGCCTAGTGGAGGTGTGGAGGAAAAGAGGCCTAGTGGAGGTGTGGAGGAAAAGAGGCCTAGTGGAGGTGTGGAGGAAAAGAGGCCTAGTGGAGGTGTGGAGGAAAAGAGGCCTAGTGGAGGTGTGGAGGAAAAGGGGCCTAGTGGAGGTGTGGAGGAAAAGAGGCCTAGTGGAGGTGTGGAGGAAAAGAGGCCTAGTGGAGGTGTGGAGGAAAAGAGGCCTAGTGGAGGTGTAAAGGAAGATATAGCAGAGAAGAAAAGTAATGATGCAAACAAAAACAAAGATAAACTTGTCAAAACAGAAAAGGATGTTTGTATTCAAAATGAAAGTAGAGTTGAAACAAAAACACAATCTATAAGTAGACCAAACGAGGAAGTAGGGGGAATAGAAATTAAAGATAGGAGTACCAACCTTAATGATGATGATGGTGCAGAAAAACAGAGAGATCACACAGCCGAAGAAGAGGAAATCAAAGAAGAGGAGAAGACGGTGGAAAGTGTAGAGAACAGAGAAAGCATAGCAGTAGACGAAGGACTTGAGAGCATTTCTGATGAAAGTGATGAAAATTGGGTAATTATGCTGCAAAACAAACATCTATGTGTTTTATTTATGAATTCA
This sequence comes from Ostrea denselamellosa, assembly GCA_024699665.1. Lineage (NCBI taxonomy): Eukaryota > Metazoa > Mollusca > Bivalvia > Ostreida > Ostreidae > Ostrea > Ostrea denselamellosa. The sequence continues at coordinate 5,742,426 of JAMZEH010000068.1, forward strand.
TTTTGATGGACTTTGGTAACATTTACAAATACTGAAATCCATTTCATACTGTTGTAATCCATGCAGTTGTTGTTTTTATAGTAGTAACAATGCAGCAGGATAACCTGTTGAATGCATTACCTGCACATCTTAAAACAAAGTTGATGATTTTTATACGCCCGTCATCAGAAAGGGTATATTATGTTACGGCACTGTCCGTGCAGCAGGCTGGCTGTTTTCGTCTGAGTTCCTGTTTTCTGGACTTTTTTCCGTAATGGATGCATGTACAGGATTGAAATGTGGTCACAATTTCTCTCTCAAAAAGTATGAGTTAGTTGCATTTCAGCTGGATTGGTGAACTATGAACTACTTTAGGGCTAAATATAGGTCAAAAGTTTTCCATACTTTTTCCGTTATGGATACAGATATTGACCTGAAATTTAGTCATAAACTTCCTCATGGGGATCTGTGTTAGAATAGGTTCTCAGTACACCTTACTAGTCATAAGAGGTGACTAAATAGGGCAGTCCATTGGATGAAACCACAAAAACCGAGGCTCCGTGTCACAGCAGGTGTGGCATGATAAAGATAAAGATCCCCCCCCCCCCCTTTGCTCAAAAGTGTTAAGTGCTGAGCATAGGCCTAAATTTTGCAGCCCTACACCAATAATGGTGTCATCTCTATATCAGTGAAAAATTCTCAAGTGGGACATAAAACAATATACAATCAGCCGATTAATCCTCTCGGAGGAATGCAAGTTCAGTTTGCATTTCAGCTGGATTGGTCTGTCTGTCCATCCATGTGTTCATTCAAGGTCATGTCAGCTGGATTGGTGCTCCATGACCTACTTTAAGGCTTTTCTATTAATATGTGATATTGATTCAGCTTGATATTGCAGGTTGAATTTCACTGTTTGACCTTTGGTGACATGCATTTTGCTGTACTCTTGTTAAAGTTAATTTTTTTTTTAAGAAATGTAAAGTTAAATGATGATTATGTTCATTTTAGGAGAGCATGGACAGTGATTCAGCTGATGAGTATCAAGACGCCAATAAAAGCATGCCTTTAGAAAATGATGCAGTGGATGATTCTACGGCTTCAGATAACACACAGGTTGCTGAGCAGGAGAGCTGTGGACTGACAGAGACAACAGAAGAGACCTTGACTGGGATAAAACAGAGAGCAGCCCAAAACTCAGAAGCAGAGAATATGGAGGATTGTCTGAATACAACTGAAAATGAGGCCACTCAGTCAGGTGTGGTGAACGGTCAGGTAAACAAGGCAAAGGAAGCAATTCAATCAAATATGGGGGAGGAGACAGGAGATACTCAGCAAGTCGAGACAGAAGAAAGTCAGTCAACTGTAATTGAAGGAAATCAGTCATCTTTAACTAGAGAAAATCAGCCATCTGTGACTGAGAATGAACCAAACATGACTAAAGAAAATAAGTCATTATTTCTGGAGAAAGCTCAACTGACTCTCAAGAGAGAAGAAAATTTGGGAAGTAAGGAAGATCCAGTAATCCGGCCATCTGTAACAGACCAAGAGCAGTCAACCATAACAGAACAAAAACAAATCCGGCCATCTGTAACAGACCAAGAGCAGTCAACCATAACAGAACAAAACCATTCAACTGTAACACATCTTGAGAAACCAACCACTGACAATCGGAGTCAGTCCATGGAAAAAGTTCTGGTAGCATCATTCAGCAAAGAGCAAACGTCAGCGCAGGCAGACCAAATAACAAGTACAGAAATGAAACCAGTTCTTCAGACAGAGACATTCAAAGGAGACCTAAAGACGTGCTCATATTGTGAGACAGAGGAACCAGCGGCTAAAACATACAAAAAATGTCTCAAGTACGTCTACTTGGACTTGATGAAAAATGTTGAAATTCATTTTGAAGTACTGTGTTTGGTTAAATTTCTGCCCAGACTCTGAAAAACAATTTTGTCCCATTGTAAAGCTGTATGGTCTGATGTTCATCTGTTATTTTTTGTACAAAATTACTTTATAGGAGATGAATTAGTTATTAACTTTCCCTTAATTACATGCTTGAAAACATTTGCATGTAAAAGAAAACAGTCAAAAAATTATTGAAAAGGTAAATAGTGTGAAGCCATATTGATACGTACAGTCTGTTGGATGTCTATAAATTGCCCCATGCGCATGATTCAGACACCACCATTTTAAGGATTTGAAAGAGCGTAAATCAATGAATTATGAATGGGTATTTGATATTTTTATTTCTGTTAAAATTATGGCACATTACTGTAGTAACAAAATATACAGCTTTACACAAAAAAGACTACCCCTTCTTCTTCTTCTTCTTCTTCCCAATAATGGCCACCATCAACATGTTGATTATTTTGCCTGGCTTGCAAGTCTGAACTGAACACGTGACGGTCACTGGATTTGTATTGAAAATGGCCAAGTGATAATTGTTTGTAAGACTGATTTAAACCCAAATAATCCTGGTTAAAACACGTGAAGTAAATGATGTCATATTGTACAGCGTCACAAAACCTATGTGTGATGATTTAAATGTGTTTTAATGTGGTGGATAAAATTTGTCAAAGTTCAGACCATACAACTTTGAATTTGCCAAAGAAGCAATGAATAAATTAAAAAAGCCATCCAGTTTCAAATTTGCCCATGGGGAATGAAGTAAGCAAAAATAAGATGGGATTGAAATTTCCTTGTATTCAGCACTTCAGAAACTTTTTTAAATCTGAAGTTGAAAAATTTAAATTCTTGCCCAAGGATTTACAATGACTGGAATATACTTAAATTTTATCGCTTTATTTTTTAAAAATCATATAGAGTAAGTTATGTATTTCTCTGCTTTTTTAGATGCAAGCAAGAAGGAATTATAAGTGCCAGATATTACTGTGGGAAAAATTGCCAATGTAAGTCTTAAAATTATTTTAGATATTGTCAAAATTTATATGTAGTTTCTCATTGTATTGAATTTGCTTGACATATGAAATATCCTCTTAATCTTTTTCTTTAAATTTTAGCATTGGATTGGAAGTTACGTCATAAAGAAGAACATAAAAATCAGCTCCTGGACTGAGAACAGAGTCGTCAGACTTCAAAATAATTTAAAAACTGACTTCCTTTATAACAGTCTACATATGTAGTTTAACTATCACGTCATAGAAAAACAGTTAAATTAAAACCCACATAATGTGCAAATCGGAATAGATACATGTACCTGATACAACTCAAAGTTTATTTCTCAACAACGTGTTGTTTCCACCTTGATGTTAATTTCACAAATAATTTCACAAATTTTTCCTTCAACAAATGAACCGAAAATCAAATGTTGTGGAGATTGATTATTTTGTATATTGTTTTCAAGCAGGACGTAAAACAATATACAATCAATCTCAATAATATTTTATTTTTGGTATGTTTGCGGAAGGAAAAATTTGTGAAATTAACATCATATTGGAACCCAGGATTGGAATAAAAACAGACTGATCTTTCAAAAATACGAAAATAAAATGGAGTGAATTCAAAGCTTTGTATGATAATTGTGTTTCTTGACATTCCTTACCTACGTTTTATTTGAAATGTGTATATACCATGTACTGCTTTAAATTCATTCCTGTTTATTTTCTTGTTAAATTTGCATTCATGTAGTTTTCAAATTTATGATTTGTCCAATCTGTAGAAATGTTATGGGTTAGATCCGATTTACTGCATGCAGTTTTTTGATTTCACGATTTTGGCATACAATAAAAGTAATCAGGATTACTTTGCTGTGACAAGGCTAAACTTGTTGATTTTAATGTAAATTGTAGATTCCAGCATGAAACTTTAACCTGTGGAAACACTGTGTATAATTTTTTATGTCACCTGAGTTATTCGGCTGGTCTTTTGTTATGCCGGCTGACTGTGTATAACTTTTGATGTCACCCGAGTTATTTGGCTGGTCTTTTGTTATGCCGGCTGACTGTGTATAACTTTTGATGTCACCCGAGTTATTCGGTTGGTCTTTTGTCATGCCAGCTGACTGTTGTGTTTTTAATTTTTGAACATTTTCAACAGGAACTACTTGAATTTTTGTCACCAAACTTGAAATGTTGCCTCTTTAGAGATATGTAAACAAACATTGTTAGCTTGGGAGTTCTGGGGGTGGGGCCAAAACTGTGAATGATGATGCCATCTTTAACATCTTCTGCTTTATACCTAAACATGCAGCAGACAAAGTGCAGAGTTATTATGAGCCTAGAGATATGGCAAACCAGAAGTGAAATTCATGATTCCAGGGACATGGGTTTAGGATAGGCTGAATAACACAAATGAATAGGTTACATAGAGAAAATGTATTTTTTATCTTTCAAAATCTTCATTACTCAAGGACATGTAGCTGATAAACTGAAGGGATAGTTCTATTGAGTCTTAGACCTCTACCAAACCATGTGACCCGAAGTCAGAGGTTTAGACCCAGGGCGAGTGTATATGGTTCGTGTACTGAAATAATTTTCTGATGAACATTTAGCAGACAAACTGGGTTTACAAGCCCAGCAAACTAATTCCACGTCTGTCCATTTTTTATTCATCCACTTTGTGTTTGGGCCAAAACCTGCCATTGGAAGCCATACATCTCATACTTATCACAATGTTATAATCAGGTGCCAAGGTCATTTGTCAAAGGTCAAGAATCAAAGATATTTTTGTCATACACCACTACATTAAAAGACCACAAAAAGGTTGCTGGAAAAAAAGGCCATGGAACTGGTGTGTTCTGACCTTGAACCAATGACATTTAATCAATGTTGAGGTCAGTGTGTAAAATTAAAGAAAGTTTCCGAAGGTCATACATTTGCGATTGAGAGGTATTAAAATTGTATAATTGGAGTAAAATATGCTGTTAACTAGGCAATGAAATAAGGTCAGACTCAATGGTAAAAATGTGTGAATATTGTTTACAAAAGATACTGAGGCATACTTTGAACCTAATCATTTTGACCAAGATGAGAATGATTAATTTTATCCTGAAAGAAGAATTAGAAATAATGGTCCACACATTAGATCACCATTGATTGACATCATGCACTCAAAATGCAGCACTTTGAATGAGGTTTCTTTTGAGTGATACTAGGATCACCCTTAAGGCCTGTATTTTTCATGTTTTTGGTGAATTATGTAAAGTTTAGAATATTATTTCATTTATTTTTTGCATCTTTTTTAAAGATTATTGTGTTGTTTGTATACATTAACATTTCCATTGTTTTTGATCTCATGAAAAATTGAAATGACAGACATATCATCATATATGTGTTGTAGTTTTAAACAATGCGTGTATGAATACATATAAGTATAGTACATTTATTTTTACAGCTGGGAATTTGGACAGAAGTGAAAGAAAAATATAAATATAATTTTTAAAAATATTGATAAAGGTGTGTACTACAACACTTCACATCGTTAACATGCTTCATAAAGTACACCATCACATTTCATATTCTCATGTTTTTTAAAAAGTGAAATTCATTTCTTCTCATATTTTTTAGCTCACCTGAGCTGAAGGTGAGTGATCTTTTCTGATCAAAACTTTCCTTTGTCGGTGATGTTGTTGGCATAAACTTTTCACACTTTCATCTTCTCTGGAACCACTGGGTCAATTTCAATCAAAGTTGGCAAAAACATCCTTGGGTGAAGAGGATTCAAGTTTGTTCAAATGAAGGGTCATGCCCCCCTTTAAGGGCAGCTGATAACAAGAATGTACATGTATGGTGGGGTCATTTAATGATCTTCTCAAGAACCATTGGGCCAGAAAAGTTGCAGTTTACATTGAAACTTCCTGACATAGTGCAGATTCAAGTTTGTAAAAAGTTAGGGGCCTTGGGGGTAGGATGAGAACACAATTGGGGATGATATATTTAGTTTTATATGCGAAAATATAGGAAAACATCTTTATATATCTTAAGAACCACTGAGCCAGAAATGTACAATTTTACATGACAGCTTTCTGACATATGGCAGATTCAAGTCTGTTAAAATAATGGCCCCCTGGGGTAAGGTGGGGCCACAATAGAGGATCAAAGTTTTATATGCGAATATTGAGGGTAAGTCTTTAAATATGTCAAATGGGGATTCAGGCGAGCGATGTGGCCCATGCACTTGCTTTGATTTACATGTAATATTCACGTGCAGTAAACTTTATTTACACGAGTTTGTCACGTTTTTTCCTATTCTAGTGCTTGCACATATATGGTATTTCGTTTGTTATTCTATTCCAGAGGAATGTTGTTGTATTGAAAATATTTTATTTGTTTTTCAACTTGTCAATACGTATCATTTTAATGTTTGAATGTTTTACTCGATATCAGGAAATCCGTTCAGTTATATGTTTCTTTCTGTATATTTAATAAGTCAATATTAATATTATGTCATTAAGCTATTTGAGAAACTTGAATTCTAACATTTTTGTCCTTCCCCTTCCGAAGTTCGAAAGATATATATGTTAGATAATTTATCACTTTAACGTACCATTTCTTGCTGTTTAATTAATAAGCTGTTTTATTTCAAGTACCAATCCATTAAATATTGTCCTTCTGACAGTGTTGTAGTTATTTGCTGCAGTTTGATTTTCGTTTTGTTTGACACACACTCTGTTCCATTGGTTGATCGATTAAATATTGTTTAACGTCCCGCTCGAGAATTTTTCACTCATATGGAGTCTTCATCATTGCCGGTGAAGGGCTGCAAAATTTAGGCCTATGCTCGGCGCTTATGGCCTTTGAGCAGGAAGGGGGGGGGGGGGGGGGCTCTTTATCGTGCCACACCTGCTGTAACACGGTGGCTCGGTTTTTGCGATCTCATCCGAAGGACCACCCAATTTAGTCGCCTCTTATGACAAGCAAGGGGGTATTGAGGATCTATTTTAACAACCCGGATCCCCACTGATCTTATGTTATTTGAAGAAGCTAAAGCTAGTCTATACTTGGATATTTCAATACCAGAATATAGACTGAATTCTATAATCATGGATGTTGCCCATCACAAAGTTTTTAAACCACCGCGGGTTAAGGATCATATTCCTTCTAAATAATATCGGCAATTCCTTGAAAGAAAATTTACACTGGAATAGATGCCGCCAACATAAGCAACATTCTTTGTCATAAAAAAGTTCAGTCTTGTATTCCAGCACAATTCAAGTCTACGCCCTGTATTTTCTACAAATATACTTCCACTATGGCATCCGAACTTTTGGATTACAAATCATCTTTACAGTGCCTAGTTATAGACCATTTTATGCGTAATCTACCCACGTGTTCTTCATCTTCATTCAACTATAGTCCAGTTCATCTCTCGGTCATTGCATGTCCACTGAATACCCTCAGGGGGATAATCCCCTCATTGTATTCCTAATAACAAAAGAATCCATTGTTTACCCCATACAGACATTATACTACTAATATTTTCCCGCCAAAAGGTTGGTAAGCGTTTGGCGCGTTTTATAGTCGGGGGACTTTAGACTAGGATTGGATTTTGTCATATTGTCCATTAGCTTTGAACTGTTCAGACGTCTAATTTTTAGGTGTAGTTCGAGAATTATTTCGACATCTGGGTATGTTGGGTTTTTCATTGATTTTTCGGAAGCAATATTCGGTTTCGCAAGTGGCGTATTTAATTGTATTCTAATACCTAACAAAATGCCTGTTTAACCTTTATTGCAGTTGCACCGCAGGGATGTTAATTAAGATATTATAAAAGTCTATAACTTTGGTAAGTTATACTGTTCAGAGCGTTCGTTTAAGTAATATAAACAATAATTAAAGCAATAATATAAATGACTTGCTTTTAAACTTATTTTCATCACTTACGAGATATCAATGAGTTCAGTAAATCACTTTATAAAATTGTGCTTTTGAATATCATTTGATGTAACTTTGTGCTCAGTCTCAAATGACACAATGTATATGTAATGTATATGCATATGATGTGATGTACATTTTCATGTCATTTTGAGATGTGGCTTTCTGTAACTTATTTGATTTATTAATTTATCTATACCGAGTGGTTAACTGTACCTGTCAAGTCCGGCATTGATGATATATATATATATATATATATATATATATATATATATATATAAACGAACTTTTAAGCGGATTCACCCTGTTGTGTGTTATACCAACACAGTGTGAGTTACTTGGACTCGGGGGGGGGGGGGGGGGGGGGGGGGGCATTAACTCTAAAACCTCAGAGGAGTCATCATCCAGAGTGCCACGCAGCCCGGACGTAAGTATGAATTGTTCCGTGCAGTCTACAATAAACGAAACTGAACCAAACCATTTCTGTCATTGCTGTGGATCGAGACCGAACAAAGAGGTTATTTCTATTCATTTATTATTTTGATTTGTACATATTTTTGGTTAATTTTCTTTGTTAAATTTTCTGTTTAATTTTTTTTTTAAATTTATAACTCATCACCTCTTCATATACAGTCTCGTTTAAAGTCAGCAACTTGCAAAGTCTATGGTCGTGATAACGATCTAGTAGTTTGTCAGTACAACCTCCCATTAAGTCAAATGCTGTCTGTCGTACTTACTCAGTCCTCTTCGAAATGAAAAAGTCGCATGGGCCTAGATCTGGAGAGTATGGTGGCTGTGCCAAAATAGTAACTTTCAAAGTTTGCTTCACAAGCTCAGATGTGTGCGATGGAGCATTATCATGAATTAGACGAAGAATCATAAATCATAACACAGGGCGTGGTGTCTTTTATTTCAAGTTCACTGGGATAGATCGAATCAGCATATGGATGAAAATGATCATTGTTAATAGATAAAACGTCGTCGATATAACTAAATGTCGAATTGAAGGCGACTGCAAGAGGTTTGTTCTTCTCATGCAGAAGCTTGTGAATAAATTCTACTTCATAAGAATATGAAAACAGGTCAGCTAAGAAAGGAGCACAATTCGTGTTCATGGGAATTCCAACAGACTATTGGAAGACCCGATCACCAATTACTACAAAGATATTGTCATTGAGGTACTCCAACATCTTTTTAATATCAACTTCAGAGTACTTGTGCGTGGAGTCAGAGTAGTGTTTAACAAAATAATTTTTTGAATGACTAATCACTAGATATGAATATTTCTCTATAATCATTTTTGTTGAAGAAGCATTTGTATATGATGTCAAAAAGTCTAGTCGTTAACTTATCGTGAGTTGTGGTCGTGTACTTACTTACTTAGTCCTCTTCATGCCATGTGGCACATAAGGCAGCTACACATTCCTTCTACCCAGTTCTGTCCTTTGCTGTAGCTGCCACCGTTTTCCATGTTAGCCCTATCTGGTTTAGTTCACTTTCCGCTGTTCTACGCTATGATGTTATTGGCCTTCCCCTCTTTCTTTTGCCGTCGGCTGTCCAGAAGATAACTTCACTGGTGATGTTGTGCTGATCTTTCCTTAGCACATGGCCGACCCATCTCTATTTCCTTCTCGCAATTTCCACTATGATGCCTTCCTGTCTGGACCTTTCTCTGAGTTCTTTGTTAGACACCATATTAGGCCATCTGATTTTATATATGGTCCTTAGACATCGATTTACAAACATTCTCAATTTCCTTGTGAGAACTTCCAGCGTTCCGATCCATACAGTATTACAGATTCTACGTTACTATTGAAGATCCTCAGCTTTGTCCTGATGGTCATTTGGGAAGAGTTCCAAACTGGTTTCTAAGATGGTGAACACATGGCGAGCCTTGTTTATTCTTGATTTTATATCCTCATCAGTGCCTCCTGGTGTTGTTTACTTTCGCAAGGTTGGTGGTCTCTACCCGGGTACATTGTTTCTCTCCTCCACCTACAAAAACTGGACGCCATCAGGTAACTGAAAAATCGTTGAGTGTGGCGGAAAACAACAATCAATCCTGGTGTTGTTACACTGCTTCCCCGGTATGTGAAGGCGTCTCCATTTCCTTGCACTGGGCTGTTATTCCTTGCATTCATTCTCATTACGTCGGTCTTCTTTTGATTGATGTTTAGGCCTAATCTTATAGATGTTTCATGGAGTTTGGTTGTTTTCTCCTGTTTATGTTGGTGTGTGGATGAGATGAGATAAAGGCCGTTGGCGTAATCCAGGTCATCCAGTTTGTCTTCCATCCTCCATCTAATGCCTCTGTCCTGTTCTTTGGTGGGTTTCCTCATGATCCAGTCTATATATAGCCAGTACGAACAGTAGGATGATAATGTACATCCTTGTTTCAGTCCCTATGTTACTAGGAACCAGTCTGTTTGGACATTGTCAACTACCACACTACATTGAAGTCCATCTTGTAGTACCCTGATGACATCAATAATCTTCTATGGTAGGCCATCTAATTTTAGGATCTTCCACAAGTGTTCCCGATGTACACTATAGTAAGCCTTCTCAAAATCCACAAAGTTGGAGATAGCAAGAGGACAGCCATTCTATCGACTGTTCTAGAATGTTCCGCAATACACAGATCTGATCACAACATGATCTTCCCGGCTGAGGTGGGTCTCCTTTATTCAGAACAGATCTAAAATGCTCAGCCCATCTTTTCATGACATCACTGCCCTTAGAAGGGATGCTGCCATTCTGGTCTTTCACCACATTTGAGTTGTTAGTAAATTTCCTAGACATATTTTGGTGATTTTATAGAGTATTTGGATTTGGCTATTTCCAGTTCTCGCTGTTTCCTCAGCTCTACATGCGTTGTCTTCGATACGCTTCTGTCTGTCTCATCTTGCACTCCTCTTAGCCTCTCTATCTTTGGCCTTTTATGACTCGGATAAAGCTTCCAGCCCTGAGCTATCCTTATAATTTAAAATTTTTGATCTGTCGTGTTTCATATCAATTGTTAGTTAGGTCGTTCTTGGCACACTGATTCTGACTACACTCCGGTTGCCTGATCAAGACATAGGGCTTATGACGGTTGTTGCAGGTCGACAGGGGATGCTTACACCTCTTAGGCACGCTCCCACCTCTGGTATATTCAGAGGTCCGTGTTTGCCAAACTCTCTGATTTTATTTCATTTAGGATTTATGAAATTAGTCACTTTTCGTTATCTTCGGTTTTACAGATATCTAAATATTTTCACTCGGAACACTTTTACAAGTGCATTTTCCGAAGGCATTTGGCGGCAAAGTATGGCCACAAAGAAGACATTGAATTTATTGACGCAAGTGTCAAATTTGAATGCAACCTCTTGACAATCATCAAGACTATTTAACAAGTATAGGGGATTCCCAATAAATGTAACAAATACGATGTAAAGCAAACCATTTAGAAATGTTCATGTTTTTTATATTTAAGACCCCCCCCCCTCCCCCCCCCCCCCCCCCCCCCCCCTCTTTGTAGTCAGTCCTTCACGTCGTTCATTGTGATTGATTAAGGTTATTGTTCACACTTTTTATATATATATGATATTTCATTGCCATAACGTAGCTTTCATCTCCGAAGAAATAAAATAGTGGCTTATCTGTAATGTATATGAAATGACTAATTTCAATTTTGCTATTTGTATTTTGACGTTACCTGAGTCAACACAATTTCAACTGGTCGACATGTTGTGATATCCGTCGTGCGTTAACAATGTTTAAATTCTTGATAACAACCATTCCATGTCTTTTTAAATTTGAAATTTGGTATGAAGCATCTTTAGAAAAATGAGAGGGGGTGGGGGACAACATCTTCAATTTCAGGACTCCGCGACCTTAGGGCTATGAGGCAAGAACAGCCAAACATTGACCAATTATCAAAATCTTCCTTCAACTTCAAATCTTTGGAAAAAAGAAATGCATATTGAGAGAGAGAGAGAGAGAGAGAGAGAGAGAGAGAGAGAGAGAAAGAGAGCGCCACCACAATTTTAAATTTCATGATCCCTGGACTAGAGATTCCTGGTCTAGACGGGGTCAAACTTTGTATATTTAATGTATATGTGTAAATCATTTAAACAACTCCTTGATGCTATTGACACTAAATTGAAAGTAAATATTTGGAAAGAGTATGTAGTCCTATACCAAACTTATAGATTTCAGGATCCCAGTAAAGAGAGGTTTTGGTTTCATGGTGGGGCCAGAATTTTCGTAGTGATCATTGTCTTTATCATTTGAAAGACTTCTTCAAGTTTGCTGAAACGGTATGAAAACGAAATGCATATTTAGGATAAACAGGAAAAGGATGTATCAAAACCGTGAATTTCGCAAAACCCAGGGTTTTGACTCAAGAGCGGGTCCAATTTAGTTGCATCTTGTTACAATCTGATTAAAATGAGATCCTAAGATGTAGTGTAGCGATCTGCGTCAGCGGATCTGATTTTAATCAGATTGATCTTATCAATGCAAAAGTTCTCGACGTTTAAAATGTCTATAAAAATTATCTTCCTGTAAACAATCTAGTTTGTTTACATGAAGGTAAGTTTTTTTTTATTAGAGATATTTTAAACGTCAAGTGCCTGTGTATAGGCAGTGACACTGTTGTTGATTTGTTTGACACTGTTGTTGATTTATTTGACACTGTTGATTTATTTGACACTGTTGTTGATTTGTTTGACACTGTTGTTTAATGCAAGAAATTAGATATGTAGAACATGAATTTTTCTTCCTCTAGATTTCATTGCCCTTTTGACTAGTGATACTTTTAACTAATACTCACGTAACCGATAAGTCCTGTTGGCCTCTTGTTCAGATAAACATATTTTTAAAATGTGTTTTGCATATATTTATCTGTCTCTAAGTCAGGATATAAACAAAAAACTTGCCGTGTCCTTTAGCCATACATATAGATATATCGATGACGTCTTATCAATCAACAATCATAATTTCCATAATTATGTCCATTTGATATATCCCGATGAACTCGAAATAAAGGACACTACAATATCTGAGGTGTCTGCTTCATATTTGGATATTTTACTTAATATTGACTCTAATGGCAGACTGACAACTTCATTATATTACAAGCGTGATGACTTCAACTTTGCAATCATCAACGTTCCATATCTATGTAGTAATATACCACTTTCGCCTGCTTATGGTGTGTATATCTCCCAGTTGATTCGATACGCGAGAGCATGTCATGCGTATGAGAATTTTTTAAAGCGAGGTCAACTACTGACAAAAAAAATTGACGTTGCAGGGTTATAACGAATCTCGTTTGAAGTCATCATTTCGCAAATTTTACGATCGCTATAATGACCTTGTTTGCGATTACAAAGTGTCTCTTGGACATGTTGTATGATTTGGTTCACACCCTTTGTTAGACTGTCATTTTTCATACTAACTTTGACTACGGATAATCCCGTTTACCTAATTTCGACTAAGGGCTAACGGCGGGTGTGACCGGTCAGCAGAGGATGCTTACTTCTCCATGGCACCTGATCCTACCTTCGCTTTGTCGGAGGTCCGTGTTGCCCTACACTCGAACTTGTATATGTCTTGGGGATTTATGATTACGATTTACACATTGTTTACTTCGCCATTCGATATCATGTATATACAAGAATTTTCAAAGAAGGAATCATATCAATATTGATACATTTTCATTTTCAGTGTTTTCGTTCTTAATATCTTTACAAATTGTAATGATAGCCATTTCTTAATGAATGTTTTACAGTTATAAACAATGCGCGTATGAATCTTAGAAAATATAGTGCATTTAATTTAAGGAATGTGAATCCCGACAATATGAAAACAAGAATGTAAGAAATGAATTGTGACGCTTCACACCAGCATGAAGTGTTTACGCTTGAAGAAAAGAATGGCGGTTTGAAGAGTTGTAGTTCATGGCCTTATGCATTTTCAAAACTGAAATTGACTTCTTTTGAAATAAACGAGATGGAACATAATTATCAATATTTTAGAGAAGCTTGGCTTATGTACAATTCAATAGCTAAAATTGATACAGAACACAATATTTTCAAATAAACATTTCATGCTTACAAGGTTAATTTTTAAGACATTCACAAATCATCATACCAATAACAAGTACAGAAATGGGGAGGTTTTATTTAAAGTTCCAAAAGCCTTAAAGTTGAAGATGCTTAGTAATGCATATTTTATGGCTTACGGGCTATCTTAGAAATGTCTTACAGCAAATAGTTCACTATTTGTTTTAGTAAATATGCGCAAGACAATATAGTGCTCTTCCGTGTATATTGACCAATATAATTAAGATGGAGATAATATAAGGTCACGAGACTAATATTAACATAGCGATGCAAATTGAAAACTATCAGTGACTGAGGTACATCTAATCCAAAATATATTGGTAAAACGTGAATTCATTCATTTTGTGATGAACCATTTAACATGAAGAGTAGTGGACATTTAAGGTCTTCCTTTTCCAACGGAAGTCCTTATTGATAATCTTAGTTTTTTTTCTGTTATTATTTTTTGTGTGCAAATTTTGTGCACGCGATTTCTCGGAGGTATGTCGACCGATTTTCGTCAAATTTTTAGGGATGATAGATATTCACTTAAACTTGATAGTCATTTTTTTTTTTATTTTGAACACGTCAATTATTAAGATACTGACGTTTTTCCGATTTTTTGAGGGTCAGTGTGTCTCCGAGTGTCCTCGGAAACTATTCTTGATATCAAGTTAAAAATTTCAGCGATTGTAGAGTGGAATTCGTAGATGTGCCTAATCGCATTCATTTTTTTTAAATCCAAAAAATGTTAGAGCTTGGTAGGGCTCGAAAAAAAGTCGCGGCAGGCGATTAAAATCAGACTTTCATTAGCTGTGTTTTATTTTGATTGTCGCTTCAAGTAACAATAAAAATAATATCAATTGAAGGTTTAATTTTACTCACACATGTTAAAATATGAAAATATCTCTTAATAACACAGCCTCATGCACTAACCAAGAAGTCATATCGACTGATATAAAAATCGGTCTTTTAAAGTTCCTCTTAATCTCCAAACATTATGTTGTTGTAAACTGAATTTAAACAAAGCATAAAATTAAAAATAAAAATAAAGCATGAAAGACATTGTACTTGTATTTCAATAAACACATGTAAATTATAGCGTATAGGGTTATTCCGGATACTCAAGTAAAGGAAGCTTCACTATAGAGGGGGGAGACTGGCTATATAGTGAGACCCCCCCCCCCCCCGGAAATCTGGCTTCCGGGGGAAGTCTCATTATGTAGCCAGTCTTCCGAGGAAAGTCTCACTATATAGCCAGTCTTCCGGGGTAGCCAGTCTTCAGGGGGAAGTCTCACTATATAGCCAGTCTTCCGGGGGAAATCTCACTATATAACATCGTACAAGACAAAAGTTCGGAGTTTCGCCAACCCTTTTAAGGATACATACCTCTGTTAAGCAAATGATGGGATTTTATGTTCACAAGACATATGCCAAACTTTGCACCTGTAACTGTTGTGGGTTTTAAGATTTCACCCAACTAAAAAAAATCCCCCGGGATTTTAGTGGGATTTTACTTCTCAACAATCCCGCCATAATCCCATAGGAGAAATAAAACTCCCACATGGAAGAAATACTCCCATGACAATTTTCAGTTTTGTTTATAAAAAAACATATGGTGTCTTTTCCGTTCAGTAGCTAGACATCAAAACCACGTGGTGATTGATGACGCGTTCCATTGGGGATGGAAGAACTTCAACATGCGCACACGGGGCGTTCAACCCTCAGTTACATGTAGATCGTGATCAACCACTCACATTGTCTCTCAAGATTGACCATTTACAGCAAGGTAACTTCTCTCTGTTGTGCATACCTGACGCTGACGACATGAATAATATAAGTAGCTTTGTCAAGAAACCTCGAATAGTAACGGTGATAATGATATTGCTTTTCTTTTGGCTACAAATGGACCAGAGGCTTGATATCTTGACCTGAAATCTTATTTCGGACGATAACTTGACAGCTTTCATTAGAGATACATTGATTTTTCTTCGATGGACAATGAACCGCAGTATTGATATTATTAACTGACACATGGCACGTGTGCTACAGTTCAGGGTCGTGCAAACTCTTATCACCAGTACAGCGGATTGATACAAACTTAGGAAGAGAAATGTCGAATTATCTGGTTATATCTGTACTGCGGATTGATACAATCTTAGACTGCAAAATGAAAAATTTAACGCTTCAGTTGGTGAAATATTTTAATGTATCCAAGTAGTGTATCTTAACGACACAGGACTTTTAATTCAGGTACGAAACCAGTCAGACATGGGTAGGCGGATCGAGACTGAGGTTGACGCTTATCATTTGTCACACAATTTGATTCATTTCTAGGAAGGGTGCCTCCGTGGCCGAGTGGTTAGAGTATTACGCTCAAAACCACAAAGCCTCTCACCTCTAGTCGGCGCGGGTTCGATTTTCGCTCGCGCCGACATATGTGAGAAAGTTTGCCAGTTTACTTTCGGAAGGTCGGTGGTCTCTTCCCGGGTATCTGGGTTCTCTCCTCCATCTACAAAAACTGGACGCCACCAGATAACTGAAAAATTATTGAGTGTGGCGTAAAACAAGAAATAATCAATCATTTCTAGGAATCATTAGATAATAATTTCAAAAGAACAGCACAAGTTTTGACACCCCACTTTTGCATTTGACAAGTCAAACCTGCAATCAGGTGGTAGAAGTAGTGGGTGGGGTGAGGGTGCGAGTGTACTGTCAAAAACCAAAAGGCAATACCAAAGTGAAACGCTATCCAGAAAATATCCCGCCCCTTCATTTTCAATATCTATAAGTATATTGTAGGATTTAAGCATGTCATCCATTAATTTTTTCTTACTCAGTAACATATATTTCTGGGATCATACCTGGATCAACCCCCTCCCCAGGTGAGAGATTAGTACCCATCTCTGGCAGAGTTTACCCCCCCCCCCCCTCCCAAAAAAAATCTTCTGTCAAGACGTAAACAACAAAAATTGTTCAGAATGGTAATCGGAATGATACGCAATCTTCCATTTTTTTTCTTGCGAAACCTAAAAGGAAATTATGGGGTAGGACCTTGAATAGGATATTCTAATTATTTCGAAACTGTAAAATTTTTGATATGTTAATCGTTGTAGAACAAACGTTGTAAGTAATGCTATGGCCAGTTTGATAACATCAAGTTTATGGGTCATGAAAGTTAAACTGAATGTTATAGAATATGCAGAATTAAAGAAAGCAATTCAACAAATCAAAGATTTTTACCAGAAAATACAAGAACTACAAATCCACTTTTACTTGTCATTCCTTCTACTATATAAAACAAGTTATAAAGTTTTGTATAAATAAAACAAGAATTAAATCGCTATCAAAATGGGATGAAACAGAAGGAGATTTTTTTTCAGAGTTAGAATGATACAATGTTTTTGAAACTCCTTTCAAAACAACCCATGAATCTGCATTGTAGTGGATACAGTATCAAATCTTACACAGAATATTTCCATGTACACAGACTTTGAATTGTTGATTCCCAAATGTTGCAAGAGGGACGTTGAAACTGCAATTATAGTACAAAGACTAGTCCAAAGTAAGTAGAAATGCAATTATAGTACAAAGACTAGTCCAAAGTAAGCAGAAATGCGATTATAGTACAAAGACTAGTCCAAAGTAAGCAGAAATGCGATTATAGTACAAAGACTAGTCCAAAGTAAGTAGAAATGCGATTATAGTACAAAGACTAGTCCAAAGTAAGCAGAAATGCGATTATAGTACAAAGACTAGTCCAAAGTAAGTAGAAATGCGATTATAGTACAAAGACTAGTCCAAAGTAAGCAGAAATGCGATTATAGTGCAAAGACTAGTCCAAAGTAAGTAGAAATGCGATTATAGTGCAAAGACTAGTCCAAAGTAAGCAGAAATGCGATTATAGTACAAGACTAGTCCAAAGTAAGTAGAAATGCGATTATAGTACAAGACTAGTCCAAAGTAAGTAGAAATGCGATTATAGTGCAAAGACTAGTCCAAAGTAAGCAGAAATGAATTAAACGACCAAAAGTAATAATTAGTTCATAGCTTTAAAAATTCCTAATTTGATTTTTCGTCTGATGTTGGAAAAATGAAATATTATGTTAATATTTATCATATAGTGGAATCATTTCCAATTTGCTGAGATCCAACAACAAGAATAGAACGTTATGTTCACCTGCAAGGGCCTTTGAGGTCAATATATTTGATTTCTCAAACATTGGGCCAAGAGTAAATGTTGAACAACATACAAACCACCGTACACACAGGGGATTCCGCCTCATTCTTTTCTCTATCACCCGTGGTTCTATTTATAACAAATCGTTCTTCTCATAAATAATGACTTATATGTACTGTCCAATCAGAATCATCATTACAAGAATGGAACTCTTCTTTTAAAAAGGTAGTATTACTTTAACCCAACAGGAATATTGTGTAACAAACGTTGTAGAAAGGAACTTACTGATTGGACAAAATCGCTTTTGGTAATCCCAGAGCAACCTATAAAACTGTCTCACTGTTTATCAATGAGAACGAGTGAATTGGTATGCATAGACCAACGGGGGACGGATAGAGGAATGACGCGTAATGCACTGTGAGTATCGGACGATGCAGATAAAATAATCAATTCTGAGACATTGTATAGATATGCACAGAAAATCAAAAATGTCATGTTCTTGCTAAAAGTTGACTTATATGCGGCACATGCAGGTGCTTGTATACCTTCAGTAGCCGGGGTCACACACGCAGCGCACACCTATTCATTAGAGTATGTAAAATTGTTGGGGATTTTCTCTCTCTTCAAGATCAATATTGGGAGAGCAGTTTGCATTTACAGTTTCTTACCATATCGATTTGCTGGCCACCATGTACTGCTCATTATACATATGTATTTATCGTAAATAGAACAACGGGCGTGAAATAAATTCTCAAATATACTGTAAATGTAATTTATCCGTTTCCGAGTGGTTAGAGCATCGCCCTCACAATCACACCTTTAGTCGGCGTGGGTTCAATTCTCGCTCGCGCCGATATATGTGAGAAAGTTTGCCAGTTTACTTTCGGAAGGCGGGTGGTCTATTTCCGGGTACATTGTATCTGGGTTATTTCTTCCACCAATAAAAAACTGGACGCCACCAGATAACTGAAAAATTGTTGAGTGTGGCGGAAAACAACAAACAATCCAATAATCACAATTTTTTAAGGTCAATTCATTCATGTATATATAAATGGGGATTCATGAAAATTTATCTGGAGTCTCGCAAAAGGACGAAGTGAAATAACTATATCCTAACGGACCCCAATATATTTATAAAAGTAATTTTCTTGTTTCATGTTAAAATTCACAAGATTCTATTAACTAACATTTGTACTTTTATGACTTAAATGTTACACGGCGTATAAATTCGCCACAAACGGTATGAAAAGGCTAAGATAACGAACAGTAATCAATCTTACAATCCCACAGAAAATACAAATCAGAGACGGCAAACACAGACTCCTGGACATACCAGAGGTGGGATCAGGTGCCTAAGAGGAATAAGCATCCCCTGTTGACCTATCACACCTGCCGTGAGCCCTATATCTTGATCTGGTAAACGGAGTAATCCGCAGTCGGAATCAGTGTACCAAAACGGTCTAACAACTATTATGAAACAGTCAGGCAGCATTTGACCTACTGGAAAGTTGTATTGGCAATCTTGATCATTATAACGACCATGGGATTTGCGAAATGCTAACTCTAGACGAGATTGTACAAACCCCTGTAACATCAACTTGTTTGTCAATAGCCTGCCTCGATTTAAAAACTGACCACATGCAATATAAGCTCTTGCGTATCGAATCAGTTCAGAGATATAAACACCAAATACAGGTGATAATGAAATATTGTTACATAGATAAGGGAAGTTAACGATGGAGAAATTGAAATAATTTCGTTTGTAATAAAGTTGAACTGTAAGTTTGCCTTCAGCATCTATCTTCAATAAAATATCTAAGTACGAAGCAGATGTGGGAGACTCTATTGTGTATTCTATTTCAAGTTCACTGGGATATATTGAATCGACATATGAATGAAAACGATCACTGTTAAAAGAAAAAACGTCATCGATATATCTAAATGCCGAATCGAAGGCCACAGCAAGATATGTTTTCTTCTTATGTAGAAGCCTTATTTACATAACTAAGAATTGTGGGTTCTGTATCTCTCTTGTAACTTGGCAATTGACATTCAAATTTTTGCTGACCGTTAGAAATACCTTAATTAAACATTGTAAACATTAAAATTGAAAAACAAAATTTGAAAATTTTCAGCTCAAATCGCGTCCATGCCCCTTTAATTAATTCGTAATTATCATTAAAATAAACTAAACTTAACTAAATAACTTATGTGATATAAGTATAATTGCGCCCCCTTTTATCTTATTTATTTATCTATTATTCCACAATAAAAGCTACGGAATAGGGTTTCTTTTTTAATTAACCGACATCCAAAGTGTCCGGATTTTCATAAAAATATAAAACTGAATGAAAAGAGGATGTATTTT
This sequence comes from Ostrea denselamellosa, assembly GCA_024699665.1. Lineage (NCBI taxonomy): Eukaryota > Metazoa > Mollusca > Bivalvia > Ostreida > Ostreidae > Ostrea > Ostrea denselamellosa. The sequence goes on from JAMZEH010000068.1 coordinate 5,762,871, forward strand.
GACAGTTTACGGCTTTAATTCGGTCATCCAGTGCGAATATTATGTTCTGAATGATAGTAGATAAATATCAGACTATGTCATTGATTTGATATATTCTATACTTTGACCTATTCTCGTATATTTGTACGTGATATGTGTGTTGGCAGAAAGCGTAAAGTCAATAGTGATACCCAGTAGTTTTACCTCATAATCACAGGAAATTTTGATTCCATTTAAATCAAAGACAATGTTTTTGTTTGTGTTTCGTTGCCAATAGAGATAACTTGTAATTTTTCTGGGTTTGCCTACATTTAGTTTGAGGAAAACCACTTAATCAGCGATCTACTCTTATCTGAAGTGCTGCTATACTCTGATCTAAAGATTTGGCCGAATTTTATAAAAATCACCTCCATAATTGTAAAGATTGAATTAAAAGGTCGTTGATGAAGATGTTAAAGAGTAAGGGGCCAATGATAGATAGCTACTTAACATTTCTTGAGCTGATTTGGAGTGGTAATAGGCCTTTAGTTTTAGAGGAATTAAATCATGATGAAGGCAATCAAAAATTTTATAGAGGACCTTTAGAATTGCTGCTCTCTGCTCACTTTTATCTAATACTTTCTTCCAGTCTTCATTTTACTTTTAAGAAAGTGACGTGACGCCCAAAACATGACCGAAAAGCAGCCTATATATATATGACCGAAAAGCAGCCTATATATATATATATATATATATATATATATATATATATATATATATATATTAATCGATTTTCAGTTCTTTTTAGAGATTCGGAAGGACACTTACACGTCTATAATTGCCTTTCTCTTATGAACTATTCGTCTTGTGTATCGCGGTCACTTGTGCTATTTTAAGTTATTAGGGGATGTTGATGCTGATAGTGACAGGTTGATTAATTGGGTGAAAGGTTTGCTGATAATTGGCATGGGTAAAAATTCTGGAGAACTTCCATCAATACCAGTGGCCTTTTTCCATTCATTCGATTAATACTCTTTATTACAAAGTATCAATTAATAGCTGAAAAGACAAAGGAGCTTTGTAGTGTTATTTCTTACATATTTGGAAGGTTTTCATCAACTTGCTCTGCATCTTCAATGTTTGGCAACGTTTATGAAAAAATGAATAGTTTACCACTCTTAGTAAAACATGTTGCCTTCCTCATTTTTATTTTATTTTCATCATCATCATCATCATTATATTGTTTGCATCATGTGTGACATAAATATCAGTTAATGTTGTACTCTTTTGTTTATTAAGCATATTGATATTTAGGTAACCAATAAAGATACAGTTGTCTTATGATTCTATCTAACGTCCTGCTCAAATGGTCACTAAACATATTGACATCCATTTTCGGTGAATTATGAAATATTTATGACCATTAGATGTCCCTCCATTCCCACAGATTCACGTTAAATTCAAATACCTGTGGCTTTTCGTTCTCCAGCTATGTTAGATCTGAGGAATGCTAGTACTCCTCCACCATACTAATCACCGTGAAATTCGTTGAGGCGGGATATTTATACTGACACCTCTTCTGAATCTCGGCCCAGTGTCAAACAAAGTGATTCGTGAAATTTTACCTGAACTTCGGCCGCTTGTTGCAATATCGAATGGTGAAGTTAACAATGTGTAAATCGTAATCATGAATCCCAAAGACATATACAAGTTCGAGTGCAGGGCAACACGGATCTCCGACAAAGGGAAGGTTGGATCAGGTGCCATGGAGGAGTAAGCATCCTCTGCTGACTGGTCACATCAGCCCTGAGCCCTTAGTCGAAATAAGGGCAAATAAAATGCAAATAAAATGGGTGAAACTGAATATCTCGCCCGCTTCATCATTTGCCTTAGTCATCTTGTTAACTCCCTATCACAATGAAACGTGCATTTCTTACCTTTACGAACTGTAAATACTACGATAAATAAAGCTGGTCATTTTTGAAGCCGCTGCAAATGACTGCCATTTGATTTTATACCTTCTCAACACTGAAGAGTTCCGATAGTCTATTCCATGATAGCTTGTACTTTCTATTAAGACGCCTTTAAATACACTGGCTAAAATCTACAGTTTTCGTTTTATTACCTTTACTCTTTATGCTTAAATGCTTTGTGTAGAGTAATTGTTATTCAGAAAGTTTTGTATCTCTAGACGTAATACAAGCAAACGTGAAATAAATATCAAGTCAATTTTGCACTCATTTTCGTCTGTTATTGGATGTGAACAAACACACACATTTTACCTGTGGGTGCAGCCATTAAATATCGAAATGTGTTTATTGTGACTGTGATTGGTCAATAAATGCTTGTGTCATTTCATAAATATTATTGGAAATTGGGGGTTTCGGTGATCACACAATCACAGTTTGAGATAAGGATATTACTCCCGGACTCAGTAAGGCTAGCGGCGATGAGTGGATTGACCGTTGTTTGACGCTAATATGACTTGAGGACCACAAATTGTGGACTCAATCTCTATATGTATCTAGAAAATGTACCTTATAAACTCGGTAGCATTCTAATAAAATTTCGCAGCACGAACCATCGCCTCGCAGTTGAGACTGGCCCATGGTTAGTATACCATACGAGATTAAGTTTGTGTGTTTTATGTAATAATACAAAAATTGCAGATAAGTAGCATTTTGTGCTAGAGTACAGTGCATTATCTAGTGAAAGAAAAGAATATCTATACAGAAAATATTGTACTAGACCAAATATAATGAAATATCAACCAGTAGCGTTAAAAATCTTTAGAAAACCTGTGTATGTTTATTTTAAAGATAATCATAGGAATCGGTATGTTCTCCTTAACACAAACCAAAACTTAACACAAACCAAAACTTAACACAAACCAAAACTTAACACAAACCAAAACTTAACACAAAACAAAAGATATTTTTGTACCTGATATTTATTTCATTATGTTTATTTGCATACCTATATACATTCATCTGACGTTACTTGTATTGATACATGACCATTCTGTGTTGTACCACTTTTACTGAGATTTGAGCGAATCAATGAAGGAATGTAGAATGATCTCTGCAACTGCTATCCCCAGCGTCCCCAGTATTCTGAGGGACTGAATACTCTGCACTGTGAAAAATGTCTGATACCATTGCGAAATGTATTTTATGTGACAATTCCTCTTATTAGTTGAAAATGTTATGAAGTGAATGAAAATTGTGCAGAAATGTCAACTAAAATTTTTTATATTCATTCAATTTAATCACAGTTAAGAGACAAGAAGGGCACTTTATATATATATATATATATATATATATATATATATATATATATATATATATAAACAATCAACCTTCGGGATATTGCTGTACTTGTGAACAAAGGAAAATTGCACTTTCTGTCAAGCTGTCTATTTCCGAGTTTTAATTGTTCAGATCCGTCTCCACCGTTTCGCTGCCGAAATGAAAGGTCCTCAGTACCCCTTGCTTGTCGTAAGAGGTAAATTAATGGGGTAGTCCTTCAGATGAGACCGCAGAAACCAAGGTTTCGTATCACGGCAAGTGTGACACGATAAAGATCCCTCCCTGACAAATACCGTAAGAGCCGAGCATAGGCCTTTGCAGCCCTTCACCGGCAATGGTGACGTCTCCATATTTGTGAACACTTTTCGAGTAGGAAGTTGCACAAGATATAACCAACCGAAATTAAAAGTGCATTTTCTTCTCTGTCATCTCGATATGTACTCAAACGCTTGTACCACATATGATATTTACATTCACCTAACCTTTTCTCTTACATTTTTTTTTAAAAATTGACATGCATTGCTTTCAACTTCGACAGTGAATACATGTTTGTTGCAAACTAGTTCTATTTTTCTTTCTTTTTCATTTTGGCATCACCTGTCTGCGTTATCATTACCAAGTATGGAGCGTCTACAAGGTCAAAGAGTGCATTGGCTGTTTCGTTTGATGTAACGAAAGGGTTAACAATATGATATTCTAGTTTATATTTTTTTAATAAATTAAAATTACCATCAGTGCATGAAGTCCGGATGATCGCAGTTGTATTCTCAAAGTCAACATACCGACAACTAATCATATAGTTTATAGTAGTTTTAGCTATAATCTATAGCAATTTTCATTGCTATGCTTATTTCACATGTAATCATTTTCGTTATTCCGTATTTGCTCTCTCTCTCTCTCTCTCTCTCTCTCTCTCTCTCTCTCTCTCTCAACATTTACACGTAAAATCTTTTTGATACGGATTTATGACGTATATAATATTTCTTTAAAACTTACAACACCAGAACATGAAATTTAAAAGTACAGGCCAATACTTACTACTTATTTGTCGAAAACTCTGTCTCGTGATTATATACTAATCGTAAAATGATGCATTTACATTGCATAATATTAATGTTTCGTTTTGAGAAACATGTGCAACCAATCAAATATACCGGTACTTAATGTCAGATGACCTTAGCTATGCTGCAGGGAATTATGGGAAGTCAGCGGGTAGGTTGACGATAACTATTTAACGGTTCGTGACCATTCGACATTGAACGGGAGCACTTTTTCAGCAGATTGTATACATTTTTAACGCCAGCAAACGTTATTGTGATCTATATTTAAGCGAAGGATCCTGACACGTGTTTCAAGGCAAGAAGTTTTACTTTAATTTGAAAATTCTTATTAAGTACAAAACAATCGACGTTCTCTCTGATCTTAGCTGCCATTAGATCACGGAAGTCATACAATATTAGGTAGTACCTCTCAAAAATTAAAAAAACCCCACATAACAACAAAGTAACTGAAACCCCCACCACCACCAAAAATTGTTTTTCATATCCGGTTTTCATGTGACTGATTGAACAATTATAGCATACCCACTAAACGTCCTCTTTAGGACATATCATCTGAAAGTAAGTAGTTTACTAAATGCTACAACTTCTATTCCGGATGAACCTACTGAGTCACTAGATTAAAGTCTTGTGTACGAATTGATGATGCAGGAAAATTAATTTCAATTGGTCAGGAACATTACGCATCGGGTCAGTACCGGGTTTCATTATACAGCTAATATTTGTTAGTCATAAAATGTTCTTAAATTCTAGAGAATTTCGGCGTGCAAAACCTGGGCCATTTTGAACGCCAGATTTTTACCAGATAATGCGATTCCTATCAAAATGTCTCAGGTACAGGTTAAAGGTTTTACTCGCTAAGATGTATGGTAGGCAACAGCTTTTTTTCGGTGGGTGGGGGCTTACACCAATGTCAGATTGTGACAGTCTAATAAAAATCACAATTCCCTTTTATCTTAATAACTGCATTTCATATTGGTGTAGTTTATAAACAATGACTCTTAATTACGTGTAATCAATACGTACTGGTGTCCCAAACAAGCTCGGAGCAGATGCCCCTTTATCGCTTTGATTTTCTCTCACTTGGGCTAAATTATTAGAGTACCGTTTGAGCGGATTTAGACACTGTGCACAATCGAGAACTCTGTCTGCCCTTCTTAAAAAATCTGTCTTTTATCTGGAGCCATCATCCTTCCCTTTTTCTGGATCCTGTAGGTTTTGATCTGAAATTCTTCAGCAACTGACCACGTGTCTTAGTTTCGTACGCATCATAGTGATACCAACATATTGCATATCATTTTGTTTCCATTAAGCGTTGAGCTACACTTGATATATATCTTAGAATGATTCTAAATATTTTTTGCATTTGTAGAATCACTTCAAACATAGGTTATCTCCAATTTTTAATAAGTTTGCCCAGAGCTCGAAAATATTCCCGAACAAAGATCGCGGACAGGCTATTGTTTGAAAAGGTCTTGCTGGTAACCGGATTCAATATTTCATCCCTTAATTAAATATTAATTTTATTTTTGGCCTTGATTTACAGTAGATATTATTCGTAATTTTAAACATTTCTCTCTCATTGCTCGTGGATGGACATTGAAAATGCCAGTGGTTACTGACACGACTTGTAAAAAGTGTCTGTTGCAACACACTCCAACATATAATGTAGTAATTAAATATTTTTAAACTCCTAGAACGATATAGTAACTTAACAATCTTAGAACATGGATTAGGAAGTGGTCATTCAAGAGAAAGTTAAGTTAGATCCATATTCGACCAACGGAAACAGATGGACATGATTACATGTATTAGACTTCAGGAAGGCTTTCGACACTGTACCTCAGAGGAAACTGCGCTTACAGATTAGTATGCCCCAAATTATATAATCTTAAATGATACAAAATACAGAGACCGAGATACGAGGGTACAATGATTAATTTCATCTTTTGAAGGGCAGTTGGAGTATAAGTGCGATAACTAAATGTGGAATTGATTTATATTTGTTATAGGAATTACGAGATTGAATGCTGTTAGTTATCTTCACCTTTACATTTAACCATCAAGCAGGTATCTTTGCTGGAGGACACTCTGTCTACGCGGATACTTGCCGCTCGATATATGTTCTTTCATGAATATAAATAACAAAGATAACATACTGGCTGACACGTCGCCCAATATAAAAAGGTGTCACTCTGTGGAGCCTAAAAGGGACACATGCTCTTACAGAATGGTTGGTGTCCCTAGGATTATCCTTTGGGATATTAAAAATCTTTCATATGTACAGTCGTCAGATAGTTAGTTTTGGTACAGAAATGGAAATTCAGGATTGCCATGTATCGGTAAGAAATTTTTAATGATTCCTTTTCAGATCCCATGTGTCCCGTAACCAAATGTTCTGTAAATAATTACAAAACATGTGATATATTGATCACCAGTAATTCATTCATTAGTAAACTCACCGGCGTAGTTTCTGTACCAAAACGTTTGAAAATCTGACCTGTAAAACATCTAATGCTGTCTACGCTATTGTGGGTTAATCTATGTCGGGGAAACTAAGGGGTCTTTCAATAAAAGAATATCGGCTCACAGGTTTAATTTCATATTAATAACGGAGGCAATCACCTTCTCTACAAACACTCTATTTTCCCCGGATCATTCCATTTTTTCCACGAGGGTCAGGATTCTGGAAAGGTTTTACCATCATACAAACAATCCTACTTTAAGTACCCCTTTCCGTAGACAACGAGAAGATCACTGGATTAAAATTCTAGGCACTGCTTTTCCATATGGATGCAATGATAATATATCTAATTTCGGAAATTTGACTAGTCCACTAGGAAATGATTTGAATGTGATGGGACTTTTTCCTAATACACATAGACGTAAATGCACCCATGGACATCGTTCATATACTCGTAAAAGGCTTTGCATACACAATGTCTCTCTTGACTCGTTTTTACTTTACGTCAACAGACAATTAGGTCTACATCATATTCACACAAACCTTTACTCTCTTCCAGTGAGAGTTTTGAATACATTATTTGAGGAAACCAAAACTAGTCCATATGTGGATTTTTCCACACCAGAATATAGGCTGATTTCTATGATTATGGATGTTGTTTATCACCGGCTCTTTAAACCCCCGCGCATGTTTACTACTTCCGAAAGAAGCCACTAAAATTTACTAACAAAGGAATTGATGCCATCAGCGTAAGCAACATTCTTCGTCATAAAAAGTTCAGTCTTGTATTCCAACTTCAACTCTACACATGGATTTCCTACAGATATAATTGCACTATTGCATTCAAACTTTTTAACTACAAACAAACTTTACAGTGCCTAGATATAGGCCATCTTATACTCAATCCACCTACGTGTTGTTGTTCTTCATCGGTTTTAACTATTGTCCATTTGGACATGTCATTACTGGTAATGCTGATATAGTTAAAAATGAAGACCTAAAATCACTTATTTTGAAAGGTCCTAAACTCAGATAACTTCGGTCTTTCAATTGGCGACAGGACTTCATCTCTTATTATGAATTCTTTCGACGATTATGCCAGAGGATGGGCTAAATCTGAAAAAGAACAACTTGACCCTTTGTCAGAATAGATAAAAAGTATACGAGGAATATTAAAATCCAGTATTAGACATGTGAAAACAAAAATGCGTACCATTTATACTTCTGTGTTTAGTAAACCAGAAGTGATAAAAGAGTTAAATGGGTTACATGAGGAATATGCTTTTGGTTCCAGCTGACAAAGCTTGTAACAACATTGTATTTGTTTGTAATGCGCATTATTACAACTGCATTCTAAGCGAACCTGGCATTAATTCCACATTTAGTACTAGCATTTATACTCCAACTGCCCTTTCAAAAGATGAAATTCTTCAAAATCAAGCTTCAGTTTTAAATACATTGAATATCCCAGTCAATGGAGCGGATGAATATGAGTTATCGTACCTATACCGGATCCCCAAACTCCACAAAACCCCTTACAAAGATACATTGGTGGATCTAGTAAATGTTCTACCAAGCCCTTATCTCTGCTCCTCATGAAATGTTAACTGCTATGGAGAAACCTCAAACGTACTGTGGCACTACATATGCCACAACTTTTAATGAATTTGAAATCACAAAACTTGTCTCAAATTAAAAACATTAAAACATATGATTTTACAACACTTTACACTACTGTACATCACAATAAATTAAAGACTAGACTTTGTGACATCATAGATAGTTGCTTCGTCAACAAATATTCATTTCTAGTGATCGGTCATCCCAAAAATTATTTTGTTGAACACCACTCTGATTCCACGCACAAGTACTCTGAATTTGATATTAAAAAGATGCTAGACTTCCTCATTGAAAATATCTTCGTTGTTGTTGGTGATCGGGTCTTCCAACAGTCTGTTGAAATTCCCATGGGCACGAATTCTGCTCCTTTGTTAGGTGACCTGTTTTAATATTGTTATGAAGCAGAATTCATTCAAAAGCTTCTACATGAGAAGAAAAAATTTCTTGCTTTGGCCTTCAATTCGACATTAAGATATATCGACGACGGTTTTTTTAAAATCATATTCATTAATATGTCGATTCGATATATCCCAGTGAACTTGATATAAAAGACAACTCAATTTGATGACAAACGGGATGATTTGAATTTCTCCATCGTTAACTTCTCTTACCTAAGTGGCAATATTCCATCATCACATGCATATGGTGTTTATATCTCCCAATTGATTCGATACACAAGAGCTTGTTCTGCATATGATCAGTTTTTAAATCGAGGCAGGCTACTGACAAATAATTTGATGTTACAAGGGTTTGTACAATCTTGTCTAAAGTCAGCATTTCGCAACTGTTATGTTCGTTATAGCGATGCCGTTTGCCAGTACAACTTTCCATTAGGTCAAATGCTGTCTGACATGTCACATACCAATTGTTAGGCCGTTCTTAGCACACTGATTTTGGCTACGGATTACTCCGTTTATCTAATCGGGATGAGGGCATACGACGGTTGTGACATGTTGATAGGGGATGCTTACTCCTCCTAGGCACCTGTTCCCACCTCTGGTATGTCAAGAGCCCCTGTTTGCCCATCTCTCTGATTTGTATTTGTTATAGGAATTACGAGATTGAATACTGTTAGTTTCTTCACCTTTACATTACGAGGTTGTTAGTATCCCCACATAAAATATCATTATAAGATTATCAGTTGCCCGATATAAAATATATCATTACAAGGCGGTCAGTTGTCCCATATAAAATATATCATTACAAACCTGTCTAAAATTTCAAGCTGCAATGAACAATCTAAAGGAAAGGATAGAGTGCAAAAGTTCAACACAAAATAGACTGACTATTAATCTGTGAAACTGATTTATGAAGTAAAAAGCATGATACCTCTGTTGGATTTAACAAAGAAAAAGAACAAAATAAATATTCACGTACAGCAGACCTTAATGGAAAAATTCGTAATGTTAGGCTTATTGTAGAAATGACAAAGAATACACCAAGGGCAGAATAGCTTTAAAAAAATAAGTAAATAAAAATATAGAAACAAAAACCTTGATTTTGAGAGAAAAATACAAATTAATGAATAAATAAATAAAGTGATAAATGAACTTATCAAATAAATAAAATAGTAAGATTCTATAAGCGTCAATATAAAAGACACTTAGCACAATATTGAAAGTTTAAGTATGTAACAAATAACCTTCGTAAAATCTAGGGTGAAATCTAGCATTTATGGCTAAAACGGAAAAAGAAGAAACAAATCTACATTGCTGGAAGAATGTTATAGTTGTTGATAAGCTAATCTTGTAGTTCCGGTTTGATACTTTTCTTCCGACCTTCGTAAATTCGCTTCTAGTTGTAACATTAATTCTAGGTATTCATTTAACCTTAGAATTCCTTTGTCACAAGTTTACATTGGATAATCTGTGGTGATTTGACTAGGTTCTTAGAGAGATCTTACGCCTTGAAAATTCCACGTGACTTCCATTGATCTATAATTACAGAGAGGTAAATGAGTGATATATTTATTAACTTTGAAATGATTGCATGTACGTAAAACGTTACACTAGGAGTCAATTTATATAGCAGATTGAAATTTTGTCCAGAAAGCAAAAATTCTGGGGACGTAATTTGAAGATTATAAATAATTTAAACTCGTACATGAAATTATTATTATTTATAGGGAACGATTTGGACTCATTTTAATTCTTAAAAAAATGATCAGAATGATCTTTAGTATTCCTTTAACTAGCAGTGGATTTGAACTTTCTGAATTATTGTTTGAATTTTATCAGCAGTATCAATGAATGTGGATCCTACACAGTAGAGAATATTAGGAAGCACCCACACCTACCAATTAAAGTCACCCTTTCATCACTTTGATTTCAATGTGCTGCTAAGAATGCCTAATTTCGCTTCACAGAAACCATTTATTTTCTTGACTGCATGTTACATGACACTCCCACCCCCCCCCCCCCCCCCCCCCCCCCACATTGTTATGCTATATTCACTATAGCTAAATCTGCATTGTATATTTGGTAGATACTACAAAATATGATATGAAGCATGAAAAAAATGAGTATATGATAATATATGTATATAATATATGTAAAAATATACATAATTTATACACAAAAGACATGGAACATAGAAAAAGATATTTCATGTACAATGTTTCAATGATGCATGATTTTCGTAGCAACAACTCCATCGTCAGCATATTGTGAATGAAGACGATTTCTGTGTTTTAATGCATAGTCTGTATTAACGTCAACCAAGTTATGACACATGACATCATTCCAGAATTTGTTTTTTGATACTTAAAATTATCTGTGCTCTCATCAAACTAAAACTCTTACATATATAGACCCTAGGAGGTGTCTGACTTTTTTCTTCAAAAATATTATATTATAACAAGCCCCCAAGTATCTAACCGAAAGTTATTTAATCAACAAACATTACCAATCTAATATCTTACATGCACAGTTGTCTCATTAAATGAACTAATGAAACTTATTTGAGAATGTGTGAGTTGAGTGTGTGAAGTTTGGAAAGTTTAAGAATTTATCACATGACAATCAGTATACCAAATGGTATGAAATTATACTCGTATTCTAATATGATCACACATAACCATTCTACGTTACTAGCAAAGTTGATTCCGAAATTCCGTACATATGACACGATATGCAGAAATGAGTTCGGAAAAACGCCTATTATTTTTGGTCGAGTTTCAGCTGGGCCTTGTCACTGTACCATTAAACAGAATGTTTGTGCATTGCAACAAGGAATTACATAGAATATGCAGCAGTAGATATCGTCTTTTGGGCCTCCCCGTTTCATTTATAAAACATTTCTAATGAAATGTGGATGTTGTGTATAATTGTATTTATTTTTCAATCGTGCGTTTATTAAATTCCTAACGTACAGTTTTACTAGGCGATTTATATAGCAGGAGAGAAACCAAGTCATGCCTTCATTTAGGGGAAACTTTGAACTTGATTTTCGGTGGTGGATCAAACAATGAAACAAATTAAGTTTCTCCATCAACATGCCATCCAAACAACAACAACAACAACAAACCCCCCAAAAACACACACAAACACACACACACAAACAAACAAACAAACAAACAAAAATTACCAAGAAACACACACGGGTAATCTAAATACAATTTGTTCAGTTTGTCGAAACGTAGCGATACACATCTTAATTTAAATTTAATTATGTTCCTGGAACAGGAAATGTTCATCATATTATATCTTTGAAGATATTTGTGAAATGCACCCAAAATAATGGATACCCATGCTTAATGTGCGTATAATGACGATATGAAAGTCATATGTTTTGGATCCGCTATCGCTTGTTAAAGATGTTTCAGAAAGCGGTGGCGGATCCAAAACTTTGATTGATTTGAGATAATGTTAAATGAACACTACTATAGTCCCAGATGATAACGTTTTAGCATCACTTTCAGCATGCCACAAATTCTTCAATATAATGGATATAGATACAGATAGAAATTTCCTCGATCTGTCCAAAAGAGGCAGTTCTCCATTGTGTGAACAATTATTGAGCAAAGTCTGTACAATGTTGATTGCAGAGATGAAGTTCACACGTTTGTTTGTAACAGATACACTTTTTTCATTCCAGTTTTTAAACTTCTTCCCTTTCCATTTCAGGTCTCAAATGGAAGTTTACATGCGTCTGTTCACAATATTTGTCATCTCTACAGAAGTTTTCTTAGTGTTTTTTAAATTTTTCTCTCCTCCCGTCACACTGGATATTCAGCCGGTGAAACAGACTTTTAGATACCAGGACAACGATGTGGAAGGTAGACACACAAGCCCTCTGCAAAAGGGCAACGTGTCCATTGCGAATTCTAAGAAATGGAGAATATTGTGGTATAAAATCCCATTTTATCTCGTAAATAATTTAAAATATGCCAATTCTAAGAAATGTGAGAAACATCCGAGGTGCGTGTTTTCAATGGATAATAAAGTTCTACGGAAAAGTGACGTAGTGATTTTCACACAATCTCATTTAGGAAGTGTTCCACCCAGGAAAAAAACCAATCAGGTTTGGGTGTTTAACACAATGGAGAACCCGGCATTCATGACAAATCCGTCACCAAGATGGTATAATGATTTGATTGGTTGATGTCTTATCGCAGGAAATCAGACATACATCGACCTTACGGGATTATAAGGAAACGGAACACACCTCTAATGAAGAATTACACAGAAGTGTTCAAGAAGAAGAAACTGTTTGGCGTCTGGATGTCTGGACATTGTCCCGTACCATCTCGCCGAAAAGCGTACATACAAGAGCTTCAGAAATATATACAGGTCGATATGTTTGGTTCTTGCGGGACTCGTGTTTGCAAAAATCGTTCACCATATTTAAGTGAGTGTTTGCGAAACTTTTCGCGGATTACAAGTTTTATTTTGCATTTGAAAATAACATATGCGAAGACTACACTACAGAGAAACTGTTTAATTTATATTTAGGGAATCTCAATGTAATACCCGTCATAAACGGCCCATCCACGGTGTCCTCGTATTTACCTAAAGGAACTTTTCTAAGTGCTTTGGATTTTCCCTCACCTAAGGCTTTGGCACAGAAACTTCAAGAAATTGGTTCCAACGAAGCCTTGTTTTCACAATACCTTAGAGAGAAAGACAAATACTTGGAAATAGGTACAGATGAAGTCTTTCTAGATTCTATGTGCAAGATATGTGCCATTATGGACGAGACAAATGGGAAACCAGAAAGGCATAAAGAAAACATTCATCAACGTTTCTAAAGGTGGCTGTTAAATTAAAACAAAAAATTAATAATGTTTAGAATTCTAGTATTTTATAATGAATGCTATACAGATAAGTAGAATGTGCGTATGAATCTTGATGAAAACAGTATGTGTGTTAAAACGACTGCGAATTTCGACCGAAAAGAAAGTTGCATGTAAATATAAAAAATGGACTTCAATTTTAGATGTATATGAAGGTAAGAACTGCAACACTTTGCTGCAGCATACCTGTATATGGGCGTGAAGTGTTCCATGTCATGTCCTCGTGTATTTTTAAAATTGAACCCATTTCCTAAATAAAATTTTAAAATGTAAATAAATAGATAACTTTTAAAAACATCCAGAAAACAGTATTAAACGAAGACACAGAGGTTACATCTTGATGGTAAGAAACTTGCTATACATTTTGAAGGTTTTGTGTGTGTGTACCATTTTGAAAATATTTATGCGGAAATTGAATCATCTAAAATCACATCATTTGTTTTGAAAAGTTTCAGGAGTCAACCTTGTGAAATCGCACTTAATAAATATTTCGATGGGGATAATATATTCAATATAGTAAGGTTTCCAGGGAAGGTTGAGAAACTCTCATATCGTATATATGGTACCATTATTGTAATGTATCCATGATCGAAAACGGGACTAGATGAAGAAGTTGCACAGAAAAGTATTCTCCATGTAGTCCTGTTTTAGTTTGTAGATGCATGAGATATGGAGTAACAATTTACTTATACATCCATGCATAGTTTCCGAAAAAATCACAAATTTGACAAATGTTGAATTTCATAGTTTTTCACTTTTATTTGAAGCCCGCGGTGCATCTTGTTCGGTGAACGTTTGCTAATCGAATCCATGTATTCTATTGAAAATGAATCTAAGTATCACTATTGGGGCTTTTTGTTTGAAATCTACTAGGGAATTTCCTGAACAGCAAATTCAGTTACGGAAAAGAGTGAGTGAGATCCAATTTGCAATGTAACTTTGTCAGGACTCTCATGGTTTGAAGGAAAGCAGCGTAATTAAGAAGAAAGAAATAATTCCAAAAGGAGGCTATGGCATACATGTTAAGACACAAGATTCTTTATTGACCAATCAAGGGCCTCGAAAGGCGTTTTCACATACAAGAGTGTATTTTATACATTAATGTAGAGACAGAAAATCAAATTGTCAAAAAACACCAATGCAAAGTAGAAACACAGCTGAGTTTAAAACTGTCATGAAAAGTTTAAATGCACATTAAAACAAATAATCAGGCTACAATGTGTCCAGTGTGTCAATAGTGATATTACAAGCAAACCTGTACATTTCAATTCATCTACTTACAATTTTGTTCTTTTACTGTTTTCAGAAATAAATTTTCCCAGCAAGCACAAAACTTCCTTGCATTCATTATTGAAAATCCACATCAGTGTTGGAGCTGGTGTTATAAAGGAAAAGCTGGTGATGATTTTTGATATATAGTTTTCACGAATTATAACCTTTTATTGTTATACTTTGGACAAACAAGTAAGAAAAGAAGTTCATCTTCACCCTCCAAACTGCACTGAGATTGAGAACATAATCTAAATTCGGGGGGGGGGGGGGGGGGGGGGGGGGCTGCGTATCGTCTTCAGTCAGTAGTTAGTTGATGAGCAGAAATGGAAACTTTAGTTGCGCTTTTCCACTGATCAGATTCATTAACAAAGGTGAGATAATGCTCTCTTTCAAAATTGTTTTTGAATGTAACATAGGTTCTTACGTTACCATTACTTTAATGTTCATTTTCTTGATGCCATATGTTTATGAAGTGGTATTTTATAATAAATTATGACGTTTTTGAAAGAGTAGGAACTTTGGGTTAGTAGGTCAATATTTCTGAATTATAATTTATCTAATAATTTTTGAATGGATCCAAACCATAATGGTTTATTGTGGTACAAGAGGCTCTTGGACACCGAATAAGCTTCCTTGAGTAGACAAAACGATGGCTGTAACGTTTCAAGTTGAAACTAATAATTTAACATAGCTTTTACAACTTGATAACACAACGGAAATCTATGAAGTTCAGAAAGAACTGCAGAATTTGTAAACACCAAGAACAACTTGAAATGCAATTTTCAAATTTCATTTGTTAAAAGTTTTATTCTTAAATTTGAAAGTCAAAGGGTTAAAAGCCCCCTAAATTTCACAACCACGCAGTAAAAAACCATATTGTTGGTAAGAAACTAAATTCCAAAGGTTTTTTTTGTGTACCATTGTGTGAATATTCATGCAGAAATTATAGTATCTGAAGTAACATTTTATTTGTGTTGAAAAGTATCAGGTTTCGACCATGAAATCTCATCAAATAACCATATTCCATGCGTATAATAAATTCTATATTGCAAGATTTTCGGGGGGGGGGGGGATTTCATACAGTGTTTTCTAATGTTATATATGGTACCATTATTATAATGTATCCAAGATCAGAAACAGGACTAGATAAAGAAGTCGCACAGAGAGGACTGTTCATTTAGTCTTGTTTATTTGTTTGTATGTGAGTGGGATATGAGGGTAAAATTTTATTTATATATCCATGTATAGTTTGCAAAAAATATAAGAAAATGTGACAAATTTAGAATTTCATATTTTATCAGTTTTATTTGAAGCTCACTGTGCAATTTGTTCTTTGAAGGTTTGCAAATCGAGTCAATTCAACTCTAATGAAATTTAGTACAGGTATCAAATTTATGCGTGTGTGTTTTTTGAATATGCATGTAACACAATCTTAACTAAATGGTTATTTCCAGAGCAGTAAATTCGGTTACGTAAAAAGTATGAGTGAGATCCATTTGGCATGTAACTTTGTCAAGACTCTCATGGTTTGAAGGAAAGCAGTATGATTAACAAGAAAGGCATTATATCAATTTGAGGCTGTGATATACATATTTAAACTAAATGCACTAACATTATAATACCAGTATCATGTTTGTACTGCATGGTTTCGGAGGACACCCTTCTCTAACCCTACCCGTAATAACTTCCTCCTATGTCTGTATTAATTGGATAGGATACAATAATATTTCTGATTTCCTTTATGTCCAGTTGTCGTGACTAAATTATGTATCAAAATTATGTCGTTCAATATACACGCATTATATACTAAATTAATACTGCTCTCTCTCTCTCTCTCTCTCTCTCTCTCTCTCTCTCAGAGATAATCGTTTCATAATCATTCTTTGATAAATGAATAATTCATACGTTTGTGTTATACATGCATTAATCTTGTATATGAAATATGTGTGCATCATAATTCAATGATTAATGGACACAAGATTAGATATTACAGTAGAAGCGATACAAAGATTTAGACAGTCGGTAAATAGCACTTTCGATTTAATGTAGTATTGTTATATACCATGGCCGACTCTAAGAAAAGATTATTTGATTTGATTTGACACTGGTAAAATCCTTTCCTTGTGCACTGGATGTAATTTTTGTATCTGTTTACGTTAACAAAAACACTTGTGATATATTTTGCATTTCATTTTTAATTTGATTTTCTTCTATATCATTCAAGTAGGTCAAATTAGTTCACTGAAATCATGTCAGCGAAAACATTTTTTTTTTTTTTTTTTTTAAAATATCGATTTTTATTGTAATATGCAGATGCAACACTGCAGCGAATCTTATATAAAAAAATCTTACTGTTCACATGCTACATATTTTATAATGAACTGCAAACTTTGGATTGCATAGATTCGTATCAGATTACAATTTAATTTGTACCCAACCTGTCACACTGAGTAACACAGTTTGAAGTATTAGTATGTGTAAATACTATATATTCAGACTTGTCAAAATATCACCGAAGGATAATCTTCATTGAATCGACCGGGTTGCTAACAACGATCTCTGAGAGGTAAGTCAAAAATACCCCCACTGATCAAATTACACTTATTTATAGAAATATTCACGAAAGAAGTTAATACCTTGGAACAACCTATTTTGTTTTCAAAATTTCACTTATATAAAAATTTGTCAATTTAGTTTTTGTTGAATTTTATTGTCATAGTTATGAGATTCTGGTTTTCTTTGCATACACAGGCACATTATAGTAGGTATTATATTGAACACGTGCAATGGTAGAATAACAAAGGGTGGATACCGGGGTTTCTCTCCCAATACACATGTAAATAAAACTCCATAAGCTGATAACGTATATGTATCTTCAAGAATTTTACAAATGATGTTTCCCTGCATCAATTTCACAAGTCGCACAGTATTTACAATTTCTGAATTGATATTTGATATAATAAGCATCTATGATTAAAAAAATGCAATTAAGAACTGTCAAATTAGTCTGTTATAATCATATAGTACACGAATTCATTGCTAGTTCGATAGTTTTGTCATTTCGTATAAGAAAAGTCTTTTAATTTCGAGATTAAGTTTACATGGTAACGCGCTTCATGAAGCATGTTGGCACAAAGCGTCGCAGTTCATCCCTGCGTGTGTTCGCAGAAATGAAATTTAGTTTCTATATATACGCTTTCTATATATACTTTTATTTCTGTCAGAATTCCTACCTCAAAGGCATATTGTTAGCAACTGCATCGCATTCATATCGCTACAACTGGTAAATATATTGAAGGCAAAACCATTGAAAAATAGCGTAAATATTTAAGAAATAAGTGTCATTTTTGAAAATAGTCGTACTAAATTAAATAGCATTCGTAGTTATCATTTTAATTGGTAAAGATATCCAAGGTTAGAACATTCGAAATGTAAAAATTTCTTCATGACGGCATATCAGATGAATGTTCAGCAAATATCCACACCTTATGTTATGAGAGTGCTTGAGCAGATTGTATGATTAATAGATAGTTATAATATACATACAAAAACATTCTTCTAACAGAAATTAAGCTTTCATATATTCTACTAGCTTGTAAAGTCGTTTTATGCTCTGTTTTATATTGTCCGAAATAAATATGAGACCGCACCAATTTACTTATGACAATGGGTATAGATAGGGTGAATTTGTAGATTCATGATAGTCTGACATGTAAAAAAAAAATTGCATATAAAGGATAGTGTATTTTGTCCAACCCTTTTATAAAGAAGAAGGTTCCTTGAAATTAAAATGAAATTTTGTGTTTACATGCCCAAATGAAATTCAGTAAATATTGTATTAAACCCATAATTGTCACCCTTAAACTTTGGAAAAATTACTTTGTTAAATATAACTTTGATTCTACAAGTACTCTGAAGTTGATAGTAAATAGAAGTTCCATATTGACAATATATTCATAGTTTTTGATCATCAGATTTTCAACAAGCTGTTGGAATTCCAATGGGCAAAAATTGTGCTCCATTAGCTGACTCTTTTCGTGCTGTCACCTTGAACTCAGCATTTAGGTACTACATCGATAAATCGGCGATGTTTTATCTTCTAACAATACTTATTTCCATTCATATGTCAATTCGATATATCGCAGTGCACTCAAAATAAAAGAGCCCCACAGAGTCTTCTATGCCTGCTTCATATTTGGTTAATTTATTAAAAATAGCTTTTAGCGGCAACTAAGAACTCAGCTTTACAACAAACGGGTTTACTTCAGTTTCTCCATCGTCAACTCCCATATTTATGTAGCAATATTCCATCATCACCTGCATATGAACTCGAAATAAAATACACTATAGAGTCTTCCACATCTGATCTATACCGAATATTTCATTGAACATAAACTAACAACGCAACTTCATGACAAACGAGATGAGTTCAGCTTATTCATCGTCAACATCCCATGTTATATTATCACCTGCATATGGTGTTTATGTCTCTCAACTGATTATCTGTGCGAGAGCATGTTCTGTGTATGATCAATGTTTGATTCAAGCTAGACTACTGACAGTCAAAGTGATGATACACAGATTTCAACAGTTTTGTTTAAAGCCAACATTAGCAAATTCTACAGTTGTTATAATGATACAATTTACAAATACAAGCTATCACTGGATCGCATATTGTCTGGCATGCTTTATAGCAATTGTTAAGGCATTCTTTAATACTGATTTTGACTTCGGATTATTTCGTTACCTGATCAAAATATGACTTACAGGGTGGGTGTGACCGGTCAACAGGAGATGCTTACTCTTCCTAAGCACCTGAGTATGTCCAGGGGTCTGTGTTTGTCCTACTCCTTTATAAGATTTTTGCAATTGACCACTGTTCGTTATCTTCACTTTTCGCTTGTACATTATCAGTTGTCATTGTGCAAACTTCTGTCATTAGTCCGATCTACCAAATGCAATAATTAAATGTGACCTATGAATTTTTTACTTCTACATCAAAGAACAGATTCCATTGAAATCAATGTACACATTTACAGTGTCGCAATTGAATTAAACTTAACTTTTTTTTTATTCCACGTCTATACGATGATATTTTCTTTTATCAAGAATTTCATTTGTATATCACAGAATGTTTTCTGATCCGTTTTTGAGAGTGCACCTGTTGCTGTTTCTGGTATCTTTGATACTATGTGAGAAAGCATCACCACAACCCGGCCTGAAGAGATTCCGAGAGGATTATAAAAGCATTATAGAAACTTGCCAGGCTGTAGGATTTACCAAGAAGTGTAACACGATCACAAGTAGGGAAATTCCACAACTAACAGATATACAAGAATGTTTAGAATTAGAACCATGCATTGATCACGATAGTACAGCTAGAAAATCACAAAACATGATCAAAAAATGTTCTACAGAATGTTGACGTTTGTCTTAAATTAACTATGTTGCTGGTTATTTAAACAGTCAATTTACTATCTAAAATATGATATTACATAGCTTATTTTTCCTTGGTTTGTAATCAATATACACATAACGGTAATATTTTGTAGGTAAATCTATCGTTGCCTTTGATGTTCAATTGAGAGATCACAAGAGGAACCTTGGAAAAGGTTCAAAGGTTGTGTTCGAGATCATGAATTTGAATGAAGGACTGGGCTATGATGCGTCCTCGGGCGTTTTCGCGGTCCCCATTGCCGGCATGTACGCATTCCACTGGACTGTTCTGACTTTTAAAGGAAAGTGTGCTTACACAGCCCTCTTTGTGAATGGCTCCATTAAGTCAAAGAATTACTGCAATGATGAAGGTTCCAGAACATGGCTTTCTTGTAGCAAGATGACGGTGATAAAGCTAAAACAAGGAGATAAAGTTTGGATTGCAATTTGGAGCGGCCCTGCAGACATATATAATCATTACACAGCATTTACTGGTTATAAACTGTAGATATTTAACGCAATAAAGAAATCTGTGATTGAAATCCATGTGTTGATGTTTTTTGCTTTTGTTTTAGTTTTTTTATTATCATTTTTAGTTCAGTTTTACGGTATCATTTGGATTATAGCACCAAATCTTCAGATAAGAAAAACTTTTAACATGTCTTACGGTTTTCTGTTTTGATAAGCTCAATTTCAACTAGTGAATAATGTTAACCGATAAAGCGATGTGTCTATTTTAAAATTAAATAACGTCAGTTTGTTATTTTCTTTAATATTAAGAAGAAATGTCCTTTGTCCCAAACTGTATCTGATTAGAAATGCTTGTTTACTCACAATTGTTCTATTTACTTTCCAGGAAAATACTTATATAAGTGTATAATTTATGTGAAAGATAGACTGTATATTTCTCACTCTCCATCGATGTATTTTTATGTGATAAACAAAATTTTTCTTTAGATTACTTGTCCTGGAGACTTAGTACCCAGATACGATTTTTCCAATCTTCGCAAGCCAAGTGTTTACTTTCATGAGAGTAAGCGAATCGGGCACTGAAATTTCGAAGTTGAACTTCTTTACGAGAGCTCGTACCCAATTCTGTGACCGAGGTTTCCTGGGTACTCAGTTCTCAAAAAGGCATACGACCTGCGGTAAGCTTAGTCCGAACTGAATCGGGGACTAAACTTGAAAATCGGACTTAAAAGTTCCGTTACACAGAAAGACGAGATTTAATCTAGATCTCATCCTGAATAGCCTGCTAATGGGTAGGCATAAGCTCTTAGTCTTCAATTCCTGTGTCCCCCCCCCCCCCCCTACTTGTTTTCGTGCAGTTGCTTCTTACTTCTTTTTCACTTTCGAATGAAATGAACGCCTTCCATCTTTTTGTTATTTCATCATTAACGTCCCTGGACCCACAGGTGAATGATGCAGAGTTCATTTTGTACAAAAATGAAGAAAAACTAACACGATGAATTAATATGTGTAGGTCTACAAGTACCATGATTTTTAGAAATATTTCGCAAGTAGGTATACATGTATGGAAATGGTATTCTGCAGGATAAAATGCGAGGATCTAGATATAATCATTGGGGATGTATTCTCTCTCTCTCTCTCTTGCGCTCTTTCTCTCTTTAGATGCTTTATGACGTCAGCAAAAATTAAGTGGTTCAAAGGAATTTTTCGAATTATAACATTGCGTATCGTTTATATTTGCATATAAAACATAAATGGTACCAATACTGATGCACCAGATGCGCATTTCGACAAATAATGTCTCTTCAGTGATGCTCAAGTCAAAAATGTTGAAAATCCGAAATAAGAGCGAACTTGAGCTGACAGAACAAACAAACAAACAAAAACATACACCCCCCCCCCCCAACAAAACAAAAAAAAAAAAACAAAAAAAAAACAAAACAACAAAAACCCCCCAAAAACCCAAAACAAATAGTGGAGCTAAATTCGGCTAGGGATCAGAGCTATGCATATGCATTAATTTTGAAATGAATTTCGTAATTTTACCATAGCAAATTTTATCCGTATGTTCATGACAGTACCGAAGTACTTAGCAACTCCCAATCCAAGCAAGTCCACGGGTACTACATGTAACAGTCTACCACCAGCCGCATCGACCCAGTGGTTATAATGTAAAACATAGACGGTGCACCAGCTGCGTATGTAATATTTAATATGTAACATGCAATATTTTCAGGCATATATTTTTGCTGTCAAAAGTGGGAAGATACAATGAAACCTTATAGAAAACCTAATATTTCCCAGTGGTTAATTCGGATGGGCGTGTCGGCGTAGTCAATCTTCTCTTCTTCAGTGCAGTCTTATATTTTTATTCTCATTTTATTACTGTCATGAAAAATCAGAGAGAGAGAGAGAGAGAGAGAGAGAGAGAGAGAGAGAGAGAGAGAGGTCAATATATGAAAATTTTTAAAGACAAATTCTATTACTCACAATCGCTTCTGGGTTAGGGTTGATGTATTTTTTTCTGCGATAGAGACAAAATGCATTGATTCACCTCATTTAATCTTCGTCTCTAAGCCAGTAGACGATAGTTTGCGCATACGTGGTATGCAGCTTTCGGTGTATACCGCTTTCAGAAGCGCTATTTAAAGTCTTATAAATATTGGCATAACTTAGTCGCACTAATTTCCGCCCAAATATACACCTTTTTGATAACTGGGCTCCGCAAATCGTCGAACTTTCAGTTTTGTATCCAGGGAGCAGTTGTTGTAGCGAATGCAATGCCCTCTGGTGTAATAATGAGACATAAAATGACAAATGCAGTGAAGCATGATAGAATTAACAAGAAAGTGAAACAACAGATTGAATCTCGATACCATTAAGAATGTCAGATAGTAAAATCTAAATTAGATTTAAAATGTAACGAATGCAAAATTACAATACAGTAAGATGGAATTAAGGATGTCATATCTATCATAATTAAAGATATGAGAATGAAGGAAGACGAAACAAATGGAAAATTGAAATATGATAATGTGACATGGAATTAAGGATGTCATGTAGCAAAATAAAATTTAGAATTAAGAATGGAAATTGAAATGTTATAAGGTAATATGGAATCAAAAACGGGCCTTTACTATTTCTAAAGGTATAACCGCTCAAAAGTGTTATGAAAAACTGATTTCATATTACATTCTTAAAGCAGCAAATTTGTAAAACATAACATTTCAATCTTAAACAGTTAAATCGACGCTTTCTAAAAATGGTCGATTTTCACCAGAAAACTACATGTTCGGCATCTGATAAAACTGAAATATTCTTCAACGTCTAAATACTCATAAGCATGTTTTTGTGAAATTGATTTTTATTATCACAGACATTTCAACATATTGCAAAAACAGTAATCTACAAGCTGAAATCACAGAGGGGGTAGGGGGGCAAAAAAAGTTATACAACATAATGAAACTCGTCTTGTTTACAACCATCTAATAATCTTCACAGCTTTCAGATATGTAATCTCCATATTGTTAGGAAGATTGTCGTAATAGCAAGAAATATATAACAAGTTATGAATCAATAATTTTGTTTGTAGCACGTGGCTTAAAACAATATGTCTATTGAGTGTCCACATTTATAATGTGCTTTGGAAAGGTAAGTTGACGGAATCAATCATCAAGATGTACATAATTCAATGTCCTTTGAGTGTAACCTCACGGTATAATCAATGTTGCAATTCAGCACTATATCAGTACACAAACACCGCTTTCCTTGTTTTGCATTGTACAGTCAAGTTTACAAGCGTATCCTGAAGCTCCTGTAAAAAAAGACATATACACACCTATCAAGTGAATCTACAGTGACACGTCAAAAACAAAAGCACTATTATCAGATGAATCTACAGGGGCATGTCAAAAATCTTTTACATAATTATGAAGTGAATCTACAGTGGCACGTCGAAAAACACATACACTATTATCAAATGAATCTACAGGGGCATGTCAAAAATCTCTTACACAATTATGAAGTGAATCTACAGTGGCACGTCGAAAAACACATACACTATTATCAAATGAATCTACAGGGGCATGTCAAAAATCTCTTACACAATTATGAAGTGAATCTACAGTGGCACGTCGAAAAACACATACACTATTATCAAGCGAATCAACGTTATAGATGCCGTCAGTGGCACGTCGTCCATTACCAATTTAGATAGTACACAACCATTTTTTTAAAAATTTATATCGACGGGGTAATGGAAATTCATATGAACCTGTAGATCAGACAGTCCATGGCCTCAGTTAAGAGTGGCGGGACTGGACCAAAACCTTTAAAATAATCTGATGCCATCTAATAAAAAATATTCCTTTCCATCTAGCGCATAATTAGTCTGCATGGACATAACACTCTAAGAGGTCTATATTTATGGATTCTAAGTCAGGGGGTTTAATGCTCGTTGGTTTTTTTACTCTTTAACATTTTAACTTTGTGCAGATACACAATGGAGTGACGAAGCAGTCATTGTAAAACTCATGAGTCTTAAGTCCAGGGTCCATCTTGTGTTGAGTTTTATATAAGGAAAATATAGTTTCAGAAACTTCTCCTCTTTACTCCTGAAATTGCATAGTTATAGTTCCTGCAAACAGGATCAAAAGGTCTATTTCCGTCTGACTGTACATTCAACACTTTTTTGACTTTCTCGATGCGGAGACAAAAAGATTTAGATTCAACCAGACAATGCGACAAGATAAGAATAGAATCATGTTTAAGATTATGGTATTTGAATGTCGCAAATGGATGAAAGGTTGTCTATGAACAGAAAATCTCTCATAAGCTTAAGATAAACGCAAATATCTTTCGGCTAAATTAAGATACATTTGGTCAGTTGTTTTTCATGATTTCAGCAATTTAAGTTTTTTTTGCAACATGTTAACATGATCAACAGAAAGCCGTAACTCCTATTTGTGGATAAATAATTGTCCTAAAGTATCACAAAACATATTCTACTTTACATATTAATGAAAAAATGTGAAGATAACAAATTGAAAGAGTGATCAATCTTATATAAAACAGCCAGAGATGTGGTCAGGTGGCTGTAGGAGTAAGCACCCCAAGAGATCGACCACACTCACTATCGACCACTAACCACCTCTAAATTGCTTCTGCTTTTTCTTAAAGTATTTCCCGTGGTAATGATTAGAATAGTTCTCATTGAACATATTACGACCAACCAGTATTTAACGTGAAAGTTAAGGTCACACTCGAAGATGTTGCAAACATATATTTGTTCCGAATTATAAGTTGGCAATGTTCAGTTTCTGTGATTAGAGTGGGTTGTAAATTTTGCATGCATTTTTAGAATTTTAAAAATAAATTGCGCTATCAAAACGTAACATTTCAGTTTTTCGATGTGAAATATTTAGAACTTGCAGTACTTTACAGTCAAAGTTTGTGACCTCAGCAGTATTGTTATTTTGACTGTCAGATTATAACGTTGTGACCCCAGCAGTATTGTTATTTTGACAGTAAGATTATAACGTTGTGACCCCAGCAGTATTGTTATTTTGACTGTAAGATTATAACGCTGTGACCCCAGCAGTATTGTTATTTTGACTGTAAGATTATAACGTTGTGATCTCAGCAGTATTGTTATTTTGACTGTCAGATTATAACGTTGTGACCCCAGCAGTATTGTTATTTTGACAGTAAGATTATAACGTTGTGACCTCAGCAGTATTGTTATTTTGACTGTAAGATTATAACGTTGTGATCTCAGCAGTATTGTTATTTTGACTGTGAGATTATAACGTTGTAACCTCAGCAGTATTGTTAGTTTGACTGTTAGATTATAACGTTGTGACCCCAGCAGTATTGTTATTTTGACTGTTAGATTATAACGTTGTGACCCCAGCAGTATTGTTATTTTGACTGTCAGATTATAACGTTGTGATCTCAGCAGTATTGTTATTTTGACTGTCAGATTATAACGTTGTGACCCCAGCAGTATTGTTATTTTGACTGTCAGATTATAACGTTGTGACCCCAGCAGTATTGTTATTTTGACTGTCAGATTATAACGTTGTGACCCCAGCAGTATTGTTATTTTGACTGTCAGATTATAACGTTGTGACCCCAGCAGTATTGTTATTTTGACTGTCAGATTATAACGTTGTGACCCCAGCATTATTGTTATTTTGACTGTCAGATTATAACATTGTGACCCCAGCAGTATTGTTATTTTGACTGTCAGATTATAACGTTGTGACCCCAGCATTATTGTTATTTTGACTGTCAGATTATAACATTGTGACCTCAGCAGTATTGTTATTTTGACTGTAAGATTATAACGTTGTGATCTCAGCAGTATTGTTATTTTGACTGTAAGATTATCTCACAGAGCAATGTTAAGTATCCAGTGAGAACACTGCAGTAATCATGTTGACCTTGTAGGCATTAAGTATACATACGTCATGAATTCAGGGTTTTTGGTGGCCACGTGCTCGAACTCGGCATATGACAATGCGTCATCATTGTCTAAATCTGCTTCATCCATAATCTGCAGAATATATTTAAAACAGAAGATTGTTACAGCATTTGAAAAAAAGAAGAAAAAAACAAAAAACAAGCAAACAACAACAACCAAAAAAAAAAAAATAATAATAAATAAAAAACAAAAAAAAAGAAAAAAAAAAGAAAAAAAAAAAAGAAAACCGAAAAAGAAAAATTCTTTTTAAACATCTCTTACACATATATACATAAATATTATTACAGCAATTTTGCTTCAATGCAAAACAACAAATATTTAGGTAGAATATGCTTCCTCGGAAAACAATTCAAAGATTACATTTATTGAAGCTGAAAGTGTAAGGCACAAATAATTGGTAGGAAGACAGGGAATGATGTTTATTCAGACCATGACGTCCTCTGGCGAAGTACTGCAGAGAAATCGATCCCATTCTTGGACATTGTTTGAGTAAAATAGTAATGGTAGGTATTTTTCTGGGTTCTCTCTGTCCCGACCTCCCCCCCCCCCCCCCTCCCCCGTCATCAAGTTTCTAAATGTCCATCACGTCTCTGGATTCCACTCACTTACTGGGTCACGTTTGCTACAGATTGGAAAATCGACGTTTTGTGTGAAAAAGTGAAAATAACGAACACTGATGTCATAACCCCTAAAAGGAATACAGAATGAAGAGTCGGACAAATACGGACAAATACGGACCCTTGGATATACCAGAAGTGGGATCAGGTGCCTAGGAGGCGTATGCAATTCAGATAGCTGTATAAGTAGCATATGTACAAGAATCGTGGTGTCATGTGTCAGATTTCCTTGGGTGATCTTCCGTAATATGACCGTTTACAAGATGAACCCGACTATTGTCGTTGTGTAGGTTGTGACCTTCACTTCTAGAGTACATCGTCAAAGATTACGGGATAGTGACCTTCACGTCTAGAATACATCGTCAAAGGTTACGGAATAGTGACCTTCACTTCTAGAATACATTGTCAAAGGTTACGGGATAGTGACCTTCACGTGTAGAATACATCGTCAAAGGTTACGGGATAGTGACCTTCACTTCTAGAATACATCGTCAAAGGTTACGGGAAAGTGACCTTCACTTCTAGAATATATCGTCAAAGGTTATGGGATAGTACGCCTTAGTGTGTAGGTTGTGACCTTCACTTCTAGAATACATCGTCAAAGGTTACGGGATAGTGACCTTCACGTCTAGAATACATCGTCAAAGGTTACGGGATAGTGACCTTCACTTCTAGAATACATCGTCAAAGGTTACGGGATAGTACGCCTTAGTGTGTTGGTTATGGTCAATCATTCGAGTACATCGTAAAAAAGAGATACATTCCACTGCTTACACATTTTACTACGTGGTGCGGTGATATGGTTGTCTTCAGCAGACCCATTCATTGACAAAACAGGAGATGTCCTACTCCTTTTCCAGTCGTCAATTTGTCTGAGGTCTGTCGATTGCATTAATAACTCTGCTTTTGTAAAAATACTGGAATCAGTATATTGGAGGTTTTTTTTTTGGTTGGTATTCCCTTCATGTAGGCAAGTAATATACATGTAAGTGATCCGGATGTTGTACCTTACGGCACCTAAAAGTTGGTCCATATCAGACTGTCCTGGTTTCAAAATACGATTTTCCCCCTTGACAGATGTGAAATATTTATCCGATATATCGTTGTAGTGCACTCTGAGTATCATATGACGATAGTAACCAGTAGATAACGGTGAAAATACGACAACATTGGTGAACAAATATCCTTCAAAATCTAAAGCTATATTTTAGCCATTATGTTGTCCATGGTTATCGATATCACTGCAACCTCTTGCAAAACTGTCAACACACAATGCATACGTGTAACGAGACTGTCGTTCATGATAATGTTGAAAAAATCCTTTGTTCATTAAACTTTGCTAAACCAGCCACACTGAATCAATGAAGAGCCGTCATACTTACTGAGTCAATTAATTGTTCCATATCAAACTCGCCAAGTTTCTGTTCACCTGTCAGTTTGTCAATTAATTTGTGCAAGTCATCACGACCAATCATGGCATCTTCATCAAAATCTACAAAAACAAATATAATAACTGAACTTGGTCTTTTTCAAATGGCGGTCACATCGGGGGAAATTTTTCACAAATCCTATCTCTAATAGCTCATTTGGGGAAATGCAATCGGGTAAAGTGGATGTGCACAATTATGTCCCATTTGCTATGCATAGAATAGTGCATGTTTATCTGTGAATATTGAAGAGAAATACTGTGTTACACCTCCGATAATTATCGAAAGAGCTGTCACGATAAAAGAAACCCATGTACATTGATCAATCTCATGAAGATACAAAATTCAGTGCATATTTATTCGAAACAGTTCTTTTATATATCTGGTATGTCCAGGGATCCGTGTTTGCCCATCTCTTGATTTGAATTTTCTATAGGAATTGCGAGATTGTGTACTGTTCGTTACTTTAGCTTTTTCTTTCCCTCCGTTTGTTTGAGTGTATAGATATTTATGAAAGCTGCCCCCGTACAAGTTTATCACAGTTTTACTCCTATAAATCCTGTTTTCGTTGATGTTCGCCCTTTTCGTTTAAGGGGTCTCCTTGACCGAGTGGTTAGAGCATTGCGCTCAAGATCACAAGGTCTCTCACCCCTAGTCGGCGACGGTTCGATTCTTGCTCGACGCGATGTGTGTGAGAAAGTTTGCCATTTTACTTTCGGAAGGTCGGTGGTCTCTTCCCGGGTACATTATATCTGGGTTCTCTCCTCCACCTACAAATACTGGACGCCACCAGATAACTGAAAAATTGTTGAGTGTTGCGGAAAACAACAATCAATCAATCAATCTTTCCGTTTATATTCACACGTATTAGGTATATATATAAAAGCAATGAAAGCATTAGGTCCGCCGGATAGCTGAAAAATTGCTCAGGCGGCTATAAACAAACAAACAAACATTAGGTAAGCAGCGTATACATGCACGTATAGCATACCATAAATTCTGAAGGCGTATTCTATTTTGATTGACAGGGGGGCGTTGTCGCTAAACACTGACATCATGTCCAGGAAGTCCTCAAAAGACATTCTTTTATCATCAGAGGACGAAAACACTTTTACGATGCGGTCTTGAAACGGGTTAACCTAAAACCAAAGGACACCGAGATTATTAAATCGAAAGAAACGCACAGTCCTATTTTTACTAACATAATAAAGGACCAACACAAATGTATATTTTCGCTTTTTACGTCTTATAATAATGTTTCGGCAGGTTTTACGTTTAACCTTTTAGCTAACCGGAGTCACCGGCTAACGCAAACTTTATTCACATCAATAATTTGTCATTAATGGTTGCCACAGCTGCTGTAACATTTTTGCCGACCATTGTCAAAAATTCAAGCAGGGTCAGTTTAAAGTAGGTAAAAAGATTGAAGTTTGTCAAATATTTTTTTGAAAGGGGGTTGAAAAAATATAAAGGTTAGATTCATTTGAAATTTCCATGAATTAAAGATGCCAAAATAATGCAATAGCTTCATAAATTTTCAATACTCAGATATCTATTGACATTGCAGTTTTTGGTTTTAGTCAGAATATGGTCAGTAAGACGGATTCAATGTTTTTGCATGCGAATCTATTTTAAAAAGAACAAAATGGCTACAATTTTCAAGTTGTAATGTTTGTGTCCCTTTGCCTTATTGCCGATAATTATATTTTTATTCACGTTTTTTTTTAAAAGTTAGCCATTATGACGATGTAGTATACCTCCTTAAATCAAATATGTTTGCATGAGCAGTTTGATTAACTTTTAAAACAATACAAGCTGTAAGTGACGGTATTTTTCAACTATCCAAGTATGCAACATCTATCTGTATAACTAATATAACCCCCAAGATCTAGATGAAGATGTAGCAAAATAAACAATTCAATACTGATTGAGAAAATAACTACAATGAGCGTTTCGTATAAACCGCCATAGCCTCGGATGCAATCGTCATATACTCGATGATTGCCGAACATATCAGGTTACTGAAACCGAGGCCATACATAAACGAAACTGACATAAGGAAGTACACAATATTACATAGTGAATAACGTTGATTATTATAAGTGTAAAAAAGGTAATAATTACGCAAATATGCCACTCAGATGAAATTCTAATAATGAATTTGCTGCAAAATTTGTATATTAAATTGTTTACAAATCTGACACTTTGACAGTGCCTCTCTGTCGCAATTTTCAGACCTGGTGATCCCCGAGGTCAATGCACATCGGAGATGACGATAAGGCATTACAGTCAGGATAGCAATAATTCATCAGTCGACATTTTCTGCTGATTTGAGGTGTTTACTGCTTCAGATCCACTATGATTCAATGCGATTATGGGTATACAGTCACAAATATGTTATAGTAAAATTCTATTTGTTTCTTTTCTTATCAATTTATTTACCGTCAGTTACAGCTTGTATTGCGTTAATGAAATGTTGGCAAATTCACACTGGACATTGTCATTTGAATTATTTACAAGACGGAATCTCATTTCAATGTTTGTGAATTATGTCGTCAGGATTTACGTGAGGTATTTACACTGAGTTCCGGTAGATTGTAGACATCGTCATGCGATAGTTTGGTCTGTTTTGTCACTTCTTTGCCATTGTCTGTAGCCAAGCTCTCAAATCTTTTAAAAACGCTGAAAAATACGTAACATTAGTGACAAATAACTGGGAAAGGCAATATGGTGGTATATCATAACGTCTCATTTACATCGTCATGATTGACAGGTCACGGTAGCCTAGTGGTTTAATCGTTCGCTTACAAACATGAGATTCCGGGTTCGATTTTCGTTCCCGGTAATTCGCCAGACCCATGATGTTACTTATTTATGGATTTCCTTACTAAATAAATATCGTTCCAACGGTTGGTGTATGATGAATGAGAAGATCTAAACGATGTGAGTTTTCATAGTGTAATAGGTCTTGAAATTCTAGACTCTCTGAATGTGGTGTTAATAAATTACACATTTTCTAATAGATGTGCATGAACACTGTATTTACCGATGGATTTGCGGGTTAACTAGATGGAGGTTTTAAATATTTATGTGATATTTGTGAATGATCTTGTTTGATATAACGATATTATTAAGATGAAAAAGTGACGATAGCCTCTATAAAGAATACCAAAGTAAGAGTAGGGCAAACAAGGATGCCTGGGTATACCAGAAGTGGGATTAGGTTTCTAGGAGGAGTAAGCATCCCCTGTCGACCGGTCACACCCGCCGTGAGCCCTACATCCTGATCAGGTAAACGGAGTAATCCGTAGTCAAAACCAGTTATGTAGAGAACGGTCTAAAATTGGTATGGAACACGTTAGACAATACGTCACAGGTTGTATTTTGTACACTAGATAGTTACAACAACCATAGAATTTGCGAAATGCTGACTTTAAATGAGCTGTTGAAACTTTGTAACATCTACTTGTTTGTTAGTAGCCTACCTCGATGGTCTTTTCTGGTTTACTATACAGTTAAATGATGAACATTCTGATGAATTTCAAGATTAAAAAAAATGTTCGTTTTGGTGAACTTACAATAGATGAATGATATACTTAGTGGTGCATTTCTAGATAGTTGAATAATTTACTTACTGATGAATTTCTTTCTTCGTAAAGTACGTCAATTCCTGAAACAAGAAATATATTCTTAGCTTGCATTAGAAGGAAATTACTATTCATACAAATGTACAATCTAAAACTTAAGGATTGTTCTTTTTTTAAAATTTTTTTTGGTTTCTTTTTTGTTTTTGTTTTTTGGTTTTGTTGTTGTTGTTGTTTTTCTTTGTTTTGTTTGCTTTTGTTTTTTGTTCTTCTGTTTTTTTTTTTATATTTTTGTTAATACTGTGAGGAATTTGAAATAGTTGTTTTGATGTTGTATGATCAAAATACATGCTCACAAAATTGATATATATCCGAAAACAGGTAACTTTGTACATGTCTCATATGACATACTCTGCAATTGTACTCTCTCATCCACGCACTTTCTCCAAACATGCACAGACATACTCTTTTTTTTCACAACTAATATATTTTTTAAATTACCCCCTCCCCAGAAATTTACATCATTATCACAGATTACATTGTACAGATTACATTGTACAGATTACAGTGTACAGATTCTGAGCTTTACGGCACGGTACTCCCAGCTGGTCACGCTTCGGTAAAAGTAGAAAATTCTCAACTGGACGTAAACAAATATATATGTATATTTTCAATTTGTTTGAAACTGACTGGTGATGTACGTTAAAGGGACCCCATTGGAAATAAGCCATTTAATTGTCTTATATGGGTTATCCCAGGCAATATTTTAAATTCATTTATAAAATATCTATTTACAATTACTACTGTGTTAGAAAAATGTCAGTATGTGATACATTTATACCATCTGCCATGATACAAATGTAATAGTGATTTAAGAATGTGATAAAATACATTACAATCTGTGACCATTACAGTGATATCATCTTTGATACTCATTATGACTAATTTGTGGTGCTGGACTCATTTATAGGCTTTTCATATGTTGTTATTGCCTGAATAAAGAATAATAATAACGCCCATACTCATCGAATCTGAAAACAATGTTGGATACGGTCATACATGGCCCCCATTTTGAGAATTCATCATGGACAAAAATGTAGGTCAAAATACAGTAACCCAAATCATGTCTATCGAACAATAAGCATCATGTGTAACACGGATATATCCCAAGTCTACAGATAGGTCACAAAGCTAATGGGGATTTCGAATTTTTTTCTTTTTTGGTCAAAATCAACTTTGAATCATACGGATATCCTGGGGGACCCGCGTTAGAATAACTTGCTGTCGTAGGAGGCGATTAAATGTGTCAGTCCTTCGGATGAGATTTAAATGAAAATGGGGTCAACGGAACGCTTATTCCATCTTGTCCTTTTCCTATCGGCAATAATAATAATTCTCAATCTTTCCAATTTAACAATTCTGATCCAATTTAGGAGAATTTCTTATAGCTCTACACATACTCATAGTGATATTCCACTCTCTTACCCCGAGTTTTGTAATGTTTACTCTACTCTTTGAAGTAAGAAAGTCCACCCATTTTGCTTCTAAGAGGAGTGTTAGTCTGCGAAACGACGTTAAATCCAAAACAATTGAATAATCAATCTTGATTGCGGAGATTTATTTTGCATAGCCTGTGATGTACTTTCGATAGTGGGTAAACTTGACTATTGTTAACTCTAGCAATCATACTGAACCTGGTAAATGTCAGCGGGTGATTTATCAAAGTTGACTAGGATGTAAAGTCCTGATAAATTTCTTTGACAAATCTTGTGAATTGGACGAAGACATAAAACTGTGTCATAACTTATATTGTATATTTATATCAGTTTTGTTCCAGTGACCAAAAACTACACTGACGATGCTTGTTCCTAAATGAGTATGCCATGATTGGCTTGTTAAGATTCTAATTTTTTTTTTTTAAAAGTTCATAAAAATGTATAACTTTTTCTGACACATCAATTTTACAATGTAATGTTATTTTTATTTCTTTCAATGTCTTACAATGATTTATATCTTCATTGATTATATTTTGTATGTTATTTTACGTTCTATTGAAGATTTCTGTACTCATATAGAAGAGTCAATAGATATGTCACCACGTTAATAGAGATGTCACCACGTCCATAGAGACGTCACCACGTTAATAGAGATGTCACCACGTTAAAAGAGATGTCACCACGTCAATAGAGATGTCACCACGTCAATAGAGATGTCACCACGTCAATAGAGATGTTACCATGTGGGGATCCGGGTTGTTAGAATAGATCCTCAGTACCATTTGCTTGTCGTAAGAGGCGACTAAATGGGGTGGTCCTTCGGACGAGACCGCAAAAAACCGAGGCCCCATGTCACAGCAGGTGTGGCAGGATAATGATCCCTCCCTGCTTAAAGGATCTGAACTCCCAAATTTTGCAGCCCTTCACCGACAATGGTGACGTCTCCATATGAGTGAAAAATTCTCGAGCGGGACGTTAAACAACATATAATCAATCAATCAACGAGTTATAAAGGAAAACTAACTCAAGGTCTCTGCAATAGCAAATCCACGGCGACACGGTCAACCATGTGTAACTTTTTGTCCTACCTCGTACTTCTTCCACCCAACTGACCATCGTAAATGCACATTTAAATACAAACACGCTATTAAAAAAAACAAAACAAAAAACCCCCCAAAACTGAGTCCAGCACAAGCATCATGCCTACGAATCACAACATCATGGCGCACAACACTTAGTCACTGTCGTACTGTGAAATTGTCTGACTGTCTCAAATGGATACACACATCTGTGTAAGTAATAAATAACCAATTAAAAATAGACTTAACGGAGTTTTGAAATGGGGCGATACGTGATCAGATGTTCGGGCTTCACATCGCGTGGTCACCTAATGTGTTTTCAAACTGGTAAAACTGCTCTATTCAGATCTTAACATGAAGTCGGGATTTTAAATTCCTATTTCCACGTTTAGACGGATCACGTTCTTCTTTGTAATTCTTGTTTCTATCCTTGAAGACTAAGACCCGGCCATGTTCCTGTAGTAATTCCCAACCTGATAATCCCTCAGTTCTTGTTGCGAGAAAACACTGGATCCGCCACCCATCCTATTACAGTCTCGTGTCACATCAGCAACAGAAACCCTGTGAAATAAAATATGTTGCACATGATTATTTGTTATTTTTTTTCCCAAGAGCACTATCCCCAAAAAATAAAACATTTAAAAATGTTCGGGGGGGGGGGGGGGGGGGGGGGGGGCAATTCGGTCCCTTTAGTTCAAAGACGATGTTTTTGCATGTGAAAAAATAACAAAAATAGTATTGAAATGACTTTATACTCATAGATTGATATTGAAAATTGTAATATTATGAGACAATGGAAAAGAAGTCCGATTAATCAGGCGTACTGTGCATTTTGTGAACTCTTTCTCTATCAAAGGGGTCATTATTTTTGTATCCACATTCCAAGTTTCCTTTTGGACTATTCCGTTCGTTTTTCTGTATCTTCGTTTTGTGTATCTTCGTTTTGTGTATCGTCGTTTTCTGTATCTTCGTTTTCTGTATCTTCGTTTTGTGTATCTTCGTTTTGTGTATCTTCGTTTTGTGTATCTTCGTTTTCTGTATCGTCGTTTTCTGTATCTTCGTTTTCTGTATCTTTGTTTTCTGTATCTTCGTTTTCTGTATCTTCGTTTTCTGTATCGTCGTTTTGTGTATCTTCGTTTTCTGTATCGTCGTTTTGTGTATCTTCGTTTTCTGTATCGTCGTTTTCTGTATCTTCGTTTTCTGTATCGTCGTTTTCTGTATCTTCGTTTTCTGTATCTTCGTTTTCTGTATCGTCGTTTTGTGTATCTTCGTTTTGTGTATCGTCGTTTTGTGTATCGTCGTTTTCTGTATCTTCGTTTTCTGTATCTTCGTCTTTATC
This sequence comes from Ostrea denselamellosa, assembly GCA_024699665.1. Taxonomy (NCBI): domain Eukaryota; kingdom Metazoa; phylum Mollusca; class Bivalvia; order Ostreida; family Ostreidae; genus Ostrea; species Ostrea denselamellosa. The sequence continues at coordinate 5,799,276 of JAMZEH010000068.1, forward strand.
ATAAAATGTCAGCAGCAGCTTTTTTGTCATGAATTCTAATTTTGCAGCCTTACGATCTATAATCATTTATTGATTTTTATTCCTTTGTTTAATTGAAAATATAAATGAATTTCATAGATCATAAATCCAACAAATTCCTGCAGAGCAGGAACTTATCTTTATTCTAGAAGAACATTACGATACTATACCTGTGATTCACAAGGATTCAGTATTTTGATTTTACAAATATAAACAACGTTTAGTTTGTCCCTACCAATTCAGACGCAGTTAGAATACATGTAACTAATCAGTGCAAGAAATATTAAAAAATATTTTAAAGTCAATTACCGAAGAGGGGTGACCAAATTTATACACTGTAACCTCACATTTTAATTTTACAAATAAAAATACTCGGAAAATTCTTCAAAATGCACATCTCAATAACAAGATACACAATACTATAATTAACCTCTCACCCCCACTGCCATACACACAATAAACCAGCGACCAAATATTATAAGTTTAGGATTTCTTTTCCACCACTGAACTAAATTACATATCAATAAGGAAACGGCAGACCATTGAAAATGGCACTGATTTGAAAAACGTCGTAATGCAGATTTGATTTACTGAGATATTCTTTTAAAATTGTCGATCATTCGATTTAATGTGTTTAAAATAATACTTAGCACTACTTAAGCAAAACTTCAGTCTGTTAAACAAGGTTTATAAGTTTAAACACCATAGTTACTGCACTGTGTGGTATCAACGCCTGTTTAGTACTTAGCTTAATCATATCGAATAGGTAGTTCTGTATGCATAGCGGATTATCTCAAACTATTACGATCAATATGTGTACATTTATCATAGCATCCGGTGCAAAACTTTAAACCAAATTTCACACCCAACATAAAAAGAGTGTCATGTCTATAACTGAAATGTTTGGTCCCTGTGGAGTATATGCTGAGTGTGTCGGATTTAGTGTAGCCTTAAGTTAGTACCAGCTCCGTGACCATAAAACTGAAAATAGACTTACGTCAGAAATTACACTTTGTGTGTATCCTTGTTTTTTAATTTATATAAATACTTTATTGACATATTAAATCAATTTTAAAACATCCATTCAACACGATATTTAATGGACAAATAAATGTCAATATTATATAGATTAGATAAGTATGAGGCTTCACATTGGGGCACAGAACCATCAGTGGCGAAAACTTAAGAACCTATAAAAGTTAGACCATTAAATATCAATAAATCCAATAAAGAGACTTCTATTTCTAAGTACATACATTTGTGTTATCACCTGGTGGTATATGTCACTGATAATTTATGAACATAGATTTTATAGCATTATTTTCCGTTGACGACAAAAAGGAAGATCTTCAGTGCGGCTGAACATCAGAATTTATTTTGACTTCTGGACGGGAATTTCCCCCGGGTTCCCTTGCTGTGGAGTAGTATTTATCTTTTTCCCTCTTGCTTCTTTTACTGACGTTGTGTTAAGTGCCCTCTTCATGTCTGAGATCATGAATCTTTATCGTGTCACTTACTGTTATTTCAGATTTACTGCTATCTTCACTTGTTCTAATTGTGTACATTACATTGTGTACATTACATTGTGTACATTACATTGTGTACATTACATTGTGTACATTACATTGTGTACATTACATTGTGTACATTACATTGTGTACACTGCATTGTGTACATTACATTGTATACACTGCATTGTGTACATTACATTGTGTACACTGCATTGTGTACATTACATTGTATACACTGCATTGTGTACATTACATTGTATACACTGCATTGTGTACATTACATTGTATACACTGCATTGTGTACATTACATTGTATACACTGCATTGTGTACATTACATTGTGTACACTGCATTGTGTACATTACATTGTATACACTGCATTGTGTACTATACATTGTATACACTGCATTGTGTACATTACATTGTGTACATTACATTGTGTACATTACTTTGTTTACATTACATTGTGTACATTACATTGTGTACACTGCATTGTGTACATTGCATTGTGTATATTGCATTGTGTACACTGCATTGTGTACATTACATTGTATACACTGCATTGTGTACATTACATTGTGTACATTACATTGTATACATTACATTGTGTACATTACATTGTGTACATTGAATTGTGTACATTGCATTGTGTACATTGCATTGTATACATTACATTGTGTACATTACATTGTGTACATTACATTGTGTACACTGTATTGTGTACATTGCATTGTGTATATTACATTGTGTACATTACATTGTGTACACTGCATTGTGTACATTACATTGTGTACATTGCATTGTGTACATTACATTGTGTACATTACATTGTATACATTACATTGTGTACATTACATTGTATACACTGCATTGTGTACATTACATTGTGTACATTGCATTGTTTACATTGCATTGTGTATATTAGGCGTAATTCTTATTCTTTCGTAACGTGAAATGATGAGACATTTACATAGCAAAGTTTTAATTCATGATAAACATATTTTAAATTTTCATTCTACCACGATTATTGCAAAGATCAAAGAAATGTCGCGGTCATTATTCTGCGATATAACTGCATAGATAAGAACTGATTATAAGAAAATTCACCCACATCTCACTCGCACTTCTGTTTTGCCAATACAACAATGAATTCGATAACTGATAGTTAAATTTTATAATCATCCAACTTAATCAATATATGTTGCAAAACATATTTATAAATGACTGAGGAATATTTGTAATTCAATATAAACTGTCTGCATTCCGGGCTCGATACACATGTAAACAAACATGTCAGTGTGCAGACAAATTGCCCTTCGTCCACGAAGCGAACGCTCTAACCACTGAGCTACCGAAATACTCTGAAGTTGATATTAAAAAGATGCTAGGGTTCCTCATTGACAATCTCTTCGTAATCTTGTGGTGATTAGATCTTCCAATAGTTTGTTAGAATTTCCTTAGGCGCGAATTGTGCTCCTTTGTTAGCTAACCTGTTTTTATATTCTTATGAAGCAGAATTCATTCAAAAGCTTCTACACGAGGAGAAAAAACCTCTTGCTGTGGCCTTCAATCAGATATTTGAATATATTGACGACGTTTTATGAAAAGGCCAAGATAACTAACAATATTCAATCTCTTAATACAAATATAGAATACAGATCAGAGAGATGGGTAAACACGAACCCCTGGACATATCAGAGGTAGGATCAGGTGCTAATGTGTCAATTGCTGTTATATATGGAGCAATATTCCATTATCACCTACATATGGTGTTTGTATCTCTCAACTGATTCGATACGCAAGAACTTGTTCTGCATATGATCAGTTTTTAAATCGAAGTAGGTCACTGACAAACAAGATGATGTCACAAGGGTTTGTACAGTCTCGTCTAAAGTCAGTACTTCGCAAATTCTAAGGTCGTTATAACGATCTAGTTTGCCAGTACAACCTTCCATTAGGTCAAATGCTGTCTGATGTGTTTCATACCAATTGTTAGGCCGTTTTTGGCACACTGATTCTGACTGTGGATTACCCCGTTTACCTGATCAAGTTAAAGGGCTCACGGGGATTGTGACCGGTCAACAGGAGATGTTTACTTCTCTTAGGCACCTGATCCCACCTCTGGTATGTCCAGGGGTCCGTGTTTGCCCATCTCTCTGATTTGTATTTTCTATAGAAATTGCGACATTGAGTACTGTTCGTTACTCTAGGCTTAAGGAATCCCGCTGTATAATTATTAGAAATATTACATAACATTGATTGATATTGTATTCATTATCGTGGTGGTACTTTGATTTTTTAATGTCATATTGTGTTTTAGCATCACACTGTGAAGAGATTAACTTGTTTATAATCGTTACACACATACACGAATACATTAACAAACGTTGTGATTCATAGTATATTGACATACGAATGGACCAACAACATTAACAATTCATTGTTCGTTTGCATAATCCCATTTCAGAATTTTCTTCCTCAAAAAAGGGACGTCACAAGCTATAGGAAAAGTATCACAATTTTGACCTTTTAAGCGTTCAAGGGGTTCAAGGCCGTAGCAGTGAGGGTTCTTTATCGTGCCAACGCCTACCGTGACAAGTTGTCAAAATTAAAATTTGAAAATACCCGTGATGCACACTTCTAATGCTGGAGAACAGTTACTTGTCCACTTGGAGTGCGTTCGAACCCATCGTTATTCGCACGACTTCAATTTGCTGCCGATCCCCCAAAAGAGGAGTACGCATCACGAGAGCGGGTTTGAGGTGTAAGAACTCGCACCATCTCTGTCGAGAGTGTGGTTGAAGAACAAGAACACGTTCGTGTTCACATGTTCCGCGACTCTAAGAATGGAGACGAGAACAAGGGGAACGGCGGTCTCGAAAGCACGTTTGATGTTGCCACTGGAATGAGAATCGAACGCACTGCCTTCTGGATGCAAAACAAACATCCTAAGGATATGTTTGCTACGGCCGGGTCAGTACCGACAGGTTATTGAGACCATCCCTGTGATTGGTCAAATTAAACTAATTAAATCAAACAAATTGTAATCATGCGTTTTAAAGTTTAAAGAAAAACGAGACAGCAGATCTAGGGAGTTTGTTTTTATTTAGGATTTCTAACACTTTTGACTGGAGCATCACTGAAGAGACATTATTCGTCGAAATGCGCATCTGGTGCATCAAAATTGGTACCGTTTATGTTTTACATTACATTACAACGGATAACGTTACGTTTGACGTGAACATCAAAAGGCAGAGAGCGAACCATTTCAACAATCAAATTTTTAGCTGATTTCCAAGGTGAAAGCTGTATAGTAAATTGGTAGCTGTCGTTGCTGGGACCTTATATATATATATATACAGAGAGAGGGATATAGAGAAGGGGAGAGAGAGAGATTCGTACGGTCGGGTTGGATGCCTGATGATTCGTCACCAGCACTTTCATACATAATGTAAAAGGCGTAAGAACCATGATAAAATATGTGTATATTTGAATAAAATGATCAGAAATCATATTATTTTTATCTGTAAACATTTTACTTACCAATTTGACAGGAATACCTCAATGTGCGGTCATAACCACGCTGCGCGTCGGTGGCTATCAGTGTGTATTGTATCACGTCTTTAAAGGACCAGATTGATCACGATACCCAATCCATTGTGCTTTAAAACATTCAATACGACACAATGTCGTATACCTCCAATGTCGGGAGGTTTAAACCCATAAATATCGTTTTATTTATTTAAGAATAATAAGATCTGTAAAAGTGGTTTACCTAACAACAAAGATACCCAGGTTGTGTTTTTTTTTTTTTATAAATTTTTTTTTTTTTGCCTCGAAATAACAATCAACAGTACGCTATGTCTATTTCTGTATCAGTTGATTAGAGAATCAATTTATAGTTGTCCGGGATTTTATCTTCTTGATCATATTGACGTAATCGTTTCCACAAATAGTTACACCAAAGCTTTAAATGTAGGAAGAATATTTAAGTAACACACAGATCTATATATTAATTGTGTAAATCTGTATCGTCATTGCCACAGAATAAAAAAAATAAATTGTCTGAATGTCTGAATTCTAATCGCTTCCACAAATATTGACCCGAAATCACAAGCTTCAGGTAAAATTTCACATTTTTTTTTTACTTTCTTTGTATCCTCCTAACCATAGGTTGTTTCTAAGTCTTCGTTTTCATGAAGGTTTTTTTACGGTACTCGTTTCTTCTTCTTTACCAACATTTGATATTTCTGATGCATGAGGAATGTTATATAGATTGAACCCTAATATCCAGCAACACTCTAACTAAAAATAACTATAGAACTACTGACCGTCAACCATCAGAATTGAAAATTACATGTAATTTCATCGTGTCAAATAGAGCTAATGTTTTCACCATCATAAACTAGAATAACATACTGATTATTAGCCTACAGTATTTTTAAACTCTATGTGTGAGTGGTTTTTGTTTCATTTGTTTTTCTATCATAAAGAAATTAATTGTTTTTTTCCAAAATCTTTTGCTTTTCCCTGAATCCTGTAATTTTGTTAACATAGCAACATTAGCAGATGGGGACCAGTAGCTTTGTATCACGGCATTTTGTATCACAGCATTTTGTATCACGGTATTTTGTATCACGGCATTTTGTATCACGATATTTTGTATCACGGTATTTTGTATCACGGCATTTTGTATCGTTATTTTGCATTTTGTATCACGGCATTTTGTATTACAGTATTTTGTATCACGATATTTTGTATCAGGGCATTTTGTATCACGGCATTTTGTACCACGGCATTTTTGTATCACGGTATTTAGTATCACGGTATTTTGCATTTTGTATCACGGCATTTTGTATCACGGTATTTTGTATCACGCCATTTTGTATCACGGTATTTTGTATCAGGGTATTTTGTATCACGGCAATTTGTATCATGGTATTTTGTATCACGGTATTTTGTATCAGGGCATTTTGTATCACGGCATTGTTAAGTGACCTTCTTTTGCCGTCTTTAGTTACATCTACATTGATGTAGTTACATGTATCGTTTCTTCCTATGTAACACAAAATCAAAAGAATTATTGTAAGATTTTGCATTGGATTCAATTCATTCGTTACAAAACAGCACGCTTTACTACGTCCCCATTAATTAGTTTGCAGCAATATAAGTGTATGCATGCATTTTCTACAACAGTAATTTACAGAAGTTGTTTAATATAAAACAAAGCATTGTATTTATTTCTCGTTACACTCCATACATTAGCATTGTACTAAGTTTCAATGTATTTATTACATCTATAAATCTACTTGATTGGATCAGAGTTGCAAACATATATAGTCTCTCGATAGTCGCGTAGTTATAGGCGTTCGCCAAGCAACAGAGAGACTAAGATTCGATCCCGGTACCGAGTCAAAGCTTAGATAAATATCTCTTTCGTCTCCATGCGCCTACCATGAAAAGTGAAAGTCAACCATATGTTTTGCGGCTATAACATTAAAAAATGGAGCCCCATATCGCGATGTCCAGACGCTGGCGCGATAAGCAGCCGTCACCGCTATGGCTCAGAGTGTCATGCATAGGTCAAAAGTCACGAAACTTCACCTTAAGCTACTGACGTCTCTACGCGAATGAAAAATTCTCCACTTGGACGCAAAACAACAAGCAAGCATTCAAATGTGATTCAACACATCATAGGCTAATCGCAATGTCAATTCCGAAAACTCTGTGGAGATTTTCAAATACGATTATTCACTATTTACACTTTGTGTTAACGATCGCAACTGGTCAGATAAGATCAAACTAGCGGGTATTACAAAATTTTATTTCCCTAAGAAGTGATATACACGGTCGCAGTGACCGTTTGTATTGTATAAATTTGTCACACCTTGGGATTGTAATAACATACAAGGTAGTTTAATTTTGTGTTTGTAAAACGGCCTGAGAAGTTCCGAACTTGCTATTATAATTTTATTTTTATATACATATGCGAGTAATGCTCTTAATCGATTCCCAGCTACAGTCAGCTCAGTGTATTCCGCAAGGGAAAGACCTAGAATTGACGCTGTGTGGAGTTTGCATCGGCTTAAACCGCTGCCATTTGCAAATAGAATAATAAGTGCTATATATGGGGAAATTTAATGGTAAGTTTTAGGTTTGTTTAGTTACAGTGCTGAAGATGTAATTGTAAGTGTTTAAGGAATGAATAACCAGTCATCCGAGAAATAGAAAGATAACGGTCAAGTATTCAGAGCTCTTCACAATAACCATATAACACTATACTCAGGTAAACCCCACTGGATAAGTCCGGGAACTTGCCTTCACATATGAATTTGGGTATGTTTTGAATTGCAGCTCATCTCGCTGTTTTACTGTATCAATTGTATTTATATGGATCGACACTTAAAATACTATATTTAGATATAGGTCTCATAACATGCCAAAATTCGCTAGACTTTTTGTGTTGTATTACACAGTATTTCTTGTGTTGTTAGGTGTTTGGTTATAGTCTGGTCCGATTTCAGCTAAAAAGAACTTCTAACGGCAAATTATTATTATTTGGTTCAACATAACTTTTTAACCTAATTTGAGTATGCTGAATCTGAAAAAATATGTTGAACTTCATGAAAATGGCGTTAAATAGGTCAAAAAGGCGATTCAAAATGGCGGACAGTAATTTTTTTCAAATCTTTTTGAAACGCGCATGTAGAAAAAAAAATGTAAAAACTATGATTGCAAAATACAATAGCATCGAGAAAAAGATAGAAATAAGCATGCGACCCTAAAAAAGCCATTGCACGAAAGAAAACCCGAATTTTTTCTGTTTTTCCTCAAAATTCAACGTATACTGTTCCTACATTGTTCTTTGCTTGTGACTTTGCACTTACAAAGGTCCATGCACAGCAAATTGTTACGCTTGCACCCACACCTCAATGTTTTACAACCTGTTGTGCAACTACATGCAATCAAGTCTAAACAAGATTCTGGAATTGGGTCTAAAGTCATCAGAATAGGCACTAGAATACCTTCATTCAACTTCCATCCCATCTCAGTTGGAGATGGTAATGTGGGGTTACTTATATTTGCTTGTCTCCATACCAGCGCTTGATAATGTGCACGTTTAATGTGCAGATGCAAGGCATCGCTAGTGGGGGGCATGTTTTCGGGGCTCTTGGATTTTCCGAATAAAATGTTCCTAACCGAGTCAGTTGACGACACTGTGCCCTGGTTATACAGCTTGCATACGAACTTTTCACAGTCGACTATTTTCTGTTCAGTTAAATTGCCCTCTCCAAAACCCCCAAGAAGCCCAACATTGTCTTTGTAAACCTTAAATCCAGTTTTTTTGGATATCCCAAAGAAAAAAGAAGTTGTGTCACATCCAGTCAGAGCATGGAATGCTAACAGATTCGTGCACATTTCTGGAGAGGTAAAGGTTTTCTCTACAACAGCATGAATAGGAATGTTCTTGGGCTTTGCAGATGTTCCAGCAACCATCCACAACTGTATATTTATTTCTGAAAAGAAAGATACAAGTAGCAGTAAAACATCAGTATCAGATGCTAGTACAACAACTGAACTGCAAGTGGATTCTTTCGCACAATGTATGGCATGAAGAACTATTCTAGTATCTGCCTCTTCATGTGACGCATGTAGGGCAGATATATCGAGGAATTCGTCATTGCATTTAACGCTATTCTCATCGAGAAACCCACCAGCAGTAACAACAGTTTTCTCTGTGGGTGCATGAAGAATTATCTGCTCAGATAAAAAGGCAGCTAGGTCTTTCTTGTTGTCATTCAAAGACAAAAAAGCTGAAAAGTTATTCGGGAGTGGCACATCCTTATTTTCAATAACCCTTCTAACTGGCTGCTGCCCTTTTGCCCTACGAGAACGAGTGCCCGATTTTATAGATTGTTCCCTGTAACGGTCGAACAGAACATCAACTCTTGAATACATGGCCCCTTTTCTCACCACAGTGGAAACAAACTCATCTGCAAAGTCTCCAAATGTTTTCATGCCATGTGTTTTCATGCTCTGAACTAAAGCCTGGCCATCTATGATCAAAGCTGGTGATTCGCCTACATTTTCGACTCGCGCCCTTACATCAACATCTTGAAGTATGTCTTCTAAAACAACAGATTTGTTTCCAGACTTTAGTGCACCGCTGGTATCCGCTATAGATATCGGCACAGGAAGGAGCTCGTGTTTCAAAATCTGCTCTAAATCAACCTCTCGTCCGGCCTTATATGCAATGACAAGTCTCTGCAGTATGTTCCGATCTGCCTTTAGAATTTTTTTCTTTTCCACAGCTTTTGGTACAACTTGTACCTTGTATAAGGAGTCAAATGTTAATGAGCAGCTTTTTTCAGAACACTTCTCAAAGGAACTTGTAAACTACTTGTTTCTATGTTTGGTATCAGACGATCTTTTACGAAATTCTCTAATGATATCTGTCCCAAATTTGCTGCAGAAAGTAAGGACTCCTTGATCATATCTGCAGCTTTGTCTTTTGTAACTATATTGATCAGTTGATCTCTTTCGTACAAAAGGTCAAATACTCTAAACCTTTTCATTGCATCAACGAGCGAATCCTCATACACTGCATCAGTAACTTGTCGACTCTTTGATGCGTCCTTGTGTGTGAGAATGTCATCTGGATTCACATCGTACATCACCTTTGTAAGAAGACTTATATGAGATCTCAGATTGTAGGAAAGGGACCACCTACTGAGAGCAGATGGAGTCCTAGTAATTCCTACAATTCCACCACCTTTCTTACCCGTGACGTTTAGCCATTCTTGACTTTGGTCTGGGTCAACTTGATTGAAAGTTCCAGCACTTCTCTTGACGACAAAATTTCCATCCTGAAACTCTGATAGTACTTCAATAGGCAATTGGTGGCAATCAGCAAGATACACACTACCCCACCTAGCATAATTTGTATGGTCATATCGGAAGAACCATGGGAGCATTGAACGGAAAGACTTCAAATATAAATCCCAAAGCCCATCTCTTTCTGACTTTGTAAACATTAAAAGGATAGAAACCATGTCCAAATATGACCACCAAAACAGGACATTTGGGTTGTCAATTTCCTGTCTGAAACTTGAAAAATACTCTTTGAAAACAGGATTTTGCAGTTGGTCAATGCTAGAAAGTATGTCTTGCTGTTCAGTCATGATGCCATTCAATGTTTGCGAATGATCAACATTTTTGGTAGATACAAATAACACAAAGTCTGGCAGTAAAATCTTCCAGATTGCTTGAGCAGTAATTTTATGGGCTCTCATGCCACGACTGTAGTGCTTTCCACCTAATACATTTTCAGCAGCCACAGGTCCTAATAACTCGCATTCCATCCACAGTTCATGCAAACCAGAACCTCTCATATGATCTCCTATACATTTCATGAAATTCATAGCTATATGTAAGCCACCCATTCTTGGAACAAGCCTGTCTCTATACTCAGGAACTGACCATTTTAAATCCATCAACTTAAAGTACAAAGCTTGATCAACTGTGATAACTGTATGACGTTGACCAAGATGCTCAGATATGTGCATGCATTTCTGGACAACTGTGTTAAGTGTATCCATTTCATGAGCAGGTGCTTGTACAATAGGCATGTAACCAACAAGTGTGAGATCCGGGTTTTTACTACTGACAGACTGATTATGTCCTGACCAACTAGCTGGGACTTTCTGCTTATGTCTGTGCAAATGAAACGCCAATTCATTAGCAAACTCTTGAGAGGACAATTGATTCTCTGAGTCAGAAGGTTGGAAGATATCTAACGTAACTGGTCTGGGATAGTGAGGTTGTGATTTTCCTTCTACTATTGGGGAAATGACAATACTGTCCATCTGAGGAGGTACCTTCAATGTCTCATTTGAAGATGGACTTGTGTGCTGAAGGTTAATGTCATTTCCCGACCCTCGTTGCCAACATGCTATCTGCGTTGCATGGAATGTTTCCTTGCCATCCAGTGTTGAATCACTAATATCAATATTGTCCGCTGTAAAGTGTGTGAAAACGCTTGGCTTTAAATTCGAGGGAAGGAAATGTCCAGTCCTTTCGTCCATAGACTGAAGGCTTTCCTCTGCAAGCCCAGTGTCAACACGCAGAACATCTTTATAACTCAGGGTGTGACCAGCACTATTAAACAAGTTTAACAGCTGTTTTGACCTTGTCATTTGATGCAAGGTGCATGCAAGGCCAATATGCTTTGGAGTCCACTTTTTTCCATTACTTACCCCATACACAATATCCTGAGCTACGCTCACTATTTTCTTCTGTCTGCTGCAATCTGGATTGTCATTGCCATCAGTACAATCAAAGACCTCTTGTCCGCCATAAAGAAGATTCAGAAACATGAGGATACTATCTGGGACACAACTTACGGCATCAGCCTCACAAACATTCAAACCCATGTGACCAGGTCTATCTTGCAGGTCTGATCTTAATCTTAGTGCAACATGTACCAGTTCATGAAATGAGTTGTGTGGAGGTTTATAACATGGCATAGTGAGTAATTCGTCATCCATGGTATCTTGGTCATCATGAAACATATCTCCAAAATGAGATTTAGAAGGAATATGGGGCACTAAAAGAGTTTCGCGTTCAGATACTGCTCTATCGAGGGGACGAAGAAACTGGAAGATATTCTGCACCTTGGCTTGCAGATTTTCTTTAAACGTTGATCTACGAGTGATAAAAGACTGTGGCATTTCAGATCCTACCTCTTCTACCAACTTGGAGTACCTGTTCCATGTATCAGAGAGCTGTAAGATTTGGCACTTGCTGGCTGCGTACTCCAGTTCTCGAACAAGAAATATCATGGCCAGATCTTCACATTTTGACTCCTTTTCTGTTTTTTGTGTATCATACTTAAAAGCATTCATGCATTTTAGATGGTACTTACCCTCTGCAGCTATCAAATCGCTAACGTTTCCTAACTTAACACGAAGTATGTTGTCATACTTTGCATTTTTAAGAACCATGTCGCTAACAGAAAATGTTGTAATGTTGAATAGCTTCTGTTTAATTTGTTGTTGACAAAATATGCATAACTCCCAATCTATTGGTGTAGATGCATTTCGCAAAGTTCGGGATGCTGCTGCAGAAGGGTGTGAGCAAGATGACGTAGACGGTACATCATCCTCTGTATCGACGTTGATTGTATCAGATGTGTTTGTAAGCAAACATGCTTTTCTTTCCATTAACTGAATTGGTCTGGGGTGAGTAAATGCACTATAGCATTTCCTATGACATAGAACTCTATCATTCGGACTTAATTTTTCTATTCTGTCAATGGCATCATAGTTCCTGGCATCTTTAACTTTCTTACGACGAGATGCCCTCTCGGTCAACGTTTCGATAGACTTTTTGCTTTTTAATTCTAACGTGTCTGTCTTTTTTTTCCTGACATATAACACACAAATCTGTATCTATTTGATAACTTCGCTTAAGTGATCGTTCAGTCATGATTTCTAATCAATGAGTGGTGAGATATGACAAGCCTATAACCTCGGCCATCAGTTTTATACCTTATGTCAGAATCATTTGTTAATTCGATCCTCGATTGTGTCGGTCGCGCTATTGTGAAAACCATTGAACACTGTGTTGAATTTCAAGTGCATTTATATCATAAAGTATGCAATACGTTAACTGAATAATTTGCACAATTAGAAGGAAATAAGCATTAAATATCATATCAAAATGCATATATATACTGTGCGTCAATATGCGGTTGCGAAAAAATGAGTTAATTGGGATCTAATCGTTTTTTTCACAATTTTAATTGTTTAACGAACATTGAACAATTTATTCTATTTTTCAGACACATATAAGTTTAGTACAAGCCTTTAAATTGCTTTAATTTGCAATAAACTTTTTTAAAATAAAGCCATATATACTCTGCAAAAAAAGAAACGCATAATGGATTTTTTAAGATTTTAGTAGATGTATTTTGGATTATGATTTTACAATAAAAAATGTAGATATTCACTAGAATTGTTTCAATTGAAAAAAATTACAGTCCAAACCTTAGATATTGGTGAAAAAAAAGTCAGATCATCACAGTTAAGAACACTTCCTGTCACGTTTAAGTTAGTACCGTGTATGACCACCTCGAGCTGCCAACACAGTTCTGCATCTCCTTGGCATAGAGTCAATCAATGTTCTTACGTTATTGCGTGGAATTGTTCGCCATTCCTGTTGTAACATTTGACGGAGCTGATCGAGGGTCTGAGGCGGAGGTTGGCGCAGGCGCACACGTTTATCCAGTTGGTCCCATAAGTGTTCAATCGGATTCAAATCCGGTGATTTGGAAGGCCATGGTAGCACATTAATGTTGTTCTGCTGAAGGTAGTCAATTGTTAAGCGGGCTGTGTGAGGCCTAGCATTGTCATGTTGGAATAACTCCCTCTGTCGGTCAATTACGCGCATAAGGTGAGGTTGGAGAATTTCGTCTCTGTACCTTTGAGCCGTTAAATTGCCCGGGACATGTACCAGTTCTGTTTTACGGTCATTAGAGATCGCCGCCCACATCATGACGCTACCTCCACCGAAGCTATCCACTTCTTGGACACACGAGGAAGAGAAACGTTCATTCCTGCGCCGGTATACACGGATTCTTCCATCACGTTTCTGTAGCAGAAAACGGGACTCATCGCTGAACCAGATTCTACGTCAGTTGCGGAATGTCCACCCCCTCAATCTGTTGCACCATCGGACTCTTTCTCGTCTGTGTCACGGTGTCAAAACTGCTCCAAAATACGGTCTTCTGGATCTAATGCCATATTGTCGAAGTCGGTTGCGGACTGTCTGCGAGCTGATTCTTCTCAATCCAGGTATTCCGACTGCAGTAGCTGTTGCAGCAACGGTTCGATTCCGTAGATGAAAGACCCGGATGTAGCGATCTTGTCCAGGAGTCGTAATGCGAGGTCGTCCACTCCTCGGTCGGTCATTAGTAGAGCCAGTCTGCTGGAATCTGTTCCACAGCCGAGAAATTGTGCTCTGATTTACGTTTTCAGTTCGTGCAATCTCACTTTGGGATACTCCGGCCTGGAGACGGCCAATGACGATATTTCGAGTAGCAGGGTCCAACCTTGGCATGGCAGCATTTTAACGTTATGATGAATTCAAGCTTCAAACTTCGTCCTTTTATACGCTTTAATGTAGTGGTTGAATTAAGCACAAAGTTCTCGTGAAAAACGTAAGCCAAATTCCATGGCGATAGAGGTGATGTGCAATTTTAGAGAGTCGCCGAGCTAATTTGGCAGAGAGCCAAATCAAATGAACCGACCTTTAAAGTTTCATACTTACCTGTAAAAAATCAATTACTCAATTGACCATTTCAGTTTACCTGGTAAAATACATAATTTGCATTTTTAAAATTTCAAAAGGGCTATGCGTTTCTTTTTTTGCAGAGTATAGATAATTTTGCAAATTTCAACACCGCCATTTTGAATCGCCATTTTGACCTATTTAACGCCATTTTCATGAAGTTCAACATATTTTTTCGGATTCAGCATACGCAAATTAGGTTAAAAAGTTATGTTGGACCAAATAATAATAATTTGCCGTTAGAACCCATTTCTAGCCTCTTTTTTCAAAATCTGGACCAGACTATTATAGAATTGATTGCATACAACCCATCGGGTTTCTTTTTTCGGAATTCTGGTTGTCAATAACTTGGAGATGGTAGCGTTTATGTACATGTACATGTCAGCTATATTTACTGAATCGTTAACTTCTTAGTTAACATATAAAGAACATTCTTGACATATCATGGAAAATTATCTAAAGATAAATACATATATAGTATTTCTGCGGTACGCTGATTGGGTAAGATTTGGTGATGTTTTTAAGATATAAAGATTTTGGAATTCTGGATATCAGTTGAAAATGCCTAATTGAGCTTGAATCTAAAAAATCTAAAGCTGAAATATCTCATGTTAAATGGATCATAAAGAAATGGAATATATGAATTCTGCAATATGCATTCCATTCAATGTGAATGTTTGGGATGATATTGACAAAGAAATGGAAGTTTAACATAGATCTGTAATCATGAAAATGATTTAGGTCTAAGCAAAAGAGTTTGGTATCGTTTGAAGTAGCTTTAAGTATCTCCCCCCCCCCCCCCCCCCCCTAGACTAGTCACTAACGGTTCATAGATCGCATACCAAAATCATTTTACAAATGAATGTATATTTACCATAGGCCAATAATGTATTCGAATAGGTCCTCAGTACTCTTTGCTTGTTGTAAGAGGCGACTAAATGGGGCGGGCCTTCGGATAAAACCGCAAAACCGAGGCCCCGTGTCACAGTAGGTGTGGCAAGATAAAGCTCAGAGGCCATAAGCACCGCACAAAGGCCTAAATTTTGTAGCCCTTCATTTGGTAATGGTAACGTCTCTATATGAGTGAAAAATTCTCAAGCGGGAGTTAAAATAGTGTACAATCAATCAATCAATCAATCAATCATGTATTCATCAGGCGACTTGTAAAATTATAATTCAACTGATTTTTTTCCCTTTACATTTGAGCCGTTCTAAGCAAAAACCTCCTTATGTGAAAAGGCAGGGTAGATAGGCCTCAATGAAATCTATGTGCGTTTATTTTATTGTTAGCTTAACTTTTAAACTGACCCAGGAGGAGAAAATTTATAAAGAAAAAATAATACGTATACCATAAAACATGTTGATTTACAAAGATTAGATCCCAGGTCTTATCGCTCACATATTTTTGCTTGTTTGTCTGTTTTGTTTTGTTTTTATCTTTCTAATAATACCCGCGTACCATATATATGCATCATTCTTAGGCGAGCTTATGTTTTTAACACTGATAATAAGAAAATGAAGAGCCATCTAATGTTTCAGATGTTTCTTAGTAAATCGGTCTATCGGTGTTGTCATAAAAGTATGGGCATACATAATTCCTAACCAAATGCATAAATATAGTTTTTAGGATGTCTACACTAGCATCATATAAAATTCAAACGACAGCTACACAGACTTCGTGGGGTCAGGGAATTAATGCCACTTTACATCGCTTTAGTTTTTTATTTGTGAAAAACGCTTTTATCTTCCAACTTGTAGATCCGAAAAAGTTTCTCTAGACTACTGCACTTGCACATGCATTCTTTGTTAACTTCACTACCTGTGTTCATAAAAAAATCCCAATATGTTCTTGAGACATGTAGAAAAATAATAGATATGTAGAAATATTTGTTCAACTGCCAACAATATAATTTCAAACTATGTCAACTACATATTTATATCCAACCAAAATACACCCCATTTAATTTGTTTTATTCAATGACATGTTGAGATGGAGCTTGATATTTAAATCTAAAACAGCATTGAAATACAATTCTACGATTCATTTTGAAATAGCATACCAATACACCAAACGAAAGCATAACCCAACTCCCCATTCCCCTCCCCTGTCACCACTACGCTGAATAAAATAGGGGGAGCCACACACACTCACACACACACACACACACACACACACACACACACACACACACACACACACACACACACTGTCACTGAGTAATCAACATTCAGAAAATGTATTAATATATTAACCAAGATAGCTTGAAATAGTTTTTTTTTTTAAATAATGAATTTATTTATTTATGAATTAATTGACTTGTATTTTGGCTGAGGAAATTTTTTTTTTTTACCAAATAAATTTTATTTCAAAAATAGCAATAAAAACAAACAAATATTGTTCCCAAAGATGGGACTATAACATCTCCATTTAAAATCTTTATTTCAATAACAAAAATAATAAAATGAAACATTTTTAAATATTGAAATTACGTTTCATATTTTTTAAAAATCTCTGTATAGCCCGCCATACATTTTACTATCGTCTGGAAACATCCCTTGAAAATTAACAATCGCGGAGCAAATTTCAAAGTGCTGTCGATAACACGTTTATATGTCTTATACTGTCCACAGTAAATGATGAATGTGCCATTTCTTGAATGCACCCACATTTCTTTTTTATTTTCAAAGATACTTCCAAAAAAAGGTCAGCCAAATAGGCCGATGCCGCTAGGCCCATATGACAGCGAGGCTTGTGCAGTAATGATCTATCACCATATATGCTCAATAAGACAATTCATCAAACGCATTCCTCGTGCTTCACATTTTGCTCATTGATAAATGTGTGTTACAGAATTATGTATTGTAAATTACCCCCCCCCCCCAAAAAAAAATAAATAAAAAATTGAATGTTAACGCAGTGGTACGTTTCTGATACAAGTTAATTTAACTACTATAAACAAAAATGACAAACCCGCTGTAGTGTGGCATGGTATATTGTGATATCTCTTTCGATGTGTTTTTTTAAAGTATTAATTCATTCTCATAATAATTTGCTTCTTGTATATTGATAAAAACCAGAATTCTTTTAATATTTCACTAGGCCTTATAGATGTCATGGAACATAGAGAATAAACGTAAAAAGTACAAAACTATGATAAGTCTGTTATTGTTGTTGTTATGCTATTATAAATTGAATAACCTGACATAGTCTTGTAATGGATTCTGTTTGATGTGCATTTTTTATTTATACGTTGACGACATATTGCAGGTAATACCATTACGCGGGGGCAGCAAGAAGACTAGCTCGAGGCTTGAGAAATCGTAAACCTGAAGAAACTGGTCACACAAAAAATACAGTTATGACGTAAGACATCATGTGATATTGAAGTGCATGTTCACTGTTGCATGTGAATCTCTGGATGATATTAAGTTTTAAGTAGTAGAATATATAAGCAGTGAAGGAAAGAGGTGTACTTATATGATGTAAGGGATTCTATTTCATATTGTTTGAACTAAGACTTTGGGGTTCATAGGGGACAAAGTTTACGATTTTAATTCCGGATTTTTTCAGGCTGCGCACGCACAATGAATGTTCGGCTTAACAAAAACCAACATAATTGATATATTTCTTCATTGAAATAAATTGATTGTTAGCGAACTTAAAATAAACTGTTTGCATAATGGTTAACTTACATTGAAGTTACTAATATTGGGTGTCGTCATCGCCAATGACAATCGCATATTCTCGGGCCTTTCCTGCGAGCGGAAAATTAACCTCATATTCTCTATAGTTACCTCCATTTTTATATCAAAATGCAACTATTAAGAAATTCATTAAGATGTGCATATGACAAACGAGAGTGTTGAAAACCATGCAACATCGATGACTGATAATACAACAAACATGCTCTTACGTATAGATCAATTAGAAGACATAAAGACCATGTTTAAGTGATGAAGGAATATTGCTGCGTAAATATGGGAGATGACGATGGAGAAGCTGAAGCCATCATTTGTCATAAAGTTCGGTTCTTAATTGCCGACAATAGCAATCTTCAATAAATTATCCATATATGAAGCAGCTATGGAAGATGGGATGTCTTTTATTTCGAATTCATTGGGATATATCGAATTGACATATGAATGAAAATTACTATTGATTGGTAAAAGTTGTCGATATATCGAAATGCCGCGATGGAGACAACAGCAACAGCAAGAATAGATTCGTCCTCGTAAGAATACAAAAACAGTTCAGGTAATAAATGACCACTATTTGTGCTCATGGGATCCCAACAGATTGCTGGAAGAGCTTATTACCAATTGTAAAGATTACTTAAATTTTGTAAATGAGGAACTCCAGCAATTTTTTTTTATATCAACTGCAAAATACTTGTGCAAAGAATCAGTGTTGTTAAACAAAGTAATATTTTGGATGGCTGATCACAAGATACGAATAATTAAATCTCTGTTCGATTTTTATTAAAGAAGCTGCTGTTTATGATGTCAAAAATCGCAATGTTTAATTAATCGTCTGAACATTAATTAAATGTTTAATCAATAATTAATAGTCGTTCATATTCCCTCTGATGCTGCTGATATGGCAAATGTGTTTTAAATTTCAAATTTACTAAAACTTCTTCGGAATTGTTTAGAATCCACATTTGATTTATATCACGTCTCGCATATGTTGTGGTACAATATGTGTGAAATTTCTTCTTAACAGCAGTAAATATTTTCGTGAAAAACAAAAATAATGCATTGCATCCAGCAATGTATTTCTATTTGTAAGAGTTTTGGTGGAGTTTTGGAATCCACCATAGGTACGGTATCTCAAATTCATTCGTCACAATGACTGGGATATTAGATGTGTTTAAAACAGAAGACAAGCAAGAGGTACTGAAGACCTATTGTATGTAACCCGAATCCTCACGGGACCTGGAATACTAGCTGTGTTTAAAACAGATGTGTGATTTTGGAGAGCTTCTCTTTTAAAAAGAAGCTTTGAGTATGTTAGATTGCCAAAATGTGGAATTGAAGTTGAGTTCGATAAAATGCAGTTGTAATAAGCTTTACACACAAATACGATGCAGTTACAAGTTTTATCAGCTATATTCGTCATTTAATTTATCCTTCTGGTATGCTAACACAAAGTAATAGATAAAGGCACGTGTTTTTTAATTTCAGGTCCATTATAAAAAAGTCCAGAATAATCCGTGCTGTAGCTCTAACTTTTGGACTAGCATTTATATACGTGTACTATCGCAAGTCATCAGAAAATAATGAATGGAAAGACCCGAGCAACTCTAGAAAAATACAATCATCAACCATCATTCGCCAAATAAATGGGGAAAACAAAGAAAACTCTAAATCGTTCAATTCCTCGGAAGCTAAAAAATATCAAATCTATAAGAGAGAGTACATACCGGGATTTGATAAAAACTGTATTTTAACATTGCCAAAGAAATATATTGGAGAAGGAGAGTTACCACTGAAGCTTCCCGCTGAGTATGAGTTGAATTCGCTTTCTGATGACGTCATTGCTTGCTTGTATCATCGTTACGTCACAACAATTCAAACATTCTGCGCTTTCAAAGATCGTGCGGGCGAAGTCAAGCGGAATGGTTGGTATATATGTGCAGATCTTGCGTATGTTCCCAAAACGCCTTGTGTTGTCTTCCTGTCGAACAGGGCATTTCCAGAAAACACTTTCTTGACTGACATGGTATCTCGATATAAATGTAACGTATATACAACTCCATTGTCGCCTGTAAATACTCTGCAATCTTGGATAGACAAGACAAACACATCCAACAGCGTCATCGATATACTTACCATGTCTGTAAGTACAACAGATCTTGATTTATTCCACACGATAGTGCAGGAAGAGTCCCTTCGAAATGTCAAACAACTTTTCCTGGAGCTTCATTTTCATCCCAAATATACGAAAAATCTTAACTACATTCAAATATTGAAGACCCTGCGACTGCTATATGAGCGTGGTTTAAGAATAGTGTGGTTTGACAGGTTAGTTCATTGTGAAACTCGGAAATTTAGTACGTGTTATGCCGTCTACTTCGTTCAACCAAATCTTAGGGATAAAACTACCAGTTCTTTGTCTTTACACTTACCCAATGAACATGAAATAAGAAACATGAAAGGTACCGAAATCGCAAATTTGTATTTCAACTACATTGAAACAACTCAATTTTTCTGTCAACATATATTGAGAATAGGCAGACAGGGTGATGGTGGATGGGATGTATGTCACGATAGAATGCTGCATTACAGAAATCCTTGTATAGTGTATTCGTTTGGTATACGCGATGATTTTTCTTTTGACGATGATATTTCAACAACATATAATTGCAGTGTATATGCTTTCGATCCCACAACGCCATTCGGAACTCATCAGCACGCACCGCGTGTTTGGTTTCATCGGCTGGGAATTGATAGCGAGTACCAGAAGAGTTTTGTAGCCCCGTTACAGAAAATCCGTGCTGATCTGCATCATCAAACTTTACCTATTGCTATTCTTAAAGCTGATGTCGAAGGTGCAGAATGGAAAAGCGTGCCTAACATGATAAATACGAACGAACTAGCTGATGTGTCGCAGTTGTTTGTAGAATTCCACGGCTATGGTGATTCATCAAATCAGCTTATCGTTTTGAAAAGGCTTCACGATGCTGGATTTCGTATTTTCTGGTACAAATTCAATGCACACCCTGGGTGTGTGTCAAACAGAAAGCTTCCACGGCGATCAAGATGTCAAGAGGTGTATTTTGTAAATACAAAGTTTACAATCTAAAGTGCACTTTGATGGCTTTATTTGTATCAACTGGTGTCGGTTTACTATTTGAAAATTCCAGATTCGTAGAATGTTTTATGTTTGAAGAGTATCAGTGCAGAAAAGCTGTTTTGAAACGAAAATATAACGTAACATCATTGTAGTAACATTTCCACGGAAATTATTGAAAGACTGATGGGAATTTTTGAATCATGCGTTTCCTGTAGACTGAATCGAATAGGCGACTACAGCTTTGAATTCCATATGAAGAATATGATGCCTTCGAGAGGAAGAATATGATGCCTTCGAGAGGAAGAATATGATGCCTTCGAGAGGAAGAATATGATGCCTTCGATAACTGAAAAAATTCTGATTCGTGAAATTCTGTTAGTTGTTTGTATATTGTTTAACGTTTCGATCGAGAATATTTCACTCATATGGAGATGTCACCATTGCCGGTGAAGGACTGCAAAATTTAGGCCTATCCTAGGGGCTTACAACCTTTGAGCAGGGTGGGATCTTTATCGTGCCACATCTGCTGTGACATGGGGTCTCGGTTTATGTGGTCTCGTCCGAAGTACTGCCCCCTTTAGTCGCCTCTCACGACAAGCAAGAGGTACAGAGAACCTCTTCTAATTCTGTTCCACACGAGAAAAAATGGTTTGAGAAATGTAAAAAGTAAAATGTTGGCCCAGCACGCGAGTTATCTCCTACAATGAATTTAAAACAGTGATCCCAACGAGTCAACAATGCTGCAAACAAAGCCTTATCCTTGACAAGTGTGAAACCCTGGTTGTTGTAATAGGCGACTAAATGGAGCGCTCCTTTGGACGAGACCGCGGAAACCAAGGTCCCGTATCCTGTAACAGGATAGAGGCAATAACAGAACCCCGTGTCTTGTTTCTCGAGTCCGAGTCTTGCATTTTAAAAGCGATTGTAATATACAGTAAGTAATAACTATATTTAATAATAAATCAATGACAATAAATATTGTAGAATATGCAATACATATAAAAACGCTCAGTACCCCTAGCTTGTCGTAAGAGGCGACTTAACGGGCCCGTCCTTCGGATGAAACCGCAAAAACCGAGGCCCCGTGTCACAGCAGGCTCAAATGCCATAAGCGCCGAGCATAGACCTAAATTTTGTAACCCTTCACCAGCAATGGTGACGTCTCCATATGAGTAAAAAATTCTCAAGCGGGACGTTAAACAATATATAATCAATCAATCAATCAGTCATATAGAAACGAGTAAGAATTATCACCCTTGCAAGAATGAACACATAAAACATTATTTGATATCGTATGAAATTTACAAAATGATATGTAATGATAAATACAAATATGATATACATATTGATTGATTGATTGTTTGTTTGTTTTAAGTCCCGTCGAGAATGTTTCACTCATCTTGGGACGTACCACAAATTTAGGCCTGACTAAAATGGTCGGTGTTATGCACGTACAAATGTGGAAGGTGTAAATGTCTGTTAGACAATGATACATTAAACCACAGGTACTACAAACTTCAATGTACAATACATACTATATACAACTTTGATTTATGATATACTCTTACACACAACTTCACTATTGTTAGAATTTCCAGTAAACATGCAGACAGGTACAGGAATTATAATGAAATAGAAAGGTTAAAATGATTAGGGAAATGTGAAAGAAACTGACTATAGTATGTCGTGCAGTCTCTAATCTCTGATAAAGATTGTCGTATTAAGAAATAGCCAAATGCATATGAGAAATGTCTTTTTAAATTTTATTTTCTCTCACTTGTTACCTGCAATTCAACACGTACACCAGGGAAAAGTTTTGACCAATCAGCGGGCAGAATTAAATACAGACCTTACAAAAACTATTTCTAATATTGGAAGAGATAAAAACATGTGAAAATGTGTTCAAATTGATTTATTTTAATTTCCCAACTTTTGCAGCTGATATTAAATCATAATTGAAAATTCAATACAACACACATCATAGGCCTAAAGTTTGCAGTCCTACATCGGCAATGGAGAAGTCTCCATATGATGAAAAATCCTCAAGCAGGACGTTAAGCAATATAAAACAAACAAACAACATCCCTTCCCCCTTCTTCTAGCAAGGATATTTTTCTTACATATTATACAATAAATATTATTTAACCGGATTGGTGTCTTTTTTCTAACAGAAGGGTATTGTGTATTGAAAGTATTGTTAAAAGAATAACTGAACGCTCCCACTATTAAGAAATTAGAAGTCAATTCTTTTTGTTTCTTTTTCTTAGCTCGTCTATCAACACTTCTGTGGTCCTGTTCCACTTCTGAAAAAAGATGCGTGTCTGATATATTTTGTCACTTTACACATGTGTCCGGTATATTTAATCAATTTGCACATGTGCCCGATATATTCTGTCTCTTTACACACGTGGCCGATATATTCTGACATTTTGCACATGAGTCCGATATATTTTATCAGTTTGCACGCGTGTCCGATATATTTCATTAGCTGACACACGTGTCCGATATATTCTGACACTTTACACATGAGTCCGATATATTCTGACACTTTACACATGAGTCCGATATATTCTGCCAGTTTACACACGTGTTAATTTGACATCATTTAGTATTGTGATTACTTATCTGCATCCTTGGTCACCTGAGGATCCGGGTTATAATAGGTCTTCAGTATTCCCTTACTTGTCATGTGACTAAATGGGGGCGTTCCATCGAATGAGACCATAAAAACCGAGGCCTCGTGTCACAGCACGTGTGGTGTGATAAAGATCCCTCCGTGTGTAAAGGTTGTAAGTGCTGAACATAGGTCTAAATTTTGCAGTCCTTCACCGGCAAAGGTCACTTCTCCATTATCATTATTATAATTTCTGCAACATAAGGGTTCAAAACCAGGTTTTTCTTTTCTTGATGAAACTTTGTAGAGGAAGAACACATTTTGATTGTATATTGTTTTACACCACACTCAACAATTTTTCAGTTATCTGGTGGCGTCCAGTTTTTGGTGGTGGAGGAGAGAACCCAGATACAATGTACCTGGGAAGAGACCACCGACCTTCCGCAAGTAAACTGGCAAACTTGCTCACATAACGCAGCGGCCGACATTCGAACACGCGCCGACAGAGGTGAGAGGCTTTGTGATTTTGAGCGCAATGCTCTAACCACTCGGCCACGGAGCTCCCCCCTCCCCACATTTTGAAATGTTCAGATTGTTCAACATCTCTGAAATACTATTTGTAATAATTTTCTTACATCAATTTCATGAACTTATAATGGAGGGAGCTTAGCATATGTCCTTCGCAAGAATTTGCTCACTGTTTTTCTCCATCTGGGTTCAAACATACTTTTCCTTCAACTCCTATCATAGTTGAAGGAACTGCAATGCCCGTTAAAAACCAAAAAAATCCGAAGTCGCAGCGAGCTACACATTCAGTTTTTATATAGTTATCATAATCGTAGGAGTAATCCTTACGTTTCTACATTTGGTCTCGTTTCCTATGTTTCTACAGCTGGTCTCGTTTCCAATGTTTCTACATTTGGTCTCGTTTCCTATGTTTCTACAGCTGGTCTCGTTTCCAATGTTTCTACAGCTGGTCTCGTTTCCAATGTTTCTACAGCTGGTCTCATTTCCTACGTTTCTACAGCTGGTCTCATTTCCTATGTTTCTAGAGTTGGTTTCCTTTCCTATATTTCTACAGCTGCTCTCATTTCCTATGTTTCTACAGTTGGTCTCGTGTTCTATGTTTCTACAGCTGGTCTCGTTTCCTGTCTTTCTACAGTTGGTCTCGTTTCCTATATTTCTACAGGTGGTCTCGTTTCCTATCGTTCTACAATTAGTCTCGTGTCCTGTGTTTCTACATTGGTCTCGTTTCCTATGTTTCTACAGCTGGTCTCCTTTCCAATGTTTCTACAGTTGGTCTCGTTTCCTATGTTTCTACAGCTGGTCTCGCTTCCTATCTTTCTGCAGCTGGTCTCGTTTCCAATGTTTCTACAGTTGGTCTCGTTTCTTCTGTTTCTACAGTTAGTCTCGTTTCCTATCTTTGTACAGTTGGTCTCGTTTCCAATGTTTCTACAGTTAGTCTCATTTCCTATCTTTCTACAGTTGGTCTCGTTTCCTATGTTTCAACAGCTGGTCTCATTTCCTATGTTTCTACAGTTGGCTCGTTTCCAATGTTTCTACAGCTGGTCTCATTTCCTATGTTTCTACAGCTGGTCTCGTTTCCTATCTTTGTACAGTTGGTCTCGTTTCCTCTATTTCTACAGTTGGTTTCCTTTCCTATGTTTTTACAGCTGGTCTCGTTTCCTATGTTTCTACAGTTCATCTCGTTTCCTATGTTTGTACAGCTGATCTCGTTTCCTATCTTTCTACAGTTGGTCTCGTTTCCAATGTTTCTACAGTTAGGTCTCATTTCCTATGTTTCTACAGTTGGTCGCGTTTCCTATCTGTGTACAATTGGTCTCGTTCCCTCTGTTTCTACAGTTAGTCTCGTTTCCTATGTTTCTACAGCTGGTCTCGTTTCCTATCTTTCTACAGCTGGTCTCATTCCCTATGTTTCTGCAGCTGGTCTCGTTTCCTATTCTTCTACAGTTGGTCTCGTTTCCAATGTTTCTACAGTTAGTCTCATTTCCTATGTTTCTACAGTTGGTTTCGTTTTCTATCTTTCTACAGTTGGTCTCGTTCCCTCTGTTTCTACAGTTAGTCTCGTTTCCTATGTTTCTACAGCTGGTCTTGTTTCCTATCTTTCTACAGCTGGTCTCATTTCCTATGTTTCTGCAGCTGGTCTCGTTTCCTATTCTTCTACAGTTGGTCTCGTTTCCAATGTTTCTACAGTTAGTCTCATTTCCTATGTTTCTACAGTTGGTCGCGTTTCCTATCTGTGTACAATTGGTCTCGTTCCCTCTGTTTCTACAGTTAGTCTCGTTTCCTATGTTTCTACAGCTGGTCTCGTTTCTTATCTTTCTACAGCTGGTCTCATTCCCTATGTTTCTGCAGCTGGTCTCGTTTCCTATTCTTCTACAGTTGGTCTCGTTTCCAATGTTTCTACAGTTAGTCTCATTTCCTATGTTTCTACAGTTGGTTTCGTTTTCTATCTTTCTACAGTTGGTCTCGTTCCCTCTGTTTCTACAGTTAGTCTCGTTTCCTATGTTTCTACAGCTGGTCTCGTTTCCTGTCTTTCTACAGCTGGTCTCATTTCCTATGTTTCTGCAGCTGGTCTCGTTTCCTATTCTTCTACAGTTGGTCTCGTTTCCAATGTTTCTACAGTTAGTCTCATTTCCTATGTTTCTACAGTTGGTTTCGTTTCCTATCTTTCTACAGCTGGTCTCATTTCCTATGTTTCTGCAGCTGGTCTCGTTTCCTATTCTTCTACAGTTAGTCTCGTTTCCAATGTTTCTACAGTTAGTCTCATTTCGTATGTTTCTACAGTTGGTTTCGTTTCCTATCTTTCTACAGTTGGTCTCGTTCCCTCTGTTTCTACAGTTAGTCTCGTTTCCTATGTTTCTACAGCTGGTCTCGTTTCCAATGTTTCTACAGTTAGTCTCATTTCCTATGTTTCTACAGTTGGTGTCGTTTTCTACATTTCTAAAGTGGATTTCGTCTCCTATTTTCTACAGCATATGCTGGTTCCACCGGTGTCAGACAAATATCGGAAAGGAGCAGCCTATTGCGATATTGTGATCATTAAGGCTGACAAAGATTTTAATGTCCAAAACAAATTTGCTTCTTTTGGTGTTGTTATAATTAATATTACAATTATTTCCCTCCAAAAAACCCCGTGAATATGATGAGTGGAGAACTTTTAGGCGCGGTCAGTTAGATGTTGTAATTTCCTCACTGCGTGTACCGTACGGACCGTTTACTTCAATGATGAAATCATAACTGCTGGTGATGTCGAGGACATTCTTTTGAAACCAAATTCCACATTGTTGTATTCTACAGTCATAGTCTTTCTTATATTGCCTGATTGCAAAGGCATCTTGTATTTGGTCATGATATATTGCTGGAGAAAGTAGTCTGACAATCTGTAATGTCATCGCAAGTTTAAAACAATCCAGGTTTTTTTTTTTTGTTTTGTTTTTTTTTTGTGTTTTTTGGTGGCCTTGCAAATTCTGCCAAATTCAGATACCTGGAGCCCCTTTAGTCGCTCTTCTTTCCACAGAGGATTTCTACTTTGAACACGAGTGTTAATTTCAGTGATGATTTCTGCAAGCCACTTATAGTACCAACACAGACATGTCCTCTTGGGTATACTTCAGATAGTCATGATCATCAACAACTGCAAGTGAATTATCTGGTGTAAATTGGATAAATGAGATATTAGAATGGATATTATTTCATGGAAATTCAATCACACATTCCTGAAATAGTCCTTGTAAACATTATGTCTGTACTGTGGAGGTCGAGGGTCACAGAAAATATCTGTAACTTGATCAGTACCAGGAATGCCACGAATCCTCAATATTAACCTTTCCAGGCTCGCTAAATGCATGTGTGGTATAGAGTAGAGAGTTAATATGCTTACAGTGTGTGTAGAGCCATTCTTACTGCAAACTTGCACTAAGCCATGTCTATTTGTTGCTCATCCTTGGAAAGTTATATGTCCTCCAGATATGTCAAATATCTTTTCATTCCAGCTCTACATGCACTTCAAATAAAGCCAAAATCTTGTGTAGAACTCGCACATTTGTAACACAGATAGTTTTGTTTGTACAGATCTAGTACTTGTATGTCAAGACTTTTATCAAATATGTGAAGATATCTGTCTATGTCTTCTGTTTTGATTGTGAATACTTTTTTCCACTGTGTAGATCACTGTACTCATTTATATCATAAGTAGTCATGTTGAAGTCAAACTCTATATTTTTCTTTCATTTTCCAAATCCATTATTAATCTATAATTATTATTTCATTATGTAACGGGTCAATTTCAAAAATTGTAGATATTTGAAGACAACAAAAATCATTTTTTAATTCAAATATGAGAATTAAAAACATCAATGTTTTCTTACTTGAAATTGCTGATTTGATAACGTATTTCAAGTATTCAATGCAAATTAGTAGATGAAAATGAAAATAAGGACGGCATTTGTCAAAATAACCCATAATTCGGATTTTGTCTTTTTTTACCATTGACAAATCTGAAGTGCAGGTACGCAGAGCACAGGTGATAAAGCTGCAATACTCTCATAATATGAAAAACACGAGAGCCGAAGAAACCCCCTTAATCTTCTGAGAAAAAAATAATTCAAATTTGATACCAAGTTACTGAAAGCATATTGGTTGTGACTCTATTTCACACATATGTAAAAGTGGAGATTATATAAAGAAGCTGACACAAGCATACATGTATAAATACTAATTATGTTGAGATGTGTTTTATGGGATTCTTAAAACAATGTTTTTTTTTTACTACACAGAATTAGAACCTGCAAATTGATAATTCTTTTTAGAAAATCTCCTCAACAAAATGACAAGTGACCTTGAAGTTAGTGAATTTGACATTGTTCTATAATTGAATGGCTCTAATTCATTTGGCTTTATAAAATCACCATCAAGACATTATTATAATGGTGTCATTTCATGTAAAAACATATTTTAAAAAATGTTAGTTTTGACAATGTTTTGTTAGTTTTGACAATGTTTTGTTAGTTTTGACAATGTTTTGTTAGTTTTGACAACGTTGAACTTTTATCAAAAGCTTCTCATGGATCCAGTTTCTCCTTCATTTTGGCAAAAATACGAATGATTTTAGAAATGTCTCAGAAGTTGTTGTCATGTTTTTTCATATCTTCGCTTTGGTCAAGGATTATCGGTCACTCTGCTTCCATGTTTATGGGGAGCAGAGTGGGCCGTAAATTCTATGCTAATAAAGATGAATTTTTGAGAAAATTATTACCAAAAAATATTGCAGCCAAACAACATTTATTTACAATGTTGATTTTTTTAATTCGAACAGGAAGATGATATCAATCTTAAGTCTAACATGTTGAAAAATTTCATTTCCATGAGTAAAGTCATTAATAAAGAGGTTATACATAGACATTTTAAAAATTATAATAACATAATAAACTAGTACTACTTTAAAATTTAAATCAGTAGTTGGACCTCTCTCTCTCTCTCTCTCTCTCTCTCTCTCTGCTCGATTATGGCAATGGAGTATAGGTTACATTACATGTCACGAAATGAAGACCCATGGAGAGCCCGCGGGGAGTATCGATGAGGACCCATGGAGAGCCCGCGGGGAGTATCGATGAGGACCCATGGAGAGCCCGCGGGGAGTATCGAACGTGTAACTGTTTGCTCAATATAATCATAATAGAATTGTTTTGTTAAATAATTGTCGGATTTCAAGAAAAGTGGTACCTTGTGTGTATCTTTGTGCTAGGTCTATAGGAGTTCAAATTAAACATGCTACCAGGCCTAACACAGCATCATAACATGCATACAGTACATGTTATATTTACTTTCTTTCGTCCCAAAACTTAAGCATTTTTCTCCACTCAGCCGCTGTAATAACATGTCATCAAATTTTGATACCATTGCCTGGACTATTGTGATGAAAAAAAAAAGAATAGAATAACTGATGGCCATCTGATAGATTAAGTGGCAAGGTTTTCCGTCCACACACGCTCCCTCAAGCAATGGAGAGAATCCCTACTTAGCGAGAAAATAAGAAGGTATTTTAACTGA
Organism: Ostrea denselamellosa; assembly: GCA_024699665.1. NCBI lineage: Eukaryota > Metazoa > Mollusca > Bivalvia > Ostreida > Ostreidae > Ostrea > Ostrea denselamellosa. The sequence continues at coordinate 5,829,637 of JAMZEH010000068.1, forward strand.
CAATAATGAAAATCCTTTAAAATGATAAACAAACAGATGTACTCTTCGGGTGATTTTCTCGGTTGCACGGGATATATTACAATATATAATGTACTCTCGATAAACAGGGATAATCGCGTTTCAGCATGAGAGAAGAGTTCCTCGCCTGTTAATAAGTGATTTGTCACAAATTTTGATCTACGGCAATCATGGTGCATACTGTGACACAGGACCTCTGCTCTTAGGTTGTATCTGAAAGACCTGTGACTCTGTGACTTTCAGTACTAAAGAGAGGCACTTGATGAAGAAACTGCTAGTATAGATCCCTCTGTTTCTACAGTTAGTCTCGTTTCCTATGTTTCTACAGCTGGTCTCGTTTCCAATGTTTCTACAGTTAGTCTCATTTCCTATGTTTCTACAGTTGGTGTCGTTTTCTACATTCCTAAAGTGGATTTCGTCTCCTATTTTCTACAGCATATGCTGGTTCCACCGGTGTCAGACAAATATCGGAAAGGAGCAGCCTATTGCGATATTGTGATCATTAAGGCTGACAAAGATTTTAATGTCCAAAACAAATTTGCTTCTTTTGGTGTTGTTATAATTAATATTACAATTATTTCCCTCCAAAAACCCCCGTGAATATGATGAGTGGAGAACTTTTAGGCGCGGTCAGTTAGATGTTGTAATTTCCTCACTGCGTGTACCGTACGGACCGTTTACTTCAATGATGAAATCATAACTGCTGGTGATGTCGAGGACATTCTTTTGAAACCAAATTCCACATTGTTGTATTCTACAGTCATAGTCTTTCTTATATTGCCTGATTGCAAAGGCATCTTGTATTTGGTCATGATATATTGCTGGAGAAAGTAGTCTGACAATCTGTAATGTCATCGCAAGTTTAAAACAATCCAGGTTTTTTTTTTTTGTTTTGTTTTTTTTTTTTTGTGTTTTTTGGTGGCCTTGCAAATTCTGCCAAATTCAGATACCTGGAGCCCCTTTAGTCGCTCTTCTTTCCACAGAGGATTTCTACTTTGACCACGAGTGTTAATTTCAGTGATGATTTCTGCAAGCCACTTATAGTACCAACACAGACATGTCCTCTTGGGTATACTTCAGATAGTCATGATCATCAACAACTGCAAGTGAATTATCTGGTGTAAATTGGATAAATGAGATATTAGAATGGATATTATTTCATGGAAATTCAATCACACATTCCTGAAATAGTCCTTGTAAACATTATGTCTGTACTGTGGAGGTCGAGGGTCACAGAAAATATCTGTAACTTGATCAGTACCAGGAATGCCACGAATCCTCAATATTAACCTTTCCAGGCTCGCTAAATGCATGTGTGGTATAGAGTAGAGAGTTAATATGCTTACAGTGTGTGTAGAGCCATTCTTACTGCAAACTTGCACTAAGCCATGTCTATTTGTTGCTCATCCTTGGAAAGTTATATGTCCTCCAGATATGTCAAATATCTTTTCATTCCAGCTCTACATGCACTTCAAATAAAGCCAAAATCTTGTGTAGAACTCGCACATTTGTAACACAGATAGTTTTGTTTGTACAGATCTAGTACTTGTATGTCAAGACTTTTATCAAATATGTGAAGATATCTGTCTATGTCTTCTGTTTTGATTGTGAATACTTTTTTCCACTGTGTAGATCACTGTACTCATTTATATCATAAGTAGTCATGTTGAAGTCAAACTCTATATTTTTCTTTCATTTTCCAAATCCATTATTAATCTATAATTATTATTTCATTATGTAACGGGTCAATTTCAAAAATTGTAGATATTTGAAGACAACAAAAATCATTTTTTAATTCAAATATGAGAATTAAAAACATCAATGTTTTCTTACTTGAAATTGCTGATTTGATAACGTATTTCAAGTATTCAATGCAAATTAGTAGATGAAAATGAAAATAAGGACGGCATTTGTCAAAATAACCCATAATTCGGATTTTGTCTTTTTTTACCATTGACAAATCTGAAGTGCAGGTACGCAGAGCACAGGTGATAAAGCTGCAATACTCTCATAATATGAAAAACACGAGAGCCGAAGAAACCCCCTTAATCTTCTGAGAAAAAAATAATTCAAATTTGATACCAAGTTACTGAAAGCATATTGGTTGTGACTCTATTTCACACATATGTAAAAGTGGAGATTATATAAAGAAGCTGACACAAGCATACATGTATAAATACTAATTATGTTGAGATGTGTTTTATGGGATTCTTAAAACAATGTTTTTTTTTTACTACACAGAATTAGAACCTGCAAATTGATAATTCTTTTTAGAAAATCTCCTCAACAAAATGACAAGTGACCTTGAAGTTAGTGAATTTGACATTGTTCTATAATTGAATGGCTCTAATTCATTTGGCTTTATAAAATCACCATCAAGACATTATTATAATGGTGTCATTTCATGTAAAAACATATTTTAAAAAATGTTAGTTTTGACAATGTTTTGTTAGTTTTGACAATGTTTTGTTAGTTTTGACAATGTTTTGTTAGTTTTGACAACGTTGAACTTTTATCAAAAGCTTCTCATGGATCCAGTTTCTCCTTCATTTTGGCAAAAATACGAATGATTTTAGAAATGTCTCAGAAGTTGTTGTCATGTTTTTTCATATCTTCGCTTTGGTCAAGGATTATCGGTCACTCTGCTTCCATGTTTATGGGGAGCAGAGTGGGCCGTAAATTCTATGCTAATAAAGATGAATTTTTGAGAAAATTATTACCAAAAAATATTGCAGCCAAACAACATTTATTTACAATGTTGATTTTTTTAATTCGAACAGGAAGATGATATCAATCTTAAGTCTAACATGTTGAAAAATTTCATTTCCATGAGTAAAGTCATTAATAAAGAGGTTATACATAGACATTTTAAAAATTATAATAACATAATAAACTAGTACTACTTTAAAATTTAAATCAGTAGTTGGACCTCTCTCTCTCTCTCTCTCTCTCTCTCTCTCTCTGCTCGATTATGGCAATGGAGTATAGGTTACATTACATGTCACGAAATGAAGACCCATGGAGAGCCCGCGGGGAGTATCGATGAGGACCCATGGAGAGCCCGCGGGGAGTATCGATGAGGACCCATGGAGAGCCCGCGGGGAGTATCGAACGTGTAACTGTTTGCTCAATATAATCATAATAGAATTGTTTTGTTAAATAATTGTCGGATTTCAAGAAAAGTGGTACCTTGTGTGTATCTTTGTGCTAGGTCTATAGGAGTTCAAATTAAACATGCTACCAGGCCTAACACAGCATCATAACATGCATACAGTACATGTTATATTTACTTTCTTTCGTCCCAAAACTTAAGCATTTTTCTCCACTCAGCCGCTGTAATAACATGTCATCAAATTTTGATACCATTGCCTGGACTATTGTGATGAAAAAAAAAAGAATAGAATAACTGATGGCCATCTGATAGATTAAGTGGCAAGGTTTTCCGTCCACACACGCTCCCTCAAGCAATGGAGAGAATCCCTACTTAGCGAGAAAATAAGAAGGTATTTTAACTGACAATAATGAAAATCCTTTAAAATGATAAACAAACAGATGTACTCTTCGGGTGATTTTCTCGGTTGCACGGGATATATTACAATATATAATGTACTCTCGATAAACAGGGATAATCGCGTTTCAGCATGAGAGAAGAGTTCCTCGCCTGTTAATAAGTGATTTGTCACAAATTTTGATCTACGGCAATCATGGTGCATACTGTGACACAGGACCTCTGCTCTTAGGTTGTATCTGAAAGACCTGTGACTCTGTGACTTTCAGTACTAAAGAGAGGCACTTGATGAAGAAACTGCTAGTATAGATCCCTCTGTTTCTACAGTTAGTCTCGTTTCCTATGTTTCTACAGCTGGTCTCGTTTCCAATGTTTCTACAGTTAGTCTCATTTCCTATGTTTCTACAGTTGGTGTCGTTTTCTACATTCCTAAAGTGGATTTCGTCTCCTATTTTCTACAGCATATGCTGGTTCCACCGGTGTCAGACAAATATCGGAAAGGAGCAGCCTATTGCGATATTGTGATCATTAAGGCTGACAAAGATTTTAATGTCCAAAACAAATTTGCTTCTTTTGGTGTTGTTATAATTAATATTACAATTATTTCCCTCCAAAAACCCCCGTGAATATGATGAGTGGAGAACTTTTAGGCGCGGTCAGTTAGATGTTGTAATTTCCTCACTGCGTGTACCGTACGGACCGTTTACTTCAATGATGAAATCATAACTGCTGGTGATGTCGAGGACATTCTTTTGAAACCAAATTCCACATTGTTGTATTCTACAGTCATAGTCTTTCTTATATTGCCTGATTGCAAAGGCATCTTGTATTTGGTCATGATATATTGCTGGAGAAAGTAGTCTGACAATCTGTAATGTCATCGCAAGTTTAAAACAATCCAGGTTTTTCGTTTTTTTTTTGTTTTTTTTTTTTGTGTTTTTTGGTGGCCTTGCAAATTCTGCCAAATTCAGATACCTGGAGCCCCTTTAGTCGCTCTTCTTTCCACAGAGGATTTCTACTTTGACCACGAGTGTTAATTTCAGTGATGATTTCTGCAAGCCACTTATAGTACCAACACAGACATGTCCTCTTGGGTATACTTCAGATAGTCATGATCATCAACAACTGCAAGTGAATTATCTGGTGTAAATTGGATAAATGAGATATTAGAATGGATATTATTTCATGGAAATTCAATCACACATTCCTGAAATAGTCCTTGTAAACATTATGTCTGTACTGTGGAGGTCGAGGGTCACAGAAAATATCTGTAACTTGATCAGTACCAGGAATGCCACGAATCCTCAATATTAACCTTTCCAGGCTCGCTAAATGCATGTGTGGTATAGAGTAGAGAGTTAATATGCTTACAGTGTGTGTAGAGCCATTCTTACTGCAAACTTGCACTAAGCCATGTCTATTTGTTGCTCATCCTTGGAAAGTTATATGTCCTCCAGATATGTCAAATATCTTTTCATTCCAGCTCTACATGCACTTCAAATAAAGCCAAAATCTTGTGTAGAACTCGCACATTTGTAACACAGATAGTTTTGTTTGTACAGATCTAGTACTTGTATGTCAAGACTTTTATCAAATATGTGAAGATAACTGTCTATGTCTTCTGTTTTGATTGTGAATACTTTTTTCCACTGTGTAGATCACTGTACTCATTTATATCATAAGTAGTCATGTTGAAGTCAAACTCTATATTTTTCTTTCATTTTCCAAATCCATTATTAATCTATAATTATTATTTCATTATGTAACGGGTCAATTTCAAAAATTGTAGATATTTGAAGACAACAAAAATCATTTTTTAATTCAAATATGAGAATTAAAAACATCAATGTTTTCTTACTTGAAATTGCTGATTTGATAACGTATTTCAAGTATTCAATGCAAATTAGTAGATGAAAATGAAAATAAGGACGGCATTTGTCAAAATAACCCATAATTCGGATTTTGTCTTTTTTTACCATTGACAAATCTGAAGTGCAGGTACGCAGAGCACAGGTGATAAAGCTGCAATACTCTCATAATATGAAAAACACGAGAGCCGAAGAAACCCCCTTAATCGTCTGAGAAAAAAATAATTCAAATTTGATACCAAGTTACTGAAAGCATATTGGTTGTGACTCTATTTCACACATATGTAAAAGTGGAGATTATATAAAGAAGCTGACACAAGCATACATGTATAAATACTAATTATGTTGAGATGTGTTTTATGGGATTCTTAAAACAATGTTTTTTTTTTACTACACAGAATTAGAACCTGCAAATTGATAATTCTTTTTAGAAAATCTCCTCAACAAAATGACAAGTGACCTTGAAGTTAGTGAATTTGACATTGTTCTATAATTGAATGGCTCTAATTCATTTGGCTTTATAAAATCACCATCAAGACATTATTATAATGGTGTCATTTCATGTAAAAACATATTTTAAAAAATGTTAGTTTTGACAATGTTTTGTTAGTTTTGACAATGTTTTGTTAGTTTTGACAATGTTTTGTTAGTTTTGACAACGTTGAACTTTTATCAAAAGCTTCTCATGGATCCAGTTTCTCCTTCATTTTGGCAAAAATACGAATGATTTTAGAAATGTCTCAGAAGTTGCTGTCATGTTTTTTCATATCTTCGCTTTGGTCAAGGATTATCGGTCACTCTGCTTCCATGTTTATGGGGAGCAGAGTGGGCCGTAAATTCTATGCTAATAAAGATGAATTTTTGAGAAAATTATTACCAAAAAATATTGCAGCCAAACAACATTTATTTACAATGTTGATTTTTTAATTCGAACAGGAAGATGATATCAATCTTAAGTCTAACATGTTGAAAAATTTCATTTCCATGAGTAAAGTCATTAATAAAGAGGTTATACATAGACATTTTAAAAATTATAATAACATAATAAACTAGTACTACTTTAAAATTTAAATCAGTAGTTGGACCTCTCTCTCTCTCTCTCTCTCTCTCTCTCTGCTCGATTATGGCAATGGAGTATAGGTTACATTACATGTCACGAAATGAAGACCCATGGAGAGCCCGCGGGGAGTATCGATGAGGACCCATGGAGAGCCCGCGGGGAGTATCGATGAGGACCCATGGAGAGCCCGCGGGGAGTATCGAACGTGTAACTGTTTGCTCAATATAATCATAATAGAATTGTTTTGTTAAATAATTGTCGGATTCCAAGAAAAGTGGTACCTTGTGTGTATCTTTGTGCTAGGTCTATAGGAGTTCAAATTAAACATGCTACCAGGCCTAACACAGCATCATAACATGCATACAGTACATGTTATATTTACTTTCTTTCGTCCCAAAACTTAAGCATTTTTCTCCACTCAGCCGCTGTAATAACATGTCATCAAATTTTGATACCATTGCCTGGACTATTGTGATGAAAAAAAAAAGAATAGAATAACTGATGGCCATCTGATAGATTAAGTGGCAAGGTTTTCCGTCCACACACGCTCCCTCAAGCAATGGAGAGAATCCCTACTTAGCGAGAAAATAAGAAGGTATTTTAACTGACAATAATGAAAATCCTTTAAAATGATAAACAAACAGATGTACTCTTCGGGTGATTTTCTCGGTTGCACGGGATATATTACAATATATAATGTACTCTCGATAAACAGGGATAATCGCGTTTCAGCATGAGAGAAGAGTTCCTCGCCTGTTAATAAGTGATTTGTCACAAATTTTGATCTACGGCAATCATGGTGCATACTGTGACACAGGACCTCTGCTCTTAGGTTGTATCTGAAAGACCTGTGACTCTGTGACTTTCAGTACTAAAGAGAGGCACTTGATGAAGAAACTGCTAGTATAGATCTATGTTACATGTCTTGGGTTTGACAGATTGATGAAGGTATTGCTAGTATAGGTCTGTGTTACATGTCGTGGGTTTGACAGGGCGGTGAAGGAACTGCTAGTATAGATGTACGGTACATGTGTTGGGTTTGACAGGGCGGTGAAGGAACTGCTAGTATAGATCTATGTTACATGGCGTGGGTTTGACAGATTGATGAAGGAACTGCTAGTATAGATGCACGGTACATGTGTTGGGTTTGACAGGGCGGTGAAGGAACTTCTAATCGAAATAAATGTTGTCCATGGTGAATAAAAAGTTAGTTTTTAAAAAATATCTAACACTATTTTCATAATCAGCTGATCGAGAAAGGTCGCATATGACGTCACCGTACCAAGTTATTACCTAACTAATTAACGAGATATTTTGAAATCGGAACTTCCATTTAAATCCGAATTGTGACTAATTATCTAATTATTAGAATTCACGACTATATGCATAAGGAAGACAAAATGCATATAATTTTGCATTTTTTGGAAACATGTGACGTGTCCTTTAATATACACACACTACAAGAATGTATGATTAAGTGCAGCGTCATTTCTGAGAATAGACTACACAATTCATCTATTCATTGCTTCATGGATCATTTTTTAAAACAAAATCTTAATACATATTGTAACATAGTGATGTGAAGTGTGGGTTTTTTTCAAATATAACTATGTTAGAAAAGTTACATTTGAAATCTTGTATTTAAAAATTCGAAGACCATCTCCAAATATTATGGTTTACGCAGAGTTTTGACATCACACCTTCAGTATTGATATTAAGGTACGTACGATTTTGTTTTGGGCAAACTTTGTTCAACCTAAAAGAGAAAAACTATCCAGTACACAAGACGTGTTTGGGTGAATAATGTTAGGGAAATATTAGATGATTGCAGAGTAAGATATATATAGAATAATAAATTTTATGGAAATCAAAATTGGTTGAAATTGCAATAAAAATTATACATATTGACCAATATAAACAATTTTGGACTGGAAGTTTTTCATTCACTTAAAAAGCTTTGAATTATCATATTTTCGAAAAATTGAATTAGAATTTAGTTGCGAGTTATCTAGAGGTTTTGCTCACAAAAGATAGAATTTTATAATTTTATGAACAAAATGTACAGTAGAACATGTAACTCTATGCTACAGTACCTGGAGAGACAGGAAAGTGGCAAAATATTCCACAAGATCAAACCAAGCGCCCATTCGGTAGTAATAATGAAATTGATTGATTGGTTAATTACGGAATTACGTTGTTTTGCCCAAAAGAATTGAAATAGGAAATGTTTTAAATATGAAAAAGGTTCTTTATTTGTAATATTGATACAATTGTTTAATGAGCGAGACTAAAGATCCTTGCAATGCAACTCGACTGTACTGTTCTATATCATGATTGTACTGTTCTATATCACGATTGTATTGTTCTGTATCATGGTTGTACTGTTCTATATCATCATTGTACTGTTCTGTATCATGATTGTATCATTCTATATCGTGTAAGGTTGTGGAATCTGATTTATTACATCATTTTGTTTATGCTTAGCTACAATTACATTCAATATGCACGTGTATAATTTTCTTTTAGAGACAATTATGATACAGAAACTGGTTTTCAGTTTTAACTGAGTCACTCAATAGTTGTATTTGTTTTGTTTGTTTCTTTTATATCAATCATATTTTATTTATAAACTCATGCTAAAAATAGTTATGGGATTTTTTTAATGGGCGAATGTCATGTACATGTGTCTTATGTAGGGTTTATAAATCATTGAGGTTATATAATTGTGAATTATTATTATTTTACTTGATGTTTGATCTTTAGGGAGCGAAGGGGCATTTTCACACTTGTTTGCAATTCTCATCTTTGACACCTTTTTTCCTATTTCATTATGTTAAATTGATTTCTACGGTCTATCAATTTACGGCCAGGATTGCATTTCGTTGATTTTGGGTACGATCATTTAATTAATTATAATGATACTATAATTATAATTATCATTAATCAATAATAATAATATTATTATTATTTAATTATAATGATACTATTATTATAATAATTATTATATAATATTATAATAATGATAATAATATTATTATTATTATTATTATTATTATTTAATTAATTATAATTTTACCGTTGTTTTTCGTGGGCCTCCGTGGCCGAGTGTGGCGGAAAACGAACAAACAATCAATGAACCGTTGTTATTCGGACTTGAATGAATTTGGAACTTCAGATAATAAATATTTTCTATATAGAGTGATATACGTATTTTTATCACAGTATCGCCATCTTTAAACCGGATTAACCAATGGGAGGAATTAAAATGAAAATGAAACGTCGGTCTAGGCGGACCAATGTAACAGCAATGTCACTATTATTACGATCAGTCGTGATCCAACTTACCCAAGGTTCAGGATTAAAGTGGACAAAAGTAAGTAAATGTATTGAGAAACACTCCGTTATAATTTTATTCATTTATTGTATAAACATTTTGCATGAATAGGCTTTATACATGTGCTATGAGTATCCCCAAGTGATGTGGATTTTAAAAAAAATAAGTTACCTTTTAACCCCCCAAAATAGCTTGCCTTTATAGGTTAGTAGTGTCATTACATTATATTTTCTAGTTACAGAGCAAGTCTATAGATGACGTCCCTGTGTATGTATTTGAAAATGGGGTAAACATAAAACAAGATTACGCATGATATCACCTCTTTGCGTGTCTGCACCGCAATGGCGCAAATCCATATGTAGGCGGTTTAAAACGGAATACAACGATATCAACAACTTTGCACAGAAGACACGTTTCATTAAAATATGGCCAATTTGTCTGTCGGCGAAAATAGCCAAGAGACGTTTAAAGGGAAATGGACATGATTTGAGCTGAAAATTTGAAATTCTGCTTTTCCATTTTCAATCTTTAATATGCTTGACTAAGGTATTTCTAATGGTCAGCAAAAAAATTGAATGTCAGTTGTTGGGTTACATGAGAGATACAGAACTTACAATTCTTTGTTCTGTAAATAAGGCTCGTGTTATGTTTTTGTTTACATAGGTTAAGTATGCGTTTAAAGCAGATTTTTAATTTATAAGTTAATTCTAAACACAATTAAATATTTTCTAGTGTTTGTCACACCTTATTTTGTTGTAAACATGAAATTTTCTATTAAGCAATCTATTAATGTGTAAACTAAAACGAGTTTCGTTTCCAACACGAAGAATTATGAGTGCTGTATCTCTCACTTGTAATTCAACAACTGATATTCAAATCTTGGTTGATTATTAGAAATACCTTAGTTAAGCATTGTAAACATTGAAAATGGAAAAAAGAAATTTCAGCTTAAATTGCGTTTATGTCCCTTAAGTCTAGTGATTACGGCAGTATCACACCGATTATTCGGATACTAAGAACTGGTATATTTAAAGCGGCATTACAGCTCAACAAAATTAAGAGAAAGCTCTGGGAAAAATGTCAACTTACGATTTTGAAGCAAAATGAGCTGTAGTGTCTCTTTAAACTGCCGTTTGATCGCATTTCATTCCCTCTCACGATCCTCCACGATTATAGCCAACATCGTGATGTCCATTTCATGTCTGATGTGCACATGGCATACGATCGCAGAGAGTGAATGGTAAGTACTTATCTCAGAACGGCGTCGTAAATCTTGTGTCCCACTTGGATTTTAGTATTTGAAAACCCTGCAAGAGTAGTGGATTGGAGAATGTCAGATGCGATGGTGTAATTAAGGTACAAATATATAAACACTGCTTAAATATTACAAAGAGAAGTTTTGTAGGGATGACCGCGTATAAATACAATATATATATATATATATATATATATATATATATATATATACACTGAACCGCAAAAGAAACGTCGCATTTTTTTTTTTAGAAATATTTGATAATATGAAATATTGTTTGTAAATATTATAATCTGTATTAAATATGCATGAACACGAAACGTGAACTCTACAATCATTTAAAGGTAAATTACGCTTCACTGATTTTAGTGACACGTTCAATTGTCATTGAATCTCTCGCCTCCCGTGGTACACACTTTCCAGCATTAAATTGAAAAATGTTAATGCTCATGCTTTTCACGCTTTATTAGGGGTATAAATACCGCGAACATTTAAATGATTATCAGTATAAGTTTTGAAAGCAGAGCTATGCCACGTTTGAACCGACAACAGAGGTACCAAGCCATAGGGAGAGTGCATGCTGGGCAAGCTGTCAGGGTGATAGCAAACAACTTCAACTGCAGTATACGCACAATTGAACGTTTACGCCAACGTTTCAATGCAACTAACAGCACAGACGATCGCCCACGTAGCGGTAGACCACAAGTTACAACGCAAAGACAGAACAGGTTCGTACTGCGCCAGCATTTGAATGACCGATTCACAAGGGCATCAGAAACAGCACACAATACCATTGGAACACATCAGCGACCCATAAGTGACGACACAGTACGTCGTCGGTTAGCAGCAAATAACCTCAGATGTCGCCGTCCATACAGAGGTCCTGTCCTTACACAAAGACACCGTCGGGCACGTCTTCAGTGGGCTTTACAGCGGCAAAACTGGCGTAATCGACAATGAAGGAATGTCATCTTCTCCGATGAAAGCCGATATTGCATTTCCACACACGATGGTCGAGCAAGAGTTTGGCGAAGGAAGGGTGAGCGTTACAATGACAACTGTGTTATGGAAACTGATCCATGGGGCGGGCCGAGCATCATGGTGTGGGGTGGTATTGGCCTGAATTCGAAACTTGGCCCCGTTGTCTTCCAGAATCTTGGTCCAGGCAGAGGAAATGGTGTAACAGCTGCCCGATACATTGATCAAGTCCTGAGGCCTCATGTTGTACAGCATTTCAACCAACATCCACACAACACGTTCCAGCAAGATAACGCGCGTGCACATACAGCTAGAATAACTAGGGACTACCTGCAGCAGAACAACATTGCAGTTATTGACTGGCCAGCTCTTAGTCCCGATCTAAACCCCATTGAACATTTATGGGATCACATCCAGTTGAAGCTAAACCAACAACAACCAAGACCGACAACTGCTGCTGAATTTTCTATGGGTATCAGCGTGTGTGGACGACTATTCCTATGGCCTTCATCAATCGACTCATCAACTCTATGTATCGAAGATGCATGGCTGTAATTAATGCCAATGGTGGCCATACACGTTACTAACGGAAGTGCACTCAAGACAATAGCAATCTGTGATACTTACATTATTTGACATTAAATTGAATGTGTATAACTCTAAGACAAATGTTAGATAATTAAAAACACATTACATCAATTACATATTCGTTATTTTTTATTTCAAAATAAGTGCATTGCTTTTTCAAAATTTCATGTGACGTTTCTTTTGCGGTTCAGTATATATATGACGTATATATTTCCGAGAAACATATCTTACACCCTTGAGTTACACATTTACATAGCTGAAACTCAAACACAAACATGGTTGCATGTTTGGATTAACAAGTTTACATGCTTGGATATTAAAACACAGTTACCCTCCATACTAAAAAGAGGGGCCTCCATGTACGAGTGGTTAGAGCATCGCGTCCAAAATCACAAGTCCTCTCACCTGGGTTCGACTCTCGTTCGCTCCGATATGTGAGAAAGTTTGTCAGTTTACTTTCATAAGGTCGTTGGTCTCTTCCCGGGTAAATTGTATCTGGGTTCTCTCTTTCACAAAAATAAATAGATAAATAAATAAATAACTGAAACATTGTTGAGTATGGTTGGAAAACAACAAACATTCAATCAATCCATACAAAAATGTCTACTGTTATCAACGTGAACATGTGCATCCTCGTGAAACGACGTCGATACTTTTGTTCACAGCCTGTAGTTGTGACGTCAAGATGTCAATTTCGTTTGACGCAGATATTGCTGGACCGCCATTTGAATTGTTTTCTATTGTAGTCATGTATGATATAAAACATAAACGGTAACAATTCTGATGCACCAGATGCACATTTCGTCAAATAATGTATCTTCAGTGATGCTCAAGTAAAAAATGTTGGATTTATTGATTATATATTGTTTAACGTCCCACTCGAGAAATTTTCACTCATATGGAGACGTCACAATTGACGGTGAAGGGCTGCAAAATTTAGGCCTATGCTTGGCGTTTATGACCTTTAAGCAGGGAGGGATCTTTATCGTGTCACACCTTCTGTGACACGGGGCATCGCTTTTTACGGTCTCATCCAAAGAACCGCCCCATTTAGTCGCCTCTTAGGACAAGCAAGGGGTGCTGAGGATCTAGTCTAACAACCCTGATCCCCCCAAAATTGTTGGAAATTCAAAGTTAGAAGAGGTGAAAGAAGCAAAACTAAGCAAAATCAAAGAAAAACCTTAGCTGATCCGGCCAAAGATCAGAATCAGAGCTATGCATGAGGGAGATAATCCTTAATTTTGAAATGAATTTTTTAATTTTATCACAGCAAATTTTTATCCGTATTTTCATACTAGTACCTAAGTACTTAGCTACTGGGCTGGTGAACTCACAGTATCTTAAAAAAAATTGTGTACAAGTTTTCAGAAACGCAAATGTATCAATAGGAATTTCTTAAAAGATCCTGAGTCTGCTTTATATTTCGTATATTAATCAGAGGTGCGATATTGGGAAATGCAGTGTTGAAATTATTTTTCTTCTCCGCTCAAATGCATTCAACCCCGGAATGTGCTGTAATATGTGCTGTAATATGAGGTAATAAACCAGTTTACAGACTTTTACAGCCACAACTACTTGGTCCGTGATATCCTCGTCACTAATTATCATTCTGCCGTTTTTCGTTTTGTCGTCTTTTCGCCTCGAAAAGATGGCAAAAGTTCAAGCGAAAAGACGACAAAATAGGTCGTTAAATTGCAGAGTTTGTTTGTCGTCTTTTCGCATGTATTTCATCGTCTTTTCGACGTTTTCTGTCGTCATTTTGTCGGGTTTTTTTTTTCGTTATTTCAGAGCGAAAAGTAGCTAATTATGGTTTTGTCTTTTTTTCACCTCGAAAAAACGAAAAGAAGACAAGTTGCAAAACAACACAAATCAGCCACCACAGTTATGCGATATTTTTCTCACACTGACAGATTTATAGAATACCAATCCCGAACTTAAATGCAATAGGTAAATCTTTGAAGTATTCCAATTGATAAATTCTTGCGAAAATTAAGCAAAAACTTTTCATTGGCGATCTTTTTTTTTCAAATCATCTTTTGGGATTTTTTCATGTGTGGTTTGGGAAAATACATGTTTTGTGGCATAGGGAATGGGGCCGAATTTCGGTCCTTTACAAATTAATTCTTTGTCTAAGGAGACACTCGTAATGTAAATAGACTTTTTAGTTTGTAATTTTCTTTGAAACTTATCATTCTTAGATTTGAATGTGAATCAAGAAAAGTTCCAATTGTCCACACAATTCATATCCACAGCAGTATGAAACATCCGGTAAGTCCAAGTCCATAGTCCAGTCCATGTCATGTAACAGGCCTCCGCCGGTTATCCTCCAATGTTTGAACTCCCCACTGTAGCCATGACACGCCACTCCCCTATCAAATGACGGCTAAGTATACTGGATTGGAATAATGGACAGGAACAGGAATGGAACCTTTAAATTCAAATTCAAGAAAAATACCATTTATTAGAAACTAACACTATATAGACTAACACGCATTAGATCATGACAAAACTCAACCCTTACGACAAAAACCGTCCACCAACTTAGGACAAAACCACATAGCGTATACAAACACTAAATATCATTAAGTGTATCGTACTACTTAACAAACGTGGTTTCAAGAAAATGTACATGTGAAAACCTACACTACTCGGCAACACATCATACAATATCTCGTGCCGATATATCCCTATACATGGCACTATACAAGCGTAGCGAAAAAACCTCGTGCATATATATTCCGTACATGACATATATACTACACCTAGCAAAACATCACCTCGTATAAACATACGCCAAAGTGACAAAATACATAGAAATGCCTAGCTCCTTAACTCGAGGTAGATGACTAAAAAAAATGTACTCACTACAAATATAAAAAATCAACTTACCCCTACTAGGAGAAAGGTTACCCACTATCTAGCTACGTTGTAACATCGTAAAAACCGTGGTCAGCTCTGTCGAGATCTGCAATGCGGCAGTTTATATAATAGAAAAGGACAATAGCCTGAAACTGGTTCTATCGGGGTACAAAAAAGGTAACATACGAACTGCTAATTCAGCATAAATTGTAAAGGTTCACAACGGGATACTAATCCTGCCATGAAAATAATACATACAAGACAATCGTGACATACCTCCCAAAACAGAAAAAAAAGTTCTGAGAACTTTTGCAAGAACAAAAATCAATGTTCATCAAGAAACTATATACAATGTATTCTACATCCTCACAACCGACTTAAACAGTCCGCTCCCACATTTTCCGATCCCTTGATAGATACGATACGGAATCTGAATGGTTGTAATAATAACGCCCATCGCATCAGTCGAGCATTGGATACTTTTGCATTGGTGAGATATACAAGAGGCTGATGATCCGTCTCTAGCAGAAACTCTCTCCCATACAGAAACCTGCAAAATTTTTGTACTGCCCAAATAATTGCAAAACATTCTTTCTCGATTGTAGAATAATTCACCTGTGCTTGGGTGACTTTCTTGCTTGCATATGCGACTGGCTTCTTCACAATAACGATAGGAGAACAGTATGGACTGGAAGATGGTTCGATCACACCAGCTTTCACCATGTTGCGAACTCCCTCAAGGATCGTGTCCTTAGAAACAAATGGAAGAGGATATGGTTTCACTCGTACAGGTTTCTCGCTGATTAACTTGATGTTATGAGATCCGAGATTTGTCAGTCCAGGAACATCTGAAAAAACATCTTCATAACCATTATTCAATGCACCGATTTCACATTTTTCCTCTTCAGACAATTCATGACTTACTTTGACATCTACTGGACCTTCTTTCCTGGCGTGTCCCGGCGAGTCCCACAACACATCTTCAGCTGCATCGCAGTCGTCTTCCATCTCTACAACTGCAACTCCCGCAACACCTAAGACACCAGTATCATCTTCATCGACTCTGTCGATATACAACTTTAACATATTTGCATGAAATGTCTTTATTTTTCCATTCATATCGATCCTATAATCTGCGTTCCCTATTTTCTTAATGATCTCGTAAGGACCCTTCCATTGCATTAACAGTTTATTGTTCGACGTTGGCAACAATACCAAAACTTTTTCGCCTACTTTCATGTCTCGTTTTCTCGCACCTTTGTTGTAATAGGTTCGATATTTCAACGACGACTTCTCCAGGTTTTCTTTAGCAATCTGACAGGTTGACACGAGACGTTCTTTGAGATCTACAACATATTGATATGTACTTTTCACTTCTGGATTATTTACCTCTTTGGTCCAGAGTTCCCGAAGAATCCGCATTGGTCCCCTCACTGTGTGACCATAGACTAACTCAAATGGAGAGAATCCTAAACTTTCCTGTGTGGTGTCACGGTATGCAAACAGAGCTGCTGATAGATACTTGTCCCAATCTTTTGGTCGTTCTGCACATAACCGACATAATATTTGTTTCAGCGTACCGTTGAATCGTTCCACCAGCCCGTTGCACATTGGATGGTAGGGTGTGGTCGTCATCTGGCGCAAGGACAAAAGTCGGCTGGTCTCTGCCATCAGCTGTGAGGTGAACTGTGATCCCTGATCTGTCAACATCTCCTTTGGTACACCAATTCTACAAAATATTTCAACTAATGCTTCTGCTACTCGTTCTGTTTCTATACCTTTTAATGCGACTGCTTCAGGATACCGGGTAGCAAAGTCAACTAGTGTCAAAATGTAGCGGTTGCCACGATCTGTTACAGGCTGAATTGGACCAACCAAATCTACTGCTACACGCTGAAATGGTACATCTATGATCGGCATTTTACAAAGCGGAACTTTAGTTGTCCTACCTTTTGATGTAGTTCTCTGACGAATGTCGCAAGAACGACAAAAACGACGTACGTCCGATTTTACCCCTGGCCAATAAAATTCTGAAAGCACTTTGTCCGTGGTTCTTTTTGTCCCTAAATGTCCTGACATCAAAGAATCATGTGCAAGAGACATAACTTTATTTCGCAAAGGTTTAGGAACGACAAGTTGCGTTAATTGCTTGTTTTCATCCTTAGGAGAACGAAATGACCGGTACAGTATACCTCTTTTCTGGAGAAATCGTACAGCAACGCTCTCGTCGACAAGTTCATGTGTCAATGTCCTTATATTGCGTAGCGTCACGTCATCTTCTTGTGCCTTCACCAAATCAGGAGGACTTATATCAAGATCAGGTCCTATAACGTCTGGAACACGAAGAGGTTTATCCCGCCTACCTTCGCGCTGTGCCTGTTGACGCGTCACCACCGCTTGGACTACATCTGGTTTCCAATTAGTATCTGGATCCGCCGGGTCTCTTACATTAGGTATGTTCCCTATAATAAGCTCAAAGAGAGGATTGTTTAAACACCAAGCTTCAACTTCACCAATATAATACGGCGTATCGATACTCACTCGGGCTATCGGCACTTCAACCTTGGATCCATCTGCAAGGAGACACACACGTTTACTGCCCGTCAGCTGTTCTTCTGTAACCAAGTCCCGTCGAATCACAACACCGTTACACCCAGTGTCTCTCAAAACGGTAACCTCGTGTCCATTAAGTCTACCTGCACTCGTTGGCATTCTATCTAACGACACACTAACGTTACAAGATGACGTATTCACCAAGTTCGAAGAGTTAGCCATTGAAACTGAAGTGGTAGTAGTAATTGAAGTAAAGGCGCCACACTTGCCTGGATTTTCTGAAGTGTCCCTCGAGTTTTTCGCATCTACCGCCATTCCAACTGAATTCCGGTTCTTTAACAACGGACACTTTGCTGCAATATGGCCTAGTTTATGGCATTTAAAACACTGCACTTCTTTTTTCCCATTACTTCCTACCTGTTGATCCCTGACCCTTGGTGAACTGTCTTTTATGTCTCGCTGATTTTGCAGTTTCAACTGACTGGTGTTCTTTGAATCACTTGTAATGTCCTTCTTACTACAAGAAACTAAAGTAAGAATATTTGCTTGTCTTGCCTCCTTATACTGATCAGCTAAAACACTCATACGTTCAATATTGTTGGGAATGCGTTCTTTGAGAAACAGCAGCAGGTCTTTGTTACATATCGATAACAACTGATCGCGCAACATCAAGTCATACAATCCTGCATAGCTAAAAAACCTCGTGCATATATATTCCGTACATGACATATATACTACACCTAGCAAAACATCACCTCGTATAAACATACGCCAAAGTGACAAAATACATAGAAATGCCTAGCTCCTTAACTCGAGGTAGATGACTAAAAAAAATGTACTCACTACAAATATAAAAAATCAACTTACCCCTACTAGGAGAAAGGTTACCCACTATCTCGCTACGTTGTAACATCGTAAAAACCGTGGTCAGCTCTGTCGAGATCTGCAATGCGGCAGTTTATATAATAGAAAAGGACAATAGCCTGAAACTGGTTCTATCGGGGTACAAAAAAGGTAACATACGAACTGCTAATTCAGCATAAATTGTAGAGGTTCACAACGGGATACTAATCCTGCCATGAAAATAATACATACAAGGCAATCGTGACATATATCACTTGGGATTTGTGCGCACTGTTTCCTCTTAGTGATTGCAGTGTAGGTTTTTAAATTTCATTTATGATTACTGGGTTTTAGTCTGCTAGTACATCCGGGTCTTTCTGTGTAGCGTTATTATTAATACCCTCGTCTGCTGAAAGAAGAAGGTTGTGAAAAAGTGAAGAAGTAAGTGTGTTTTGATTGAGCTTGATTCTTAGGCAGAAAATCTTGACAAACTCAAATAGCAATTTCAATTATTTATTGCATTAAGTCTGTGCATGAATATTAATGCTTTCCATTTTACATTATTTCCATGCTAACTCGGTGTTTCACCTACATGTGTGGCAACCCAACGAAGGTTACCGTGAGTACATGTTGTAGTTTGGGGTTGTTTTGTAATTGAGGTTCACCCCCACAAAATGACATACTAGTATACTATCAGTATCTCGAAGTGATGTGGGGTTGAAAAAAAAGTGACCTTTTCACCCCAAACGAAATCTTGTCTTGTTTACAGAGAAAGTCTGTAGAAGATGCAAGCACGGATCTAGAGGGGGTTCGGGGGAGGGGGGGGGGGGGGTCTGGAACTTCCATATGAAAGAAAATATAGTCATCTTCAACCCTAGCCGTTCGTTTGAGATTGCTTCATCAACTCTCTTAATCAACTATATTCGCTCATTAGGGACGATTTCAAATTAAAGGTCATAATATGATATAAATTACCGTACCGCTCACCCTGAAACCAGGTCCCAGATCCACGACCTTTTGGACGCCCCCATGAAAAAAAGCTGGATCCGCGCCTGGGATGTTTAAATGCATGTCTGTTGTTTATGGTGTAACCCACAAAACAAGATTGCGCATGGTATCACCTGTTTGCGTGTCTGGAACGCAATGACGCAAATTCAAGAGTATGTAATTTTAAGAGTGGAAAATAAAGACAAAATAATTGTACAGAAAACGTTTCATCTATCTTTCCTTGTAAATAGCCAACTGAAGTTTAATTGCTACGTCAGTTTTTGATTTCCGTAACAAGTACTCTTCTCAGCTTTCTACCTCTTCCTCCTTGGATAATATGGCAAATATACTTCCTTGTTATAAAAATATGTTGACAGAACACACTAGTGAGGTTTATTTAGAATCGGTAGATTTTACCACAACAAAAATTCTGTACAGTCATCGTCACTCGATACCTGTACAGACTGTGGGCAAAATATCGGAATGACATCGTCACTCGATACCTGTACAGACTGTGGGCAAAATATCGGAATGACATCATCACTATATACCTCAGACTGTGGGCAAAATATCGGAATGACCTATGTCAGTCGGTTTGCAGATATTACTCGCGTTTGATTTGATGCTCAATATAATTAATAAAATTACCAAAAATAAAAAAAAAAAAAAAATAAAAAGCCGTCATTTTAAAGAGGCGGCAATTTTGTATCTCTCTGACCGAAGTACAGTATACTTAATAAATATTTTGTGATAGTCTTTGAATCTCCGTATTACAGAAATTCTCATTGGGATGAATCCGTACTAATTTTTGAAGGTCTCGAAATCGAAACAGGGTCTAAATGGAAATTACTTCATCATATAAATATTAACTGTTCCATAGAAGTTCTTCATGCGCTGACTGCGTCATGCTTTTTTTTTTATCTTCAACCACAATTTCAATATATCTGGCCCCGTTTGTTTTGATGTGTTTTCCATTCAGTAAGCGTGGGTAGCGACGATGGTTTTCCATAAATGTGTTGGTAGCTCTTAACATGCATTTTACTCCATGCTGCACGAGCTATTTACCCTGAATACAGAGGGATCACATCCAACTGATGTCTTCAGTAAATCAGCAATTCTTCATCATTAATTTTATCAATATTTTCGACAACCAAAACACAATTAGATATCCATGACTGAGATTACGCATTGCTTTAAAACTTATCACTTTACACTAGACAAAAGTACTTATTGTTAAATGTTAATTAACTTAAACATCGGTATCTCTAGTGTATTGATTGATTAATTGTTTCTTGTTTGGTATTTCTAGGGTATTGATTGATTGATTGATTGTTTTCCGCCACACTCAACAATTTTTCAATTATCTGGTGGCGTCGAGTTTTTATTGGAGGAGGTGAGAACCCAGATACAATGTACCCGGGAAGAGACCACCGACCTTCCGAAAGTAAATTGGCAAACTTTCTCACATATATCGGCGCGAGCAAGATTCAAACCCGCGCCGACAAGAGGTGAGAGGCCTTGTGTTTTGAGCGCGATGTTCTAACCACTCGGCCACGGAGGTCCCTTGTTTATTAGAATAACACCTCGGTAATATTGACCTGCAACACTTTCGTCCTTCGGCACCGGAATTCGTACGGCTATACCATCACATGAGAAGAATATGCAACAAAGAACCTTCCTTGTGCTTTTAGGTTTTTTTGGGTTTTTTTTTTTCGTACTTTCAAAATACGCTTCAAAATGAAATGCACCCACGATAGCAATAATTTCTTCAGTATTTTCAACCCTTTCCCCAACCATTTTTACAACAGTGGTCAACGACTGGCTCTATTGAAATTACTATAAGTTTTAAATTGTATGAAGCTGAAGGCTCGTGTTTATATCGTTGAAAAGGTATAGAATAGAACTATTCAAGAATACCATAATCCACGAAATCGTGCAAAGCGTTGTCACGCTGTGGTACAATACAAATTACATATCGAACCGCCCTCGTATCTTGTACATTTTATGTGCATGTATATGATTAAATGCAGTTGTTACCATGATTACAACTTATATCTGTTACTTGTCATTCATTGTTAAATCCATTTCTTCAGCTTTGTGATTATTTATGATACCCCCCCCTCCCCCCTCCCCCCTCCCCCCCAATCAACGACGTTTAACGAATATGATGGAATCTCACCTTCGGTCAGTATACATAATTGTCCAAAGTATATATTTTAACACCGATGAACAGATTTGATTGTGACAAGGATCCTCAGTTTCTATGGTCTCATCAGAAGGACCACCCGAATTAGTCGCCTCTTACAACAAACAAAGGGTGCTGAGGATCTATTCTAAACCCGGATCCCTATGAGAGAGAGAGAGAGAGAGAGAGAGAGAGAGAGAGAGAGAGAGAGAGAGAGAGATGCTTGGCTTGTGGACACTTTACAGGTCATCTGTTTTTTTGTATTGTTTTGATGTTTCACATGATATTTGTTGTCAACAGAGGAAATCCCCTATTAATTTGGGTTCAAAAATCAAGGTCACTACGGAAAATTGTAGACACTCTACAGGCCACATATTCGTTAGATTAATTTCATTTGATACTTCACTTGTAGCTTTGTTATCGAGATAGGAAATCCTATAAATTTTGGGGTTCAAAGGTCAAGGTCACTATAGACTTCATAAAAAAAAGCTTTCAGACACTCTACTGACGTCTCTATATGACTGAAAGTTCTCGAGCAATATACAACTCTACTGACCACATTTTCTTTGCTCCAGTTATTTGATACCTCATTTGTAGGTTTGTTATCAAGAGAAGAAGAACCATATTGACTTAAGGTCAAACAGTCAAAAGGTCACTACGAGACTATATAGAAAACGCTTGTAGACATTCTGAGCATAATGTTTGCTATATTGACCTGATCCTTTAAATGCTACCTTGTTATCAAGAGAGCAGGAACCCTATAAAGTGTGGGACGCAGAGGTCAAGGTCACACCAACAACTGTCTGTACATCGAGCGAGGTGAGAAGTTGATTTTAATCAGACTGTGAATGTACTTGACTTTTAAGACATATTTTATAGGTAGCTTGGTATATAAATGAATTTAAAATAATGAAGTGTTGCTCCTGATTCTTTCAAATTTAGAACAGGTACCTATTGCCTGTCGTAAGAGGCGACTAAATGGGGCGGTCCTTCGGACGAGAGCGCAAAAACCGAGGTCCGGTGTCACAGCAGGTGTAGCACGACAAAGAACCCTTCTCTACTCAAAGGTCGTAAGCGCCGAGCATAGGTCTAAATTTTGCAGCCCTTCAATGACAATAGTGATGTCTTCATATGAGTGAAAAATGTTGTTAAGCAATATACCATCAAACAACTGGTAATTTATGCATATTAATTTTGTCCATTTTGCTTGTCATAGCAGAACAAAAGGGAATCATTTTGTGTTAGAAAACCCTTCAATCTCATCAGAATTATTTAAATGGCCGCGTGCGTGCTCACTACACTCGTATTGTGTAATGAACTTTGTGATCGGATCAAAGGATATAATTTTAATTAAATTGCAGAACCCTCAGAACGTAAGGTTTTGCTTCATTTTGTAGAAAAAATCGGAAGGAAAGTGGGCACAGTAAAGTATTCGTCTCTTCAGCACTCATTACACCCCCTATTTAATAATGCCTGAATCCACCCGTGAAAAATATCCCTTCTCCCATAGTAATTCAGAATATTTGATAATAATAATAATAATAATAAAATTAAATGAGATTTTAATTTGCATGACTCAATCCCTTTTTATATATAGCAAACTTAATTTATTACTTTCAGAAAATGCAGCCTTTTGGGAGGCATTTCTTATCTTATTAAAAGCAGAGCTAACGAAAGATCCAACTAATCGCGTTTTCTTTTTCTTTCTGGCGTTTGGAGTTTATTACATTTGTTTCTGCCATTTGCCCCTCCCCTAAAATATTCTACTAAATTGACAAATGGCAGAAACCCCTCCCCTAAAATATTCTACTAAATTGACTGTCAGTTACATGCAACTTGCACCATGCCATACCTTTTTAGGAATGAAAAAGGCACCTATTGGTTGGTCTGCCTGTCTGTTGGTAACCACGTTTTCTCAGCTCAGAATCTTGAGAACCCTTTGAGTGACAGATGTCAAACTTCTTATACTTGTTTACCCAACGGGATAGGTCAAAGGTCGTGTTTGATTGATAGGGTCATAGATCCATAGGCAGATATTTTTGCTCAGTATCTTCAGAAGTCTTTTCTTAACAGACACCAAACTTGGTAGAGTGATTTCCCCCAAGAAGTTGATATCCGCAAATAATTTCAATATCACATGATTAAGGGTCAAACTGACTTAGTAAGGTGATGTTTGTTCAACATAATCAGAACCTTTTGCTTGACAGACATAAAACTTGGTAATTTGTTGCCTCCCGAAAAGTAGATTGATTTTAAGATTACAAGGTCAAACTGGGCAAGGTCAGATATTGTTTGATAATACTTTGAGAACCCCTTACTGGACATAAAGCAATACACAAAGTTTTTATAATTGCCTGCCTAACCACTAGACAATATAGAAAGTCTTCACAATCACAATCAGTAGACAACATACAGTCCTTACATTGCCTATCTAACCACTAGATATCATACAAAGTCTTTACAATGACCTATCTAACCACTAGACAACATACAAAGTCTTTACAATGACCTGTCTAGCCGCTAGACAACATAGAAAGTCTTTACAATGACCTGTCTAGCCGCTAGACAACATACAAAGTCTATGTGATATCTAGAGTTACTATTCAAGTCCTGTTACTTGTGAAACAGAAATAAAAAGAAACGCTGTACATTAGTAGTATATTGGGTTTTTCAAAAAATTTCCAACTAGGTTGAAGCTAGAAGCCACTAATCAGCAACTAATAAAATCATCAAAGTACAGTGAGTACCCTGGTACTCTGATGTAATATACAAAATTAGCAAGTAATTCTAGGTCGCAGGGGAGACAATCTATTTGTGGTTGTGTTAGAAAGTGCGAACGTATTGTTTCAGTAGAGTGATTCCTTGTCGATGCATTAAAAGTCTGAATTAAAGAATTTAAAAACAAATAAATTACATATACGTCTTGATTACTGTAATCAATATGTTTCAGGTTTATTCATTGTTAAATATTATGAAGTTAAGATTTGATATTAAGTTTTCACAGCAAATACTTCCTAAAATGGCAGAAACAACTTATTATAGACTTCCTGATATTAAGGAATTGATAAAAACAAGTTATTTTGGTTTGAATATGCTATAGATAGATAGATATTGGTAATTGCTTTGTTTAAGATCCAATATGTGCAAATTAGGTTTACAGACATGCACAGTACACCCAATCCAGCAAATAATATCGCCATTATGACTTGATAAAGATCTGTTCATGTTTACTTTTGAGTTCATTTGCATGTCATTGTGATGGTACTTTAACATTTCATAAATCAATTTAGCTCTTTCAGTTCAAATTGCCTTATAAGCATGGATGAATTTAGGATTTCAATTTACAGTGACATGGAAAAAAAAGCGAGACAAGGGGTCTGTTGGTCGCTTTTAGATCCCCCATTTGCTCTGATGGGAACTCGGTCCCCGGAACGTCCCAAGTTTAACTGTTTTTTAACAATGAAATCTGATGTAAAGCTAATAGAATTTTCGAGTACACATGTGCAATCTCATTTGGGAATAAATAATGTTTCACATTTCAAAATTAATCCAGTCATCTTGATAATGGTGTTGGTTCCCTGAGTCTTGCATCTTTTAATAGCCAAATTTGGGGTGACGTCCATATTTCTCGTATGTTTTCTTTGACGTTCCTCGATATCCATGTAGCAACTGTAAGTTTAAGAACATTTCACGCGCACCTGCTGATTTTAAAATGATTTATTTTAAGTTCTGCTGCAATTTAACCAGAAACATCCAATATTGAAACCTAAAAATACAGATACTAAGTGCGTATTCAGATTAAATTGTTTTCCTATTTTCTTTCCGATTTTGAATAACGTATTTCATGTTAAAATTTCCATGTGCTTTATTTTAGAATATTACCTTATCCTGTATTTTGTTTGCTTGTTTCAGGGTATGGCTTTGGCACGAATGGTTAATAGGACAAACATAGCGATTATCTCCCTCATAGTCATTGGAATTTATGGAACACAGTACATGTATAAAGCCTATGTTGATCAGCTTAAAGGTATCCGTGCGGCACACATTTCTTTGGCAGCAATGCCTTCATGTGAACTCCCTGGAAATCTCTTCACAGACTTAGAGAAGATAATGGCACCTCATCTACCACAAGTCAAGTCGATCTTCCCTGTCGCTAGAACTGATAAATGCCTAGAATCAGTTAAATGGAAACAGATACAGCCTTTTTCAGACCTTGAAATGAACAGGTTTAATGTGTGTACAGTGGATAATGCTGATCCTAAAACGGTAAGGGCCAACACCTTCCGTCGTTTCGATTACAATATCACCCATTCATTTTTTACTTTTCTGAAGAGGAAATCTGATGTTGCTATCGTTGAAGTCGGAGGATACACAGGGAATCTTTTAACGAAGCTTATACCATCAACTGGAGCTAAGTATTATGTGGTTATAGAGCCAGTTCCAAGTTTCTACAAAATGCTTTCCAAACGTATTTCAATGCTTCATTTGGATACTTCGGTGACAACGTACAATTTCGGTCTCGGTAAACGTTATAAGGAATTAGTTATTGGTGTTCGAGGAGATGCAACTGCAATTACTCGTAATAGTTCAGCCACTCAGACAGAGAATATCCGAGTAGTGAGTATTCTGGACTTTTTCATTCGGTTAGGGATGGGCTGTCGTTCACTAGATCTTTTGACAATTAACTGTGAAGGTTGTGAATTTGATATTTTGGAGACATTAATCTCTACTAATTTGATAGAGAAATTTGAGTACATACAATTCCAACCACATTATTCCGTGCCCAATCTTGGAAATTTTCCATGTCGCTACTGTAGACTACAGCAACTGTTGGCAAGAACACACGTAGTAGCTTATGATTATCCACAGGTGTGGGAAGCTTGGAAAAGTAAAAAGCTAACAAATTGAAGTAGTGGTGTATTTTCATTTCTTTACAAAAGCAATAAAAATTTAAAAAAAAGATCCATGGATCATATCGCTCACTTGATTCTTATTTAAAGATTTTGCCTATATATTCGCATGTAAAACTTTGATCCCCCATCGTGGCCCCACCCTACCCCGGAGACCATGATATTAACAAACTTGAATCTGCACAATATTTATGTAAGAAAGATGTCATGTAGATTTGAAATTTTCTGGCTTAGTGATTCTTGAAAAGATTTTTCCCAACATTTTTGCATATAAATCTTTGATCCCCTATTGTGGCCCCACCCTACCCCCCGGGAGCCATGATTCCATATAAAAAAAACCCCCAAAATCCCTGAATCTGCCCTATGTTAGGAAGCTTCAATGTAAACTGGACTTCTCTGGCACAGTGATTGTTAAGATTTTTAAATGACCCCTCTGAAGGGGAACGACCCTTTATTTGAAAAAAAAAACTTTAATCCCCTTCACCCAAGAATGATGTACCAAGTTTGAATGAAAGTGGCCCGGTGATTCTGAAGTATATTTTTCCCTATACTTTCGCTTGTAAAATTTTGATCCCATATTGTGGCCCCATCATACCCTGTGGTCCATGATATTAACAAACTTGAATCTGCACTATGTCACAAAGCTTCCATGTAAATTTGAATAATTTTACTGGCCCAGTGGTTCTTGAGATTTTTAAATGACCCCATACTATTTTCGCATTTTTTGTGATTATCTCCCTTCGAAGGATGCATGGCAATTCATTTGAACAAACTTGAATCTCCTTCACCCAAGGATGATTTAAACCAAGTTTAACTGACATTGGACTACTGCTTCTGGAGATTTTCTAAATTTATCAGTATTTTGTCCACTATTTTTCTATTCTTTCCCATTGGAGAAGGGCGTTGCGCTTCATTTGAACAAACTTGAATTCATTTCGCCCAAGGATGCTTTTTGCCTAGTTTGATTGAAAATGGCCCAATGCTCCTGGAGAAGATGAAAATGTTAAAAGTTTATGCCAACGACAACATCAATGATAGACAACGGAAAGGTTTGATCAGAAAAGCTCGTGAGCTTTCGGCTCAGGTGAGCTAAAAGGAAATCTTTCTCTTCAAATACCTACATACTACACTTTCTGTAAAGAGGCATGAACGTATTTCTCTGATGTTCTTCATTGAGAAATATTGCTTAAAAGAATTGTTATTTATATACCTATATACAATATATATATATATATATATATATATATATATATATATATATATATAAAGATGGTACGACTGTTATATTCTTATGACACAGAATTTATTCAAAAGCTTCTCTACAAGGAAGAGGAAGAAATCTCCTGCTGTGGCCTTCAACTTGGTTCGTGCCTATTGAAAATAAATGTTAATGGTAAACTAATGCAACAACTTATCTTTATGACATTTCGGATGATTTCAGATTCTCCATCGTCAACGTCCCACTTTTATGTAGCAATATTCCATTATCACCTGCATATGGTGTTTATATCATTCAACTGGGCTTGTTCTGTGTACGATCAGTTTTTAGATAGGAGAAGTTGATATTACAAGGGTTTCAACAGTCTCATCTGGAGTCAGCATGTCACAAATTCTATGGTCATTATAACGATCTAGTTTGTCAATACAACCTTTCATTGGGTCAAATGCTGTGTGACATGTTCCATATCAATTGTTATGCCGTTCTTTACAATCTGATGTTGACCACAGATTGCTCTGTTTACCTGATCAAGATTTTGGAACCCACAGTGGGCGAGAGAGGTCGACAGGGGACGCTTACTCCTCCTACACACCCGATTCCATCTCTGGTATGTCCAGGTGTCCGTGTCTGTCCTACTCTGACTTTTGTATTCTTATAGAAGTTATGAATGACCATAGATTTGGCAAAAATGCTGACTTTAAATGATACTGTTGAAACCACTGTAATATCAACTTGTTTCTCAGAATAAGCTCTTGAATATTGAATTAGCTGAGAGACATAAAAATGATAATGACACACCGTCTAAGGATATGCAACATTGGTAGAAGAACAGTCACTAATGTTAAGTGTATCAGATTTGACATAGTGCCAGAATCGAACATGGGACCTCTCCGTTCCAAAGTGGACATCTTAATTACTACATTATGACAAGTGAGGTTTTTAATATGGTACTCTAAGGAAATGTAAGTTTTGTTTAATGGAATAGAAAACTAAATTGTACTTTAATCCTGAAAACTCTCAAGTGTATTGTACCTATCTAGTTTTTAAAAAGTATGATGTCTATGTCGACCATGCAGAAAAAATTCCAAAGTAAATTTTGGTACAATAATGAGTTATGGACAGTAAATTTATATGCTCGATCACTTGCTTTACACAATTTACTTATGGCAAAGGTATGCAATGATTAAATATTTTTTTTTATCAATGTCACAAAACCAAACACGTTGTGTTGCTGGAAAGGTCTTGGTAATAGAATAATGAAATATGGGCCTATTCCTTGAGACTCCATCGTATTTGATAAAAATGACTTTTAAAGATTCAGTAGTAGTGCGGTCTAGTCACAAGTAGTGCACATCTGATATATGAAGGCCCTATCTGTTGTGTTCAAAAGATGCAATGGTACACCAATCATGTTGATGATAATGTCAATTATTTTGACGCGACCTTGAGGTCAGTCTTTACACAGGATGATGCTTTGAACAAATTTAAATCAGTTTCTGTGTTGCTAATATCCCTCTGGAAAGGAGTATGGTTCTTAATCTGAACAATCATGAGTCACGTTCACGTTTGGTTGAAACTGGTTGAGTGGTTCTGGAGAATATTATCAAACACCACATTTTTGGTATTTTCTCTTCATTGGAAAGAAGTGTGATCCCATATTTGAATGAACTTAAATCTCCTGGACGAAGGATAACTGTTGCCAGTTTTGGTAAGTATTGGCCAACTGCTTCTTTATATTCCTTTATGGAACTTTACACCCCTCATGTGTCCCCCTTAGTGATTGGGGGTGGGAGAGTCATGGCTCTCTGTACAAGAAGCCTACGGAGTCAATGACACTACAAGACTGATTGATTACATATTGTTTTACGTCCCGCCCGAGAATTTTTCACTCATATGGAGACGTCACCATTGCCGGTGAAGGGCTGCAAAATTTAGGCCTGTGCTCGGCGCTTATGGCTTTTGAGCAGGAAGGGATGTTTAACGTGCCACACCTGCTGTGACCCGGGGCCTCGATTTTTGCGGTCTCATCCGAAGGACCGCCCCATTTAGTCGCCTCTTACAACAAGCAAGGGGTACTGAGGATCTATTCTAACCCGGATACTCACGGGGTCACTATACGATAAACCCACAGGCCATAACGATCACTCGAGTACAATAACCCATGCATTTAATTTTTTCTCACACACGTCCGAGCGCATCGTCGCAAACCACAGATATTGTTTCATTCCATTCCACATTTGTTGACATTAAAAAAAGATTTTCTAAACTTTAATACATTTTCACTAGACCATATTGGTCCCATCCTTCAGGTGGAGATTTTCAAGACACTATAACCATGCATTTAGCTGTGGGAGTAGAGAATTTTTTAAAGATTTAATAGCATCTTTACTATACGGCCATATTGGCCCCACCCTAGAGACCAAAGGGGCCATGGATTTCACAATTTTGCTAAAGGACATGCATTTGGTTTTTCTCTCACTCATGTGGGAGTAGAGAAGACATTTTTTTGAAAATTAGGAATTTTTTTGTCCCCATGCATGAGGCCCGGGGGAAGGCTAAGTAAATTTCACAGTTTACATTCCTCTTCTCCTAAAGCTTCGCACCAAAACATGGTATCAGTTGGGCTTGTAATTTTCAAGATGAAGTTAAAAATGTAAAATTAATAACCGACAATGAAGGATGAAGACCAACGACAATATGTCACCCGAATTTCCTCGCAAATATTGACATTTTTGGTACGGTGGTTTTTGAAAAAACTGTAACTATGTATTTAGTTTTATTTTTTCTTACATATGTGTAGAAAAGAAATTTTTTGAAAATGTCTCAATTTTTGCCCCACCCCAACGCCCTAGCAGTGCAGGAGTCCTGAAATTCACAACTTACGTCAGCCTTGTCCCAAAGATGCTACTTACCAAATTTGAAAAGAATTTGAATGGTAGTAATCAAGAAGTTAAAAATGTTCAATTGTTTACACATTTAATCACTGCCCATACTGACCCCAGCCTCATACAAAGTTAAAAATATTTAATTGTTAACAGACCACGATGGACAAGGACCAATTACAACCTAAAAAAAAAAAAAAAAAAAAAAAAAAAAAAAAGAATGAAACATCAAAGAACTTTTTTTTCATTTTGTTGCCAGATGACTGCTTATCTATTATCCCTGTGTGACTTGCACACTACAAGATCCTTTGCTACACCTTCAATGCACTTCTGGATACGTCACCATCTTAAATGAAAGAACTCGTAACCATTTATACACCGTCAAGAACATTACGCTCTGATAAGTCAATGCTATTTGCGAAACCTCGTGTGCGCGCTGAGACATATGGAACTCGTCGGTTTGACCATGCAGCAGCGATACTCTGGAACGATCTACTGGTCTTGCTCCGATTCCAAAAAATCAATTTTAACTTTCAAACGGGACCTTAAAACGTATCTTTTTAAATTGGTGTATAGTGTTTAATCATTTTATCTGAACTTGCTTTTCATGTATCCAATATATTTTTAAAAGTGTACATTTTTGGTAGCTTCATGCAATGTTTAAGCTTACCTGATCTTAGTGTCTTGTCCTCTTTCTTATAATTGTTTAATTTGATATGAACATTTCAGTCCTATACCGTGTTTACTATGCCATTAATTTTCATGTATTCTATTAACTTGGTCATGTGATATAATTTTTATTCTGTTCAGCACCTTATGGTAAAGTGACTTTTACGTAGGGCGCTATATAAATACATATTATTATTACTATCATTATTAACTTGCCAAAATGGAGCATTTTGTTGTCTTTCAAAACCACTAATGGAGTTGATTTTTTGTATGCTTTCACTTTACATTAGTCACAATAGCTTACATTGAACTCCTCAATTCAATTTAACATGCTATATCTTAAAGGGGGGTGGCCATGATTTGAACTAAAAATTCACTTTCCCATTTATAATGCTTACATGTACAAATTCTAGCTAAGGTATTTCCAACGATCAGCAAAAAATTGAATATCAGTGGTTCAGTTACTATAAGATGCAGCACTTACAATTTTTGGTGATGTAACCGAAGGTCAAGCCATGTTTTTGTTTACACATTATAGATTGCTAAGAGAAAATATCGTGTTCAAATCAAAATAAGACGTAACAAACACTAGCAAATGTTTGTATTCAGAATTAACATGTATCAAAAAAATCTGCCTTAAACGAAACATTTTCTGGAATATCTAACCTAATATATGATCAAAAACATGGCACGAGCCTTGTTTACATACATAACAAAGAATTGCGAGTGCTGAATCTCACTTCGTGTACTTCAATAACAGAGATTCATTTTTTCCCCCTGATCATTAAAAATACCTTAGTTAAGTATTGTTAACAGAAAAAGAAAATCTGAATAGTCCATGTCCCTTCAAAAGTATTTTTGATCTTTTGGACTTGTAATACATATTTGCAAAATAGTTATATAAAGTGAAACACTCTTATCAAAATAGAGGGTGAGATTTTATTCATACATTCTATCGTTGAATGTTGTGTCTTCCATATTCTTAATTTAGCCGATAATAAAATCTTCCATGATTCTCAATGAATCTCGAAGTTTTTGTCAGAAATGTTGACGTTTTCTAACCGACCAGGGCATTATTTCCCTGAGACAGCACGTTAAATCTTCCTCTTAAAAAACCGTACTGCAATTTCCATTCTATTTGGCCCTCAATATAAAATCATGTAATTTCAAATTCTGTGGATTATTTATTTTCATGACAACCACTTTTTGCTGTTAACAACTTCACAGTTTTGTCAGGGTGGGAGGGGTTGTTAAGGTTTCATGTGGAGCAACATATTTACATAATCACTATAGCTGTATGATAATTGTCATGCTTTTATATCCTAAGGTTTAATCTATGGAGTAATATATGTAAATTCTAGGGTTTTTAATTTCTTGGGGCTGTAATGCATGAAAGTTGGACGGTTTAATCTAATGGGTTATGATGACTGGAAAATCATTTTTAGGTCAAAATGTAAAGTTCTCTACTGGGATGGTAATGATTGTAGATTGTTAGACATGTAAATCTGTAATGAAACCTTGATAGATGCAAAAAATGCTGATCGCACGCACGGATGGACAGACAGACGGACGCACGCACGCACACACACACAATCACACACACACACAATAATTAAAACACGGTAAGCAGTAGTTATATTTATTCTTTGTTGAACACAAGATTTCATTTTAATTTCCAGTTTTTTTTTGTTTTTGTTTTTTTGAACAACAAAATTTACATGCAAGTGATCAACGGAGATGTAACACAGCATCTCATCACAAAATAACAAAATCTTCCTGTCCATGAATTTAGCTGAGGATTGAATCCTTAAAAAGCAAAGTCATAAAATTTGGTGTTACTGAAAAATAATCAAACCATAATATTCCGATCACGCCCAGACTCCACTTTCTGTAAAATCAGCATGATACAGACACTTCTGCAATCTGTTATTATGACAATTTCACTGGCATCTAGAAAATGCATATGGACTCCACTCCATTTCTGGAGTCTTCATCATATCCCTAGATACATCACAATATCTGGATCTGCAACAAGCAATTACTTTTACCAGTAATCACCACTAAAACCGTCATTCCAACCACTTCCAAGTTTTGCTCCATTTTTTCCACGTTGTTTGATAACCAGTGATGTTGACCTTGGATTCATTTAAATATCCAGGTGTTGACCTTGGATTCATTTAAATATCCAGGTGATGTTGACCTTTGATTCACTTAAATATCCAAGTGATGTTGACTCCTGACATTCCCAGACTGACTCTCCTGAAATTATAGAATATATCTCTCTTGCAATGATCTGCAGGTTTGCAGTTTTAGACAATGGAGGGTAAATTTCAGGTTTGATCATGGACAGCTCTGAACAAGGTAAATCTGTGAATAACTGTAAATTATAGAATATATCTCATCTCTCTTGCAATGATCTGCAGGTTTGCAGTTTTAGACAATAGAGGGTAAATTTCAGGTCTGATCATGGACAGCTCTGAACAAGGTAAATCTGTGAATAACTTCATTATCATAGATCTTTTAAGTCATGATGTTGAATGAAAATAATCAAATAAGAGGATAGCAAATCAGCCGAGTCAAAAAAAGCTCCATCAAAACCTTGTACCGTGACAAATTACCATGACCTATATGCTCTTATAACCTTGACATTTCAGTACCTTGACAAATTACCATGACCTATATGCTCTTATAACCTTGACATTTCAGTACATCAATACAGTGTAATGAAGTATTTATCATAAACAATGCCAAATGTTTTAGCATATAATGTATAAATGAGAGATAAAAAATTACACATATTTCTATCATGGCCATGTAAAATTATGAAACAGCCGTCTTAAATGATTTTGAATGTGCTGTTACCCCAACATCCCGTGCTCCTTGGTGTCAATGTGGTGGAGAAATAATAACAGAGCTTGGAACATGTTGTTTCTTCCCTGAAATTTTGAAAACAAGTTCAAAGAATTATATGTATAATA
Organism: Ostrea denselamellosa; assembly: GCA_024699665.1. Taxonomy (NCBI): domain Eukaryota; kingdom Metazoa; phylum Mollusca; class Bivalvia; order Ostreida; family Ostreidae; genus Ostrea; species Ostrea denselamellosa. Next base: position 5,864,331 of record JAMZEH010000068.1, read on the forward strand.
TATTTATCACCATTTAAATCACTTGTCGATTTCCAACATTCAGTCATTGTTTTGCATTGTATTAAACCACATTACATTTGGGAGTTTGAGGACTGCTTTCCCGATCACAACCTGGAAGTGTGGAGGGTTAATGGAGGACTGATACAAACAGACTGTGTCTTCTTTGTCCAAATCTGTGAAAAAGCATGCATGAAATTAAGAAAATACATGTCCAATTTGACCATAGACTTTTGACTTTGTAACCTGAAAACCAATGGGACCATTAACTCTTTAAGAGGCACGAGTATGAATAGTTTGAAGTCTGTCAAAGAAATGGTTCTCGAGATACTGAGTGGACAGTATCTTACTGTGTCCAGTTTGACCCTTGACCTCAAATTGGTCAACAGGGGCCATCTACTTCTTAGGAGAAATGTCTGTCAAGCAAATGCTTTCCATATATTGAACAATATTTTATTACATGTATGTTAGTTTGATCTTTGACCTTATCTTAAAATCAATAGGGATCATATACGCCTTAGGTAGAACCAGTGTAACAAGTGCAATGTCTGTCAAACAAATCATTCTCAAGATATACTGTGCCCAGTTGGACCCTCTTTGACCTTATGACCTGAAAATCAATATGGGTTACTACATGTATATGTACTCTCTATGGGTAACCACAGGTGTGGTAACTGTCAAGCAAAGGATTCTTTAGATATTATGCGGACAAGACTTAGTCTACAGACCAACTGACCAACTGACCAACCAACAGGTGCAAAACAATATGCACCTCTCTTTCAAAGCCTCTCTTTCAAAGGGGGTCATAAAAATGTATGCAGTGTGTCAAACCCTGTACTTAACAATATTTATACACAGAACAAATGTCATGTTGGTCACAGGTATGGTATATGTGTGTTAATATTCACTTTGCGGGAAAAAAAAAAAATCAGGTCAGATGTGTGTGCTTGGGTATGTACACCGTATCTGGAATTTTTCTAGTTAAAAAAAATAAAGGAAATTTCGATTATTTGAATATATATCAATATATCATTTAATATATACTGTTGTGCATACACAATTTAACCCAAAAAAAATGACATTTTCGTTTGCTAAACTTCATCAAATCAAAAGATCTCAATTGTGCACCTAACATACAACTAAACACTGATATCTTGAATACCATGGATATATCGAAGTGATTTGGAAGTTGCAATACCCCTGATATCTTGAATTCTTGGATATCTTGAATATGTTCTCGGTCCCAGCAAGTTAGAGATAATGAGGTTTGACTTCTTTTCTGTGACACATACAGTATCTATACACTACACTGTTAAAAAAAGATATAGCATGAAGTAAAACTTACTGGGCTTATCGGGGGTTTTGATGAAATGCTGTGCTGAAAATGTCTTGCCATCTGGATATTTGGGCTGTGTTGGAAGCCTGGTGTCCATGTATGTACAGAACAGATGCATCACAAGCTGGAAGATATTGAAGTTTGATCTCAGCATACAAAACAGAACAGCGTTACACATACACACATCTAACTTTTTAATGTACAGTGTACATGAGTATCCAGCACGTCTAATTTTTCTGTTTTCTTTTCCTCCGTAAATTCTCCGTCCAGCAATTAGCATATCAGGGAATGATAATGAATATGATTTTTGTATAGTGTGTAAACTCTATAAAAGTAATGATTGATTGATTATATATTGTTCAATGTCCCACTCGAGAATCTTTCACTCATATGGAGATGTCACCATTGCCAGTGAAGGGCTGCAAATTTAGGCCTATGCTCTGTGCTTATGGCCTTGAAGCAGGGAGGGATCTTTTACGTGCTACACCTGCTGTGACACGGGACCTCGGTTTTTGTAGTCTCATCCGAAGTCACCTCTTACGACAAGCAAGGGGTACTGAGGATCTATTCTAACCCGGATCCCCACGGGGCTCTATAAAAGTCATGTGTATGCACTCTATAAAAGGATTGTGTACATATTATGTAAATGTACACCACATAAACACAAAATACTGATATATGTATTTCTGTAGACACCACTGATATATGTATTGCGTACAAACAACTTGTTAATGTAACAGTATTGTGTACAAACCTCTCGTTAATGTAACAATATTGCCTTATGTAACGATGTAGTGCACACAAAACACTGATTTATGTAATGACGTAGTGCACACAAAACACTGATTTATGTAATGATGTAGTGCACACAAAACACTGATTTATGTAATGACGTAGTGCACACAAAGCACTGATTTATGTAATGGTGTAGTGCACACAAAACACTGATTTATGTAATGACGTAGTGCACACAAAACACTGATTTATGTAATGACGTAGTGCACACAAAGCACTGATTTATGTAATGACGTAGTGCACACAAAACACTGATTTATGTAATGACGTAGTGCACACAAGACACTGATTTATGTAATGACGTAGTGCACACAAAGCACTGATTTATGTAATGACGTAGTGCACACAAAACACTGATTTATGTAATGACGTAGTGCACACAAAACACTGATTTATGTAATGACGTAGTGCACACAAAACACTGATTTATGTATTGACGTAGTGCACACAAAACACTGATTTATGTAATGACGTAGTGCACACAAAACACTGATTTATGTAATGACGTAGTGCACACAAAACACTGATTTATGTATTGACGTAGTGCACACAAAACACTGATTTATGTAATGACGTAGTGCACACAAAACACTGATTTATGTAATGATGTAGTGCACACAAAACACTGATTTATGTAATGACGTAGTGCACACAAAACACTGATTTATGTACAAGTAACAAGAACAAACACTAATTTACGTAACAATAAACCACAGATTTCTGTAACCTGTACAAGCTGGTGATTTAAGTAAGATGTACAAACCGCTGCATCAGTTGGTAGATGTTCCCCCCATTCTTTGCCGTAATCTCCCCCTGAGTTCCAGCAAAACTCGCTCATGCAACCATCTTTACCCAGATCTGTAATGACACCAATACATATGAAATACTTGTTACCTGCATTAGACTATCCCTGGTGCACTATAGTGCTTAATATCACAAGAGACAAGATGACAAGTAAACTACCAACATCTTGACACTGTATTCTACATATCATGTTCCATATTGTGATCATGTTGGACTAATAATTTCCTATATACACTGTAGAATGGACTTGAAAACTTTAGATACAAGTACTGTACATGCACAGTACTTTAGGTATGTGAATCAAACATTAATTATATAAACATCACCTCTGATTCTTTTGACCAGATATTCCTGATTTGAGGAAAAGTCTAGATATGGAACAACCGCATTTAATGTAGGGACATACGGACCCTTGGTCAGTGCCAACTGCTTCAGTGTGGAAACGCCAACTTCTGTAAAAGATCGAAAGAAGACATTCTTTCATTTTCAAGTTCTACTTAATAACTACAATAAATAAAATAATTAAATTCTAATTTTCACTGTATTAGAATGAGAGGGCCTACTGTATGGATAGGGGAAAGAAGAGGAAAAAGGAAATACAGGGAGGGGTAGGACGTAGGAAAGGGAAAGAGAGGGAAGAAGGAATGAGGGAAAGGAAGACAACAGATAGTAAAGAGAGGGAGGTGGCATAAGCTGAAAGACGGAAAAGGGAGGGAGGGGGAAGAGGAGACAAGGGAAAGATAGGGAGAGGAAGGAAAAGGAGAGATGGGAAAGAGAGAGGGGGAGGTAAAGGAGAGATGGGAAAGAGAGGGAGGGGAAGGTAGAGGATAGAAGTAAAGGGAGAGAGATGAAGAAAAGAAGGCAAGAGAGAGGAAAGACAAAGAGTAGGAAAAGACAGGGAAGATGAGGAGAGAAGGGAAAGGGTGGGGAAAGAAATGTTTTGGGGATAGAGAAAGAAAAAAAAGGTTAATCTGCCCTTTTCACATGCAGCCAACAGAAATTTACTGACTCTACTACAATTTCATTGTGTCAAATCCATGTATTTGTAATCATGAAATCAATGAAAACTAAAATGTGTGTTGAAAGAAAAAAGGATCTCCAAAGCCTCTAAATAGGAATCATTTGATTAAAAAAATAATTTATAAATTTCTAATGATACCTACCTCCAATTTCTGTATCCTCAGACCCGATTCTTCGCAATCCTGCATTCACTTCCTCTATTTCTTTCCTTAATGGAGAAACAATTGTCTGGCACACCCACTGTAATCAGGAAAACATTTAAGGACATATGCCACATTTCTAAATGTTACATAATTTTTCATGAGATTTCACGTACAATTTACTTGCACTCTATCTCATTTCTACAAAAAAATTTGAGGCATTTAAGAATTAGTTTATTTTGATAGTTCCTGGTTGTTTCAAGTTAAAATGAAAACTCAGGTCTACTGTATAAATGGGCTATCCATTGTAAAGGAGAGAATATATTTGGAACAATCGGATATCGAACCTGTGACCCTAATATTACAAGTTATATAATCTAACCACTGAGCTACTCAGGCCAATGTGAAAAGGTTCTGTAATATTATGTAACATCATAAAATCTAAACCTTTTTCAGAAATCGTACAAGAACTCTTCATATCGAGGAGATGAAAAATATAATTTTACAGAAAATGTCAGAAACATGTTTGTCCTGAAGTCCAGTATATTCAGTACGAATTCCAATCAAGATGGTATTGTGAATCAGTTTTATTTGAGGTCATTTTAGGTCCTCCATGTTCATTTTTTAAAAGAATCAAATCCAATAAAAGCACTTTACACAATTTTACAAAATTATAAATTACCAAGTTTGAAGATTTTTTTGTTTCGTATTTTTATGCATTTTACCTTTCGGAGTCTCTCTATCCATAAAAAAAGGTCATCTTCTGTCACTCCTCTTTTGCTCCACACCTAAAATCAAAAGTTGATTTCATCATCATGTAACATGTAACACTATGACATTCATATATGTGTGCAATATATATACTCATTCATCATGAGTCAAAATTATTAATAACTCATATACTATGTGCTCTTAATGAAATCTTCTTACAGCTTAGTGCATCCAATTTTACGTAGTACTGTATATTCAAAAACTTAAAAATAAAATAAAATAAATAAATCAAACACAAAATAGAAGTGTAGAACATGAGCCAGCGAACAACACATCTTTTATTGACAAAATCATCACAACCACAGATCCATAACTTCCTTGAATGTTAAAAAATCTCCATCAAAATAGCTAGTGCACAACTTCATTAATTAAACAAGATATACATAAAGTTTAATTAAATCTGTTTAATGGCGTTAGAAGATATCGTCTGGACTAATGATGCTGACGAACAACGTGCTTCCAGTATAACCCCCCCCCCTTCCCCCAGCTTCATCTGCGGGGAATATACCGATTTACGTGTATATCTTAGGAAATGACCTACGTCTTCTCCACTGAAGGCAATGGATTGTTCGTTGTCATTATTGGGTGTAGCTAGGGAGTGTGATGAACGACTGGCCAACTGGTAAACATACTTCTTAAGGACATGAGTGTAGTCCATGGCTGTCCGACCATAGCTCCAGAAAGAAGACCCGGCAGAATTCTCAGGAGAGCCTGAAAACACCAAAGGTAACAACAAAAAAATACCATAACCCTCCCCCCATGATAGCATGATAGAATAGATATGTTTGACTGATGACAAAAATTTGTCAGAAATTAACATGCAATAATGGGTACTGCATAAAAATGAAAATCTGACAAAGTACCATTTCAAACTACCATATGTTACTTAATTTCAGTATCAACAATATTTAACAGATTTTTCTTTTAAAAGCTGTTTGAAATTTTAGCACTTTATTCATTAGCATAATTTCATTTAAGAGATGTATCATATATATGAATAAAAATTTTGATGTCAGAAAAGTCACCATTTCCAGCATGCCAAAATTACTCGATGTATGGTACCATTTTGTGAAATGTCTGCAAAATATTTCCAACCCCCCCCCCCCCAAATAAATAAAACCCAAACAAACAAAAAAAACAACACACAAACAAGAAGACAATCCTTACTAATGGCAGACTTAATGTACTCCTTTTCGTCATGTTCCCTCAGGTACTTGCTCAGAGAATGAAGGTCTGTAATTCTATCAAATGAGGAAGAGGCTAGAAAATAAAAAAAAACCCATTGAAATACTGCAATCAATGATTTAAGGAGGTACTCTTCATCACTATAATGGCCGACTTCCTTTAAAAACAAGACTGAAAATATAAAATATCAGCAGTATTTGTTCATTTCAATTTTCACTGCCTGACTGAGTAGTAGCTCTGTAGGTCAGCACATCAACTGCTGAACTGTACATCGCGGGTTCAAGTCCAGCTGGGTTTGAAATTATTTTCCAGATTACTTTTCTACTAAAACTTCATTTTTTGACTAAATAAAGTAAATTTAAAAGTTTTCAATTTCAAAATGTTATTGTTCACATTCTTCACTTTTCATCCACATAAAATTTCTCTGGTGTAGCACTCCTCATTAAACACATCAATCTGACTTAATTCAATTCTGGGGCAAACATACAAATGTCTATTAATCACTAAAATATGCTGTTTCTTACCTGCAGCATTCTTCATGGTTTGTGACAGAGAATGTCTGGATCGAAGCCCACTGTTGTCAGCTATTCCAGTCATACCAGGAGATCCGGACACCAATCCAGATATGTTTGGGGAATACCCTGTCACGTTAGGGGTAAATCCAGACACATTAGGACTAGGTGTATACACCATACCTGGACTAAAGCTTGACAGGTTGGGACTGTACCCAGATAGATTTGGGCTGTAGATGGATAAATTCTGATTGTATCCAGATAAATTTGGATTGTAACTGGATAAATCTGAACTATATCCAGGTAAATTGGGACTATATCCAGACATGTTTGGGCCATATCCTGTTCCTCGTGAGCTGTAACCTGAGACATTTGGACTGTATCCAGACAGATTTGGAGCGTATCCAGATATGTTTGGACTCGCAGTAAATTGAGAGAAAGGTGTTCCAATATTTCCGCTAAGAGATCCCTGTTCCAAAAAAAAAAATAAAAAATTTATAAACATATAACTAATGATGTCAACTTGTAGAAAATCTATTTTACTTGGCCACCTCTCTAATCATGTGCGAGGGACTCTGTACTTCCTGGGAGCAGCACTGTCTTAATGATTCTGTTTCTTGTGATCTTAACTTTCACTTTCACATGATACAATATATGTATCCCAGGATTTTTATTATTATTTATTTGTAAATTCTTTCAATTCAATAAAAAAAATAAGTAGACAAATATACCCGTATCAGTTAGCTATTTTTACATAGTACAGTAACCATTTATTGATATGAAAGTATTTCGTTTTGTACCAACATGTTTATGACGCCATAGGACAAATTCAGAGATGAGTTATCAACTAACAGCAAAAGGAACTATTAATACACATTAGCCATTTTACAAATGATTGATACAAAAATTCATTTCATAGTTTTCCAGTTCACATGAGGTATTTTGAGCAGCACACGTCGTTTTTTTTAACCTGTGACTGCCTAAACCAATCAAATAGCAAGAAAATTAAATATCCACTCGTGTATATGTACTAATCTCCTACCAGCAATGTTGACATACCAAAGGTTACGATTAGACAAGTGTGCAATGATATCTATTGAATCAATTAATAAATCTGATTTATTGATTTCAATTATTTGAAAAAGATAGAATTTCCAACCAAAATACTTATCATATTTTCCAAGAACAATGGAGTTCTATATTATGTATGTGATCATAGTATGTTCCAAAAAGTATCCAGTTAGTTGAATGCAATTATTATACACAATGGTGACATTTTTTCAAATGCTGAAAATCAATTTTTATTTTTTAAGTACAAGGAACTTCTGTGAAGATTGTGAGAACCCCATCATTGCCAATATTTATCCCTGAGAACAAGTCCTCCAATATTTCTTGTATGTTTAAGATAAATCTAAGATGCCAAAATTAGTCACCATGACCCAGTTAAACACTAGCAAATTGCGAAATAAAGTTGGTTTATGGAATCAAAATATCGTACATACCCTGTCATAACTGCCTGGTGAAGAGTAAGGAGAAAAGTTCACAGACTGGTTGCTGTAGTTGATAGTCCCAGACCCCAGGTTTGTGGGGGTCAGTCTCCCACTGGATGGACTAGACTGAGCTGTGGGGGTGGAAACTGAGAACACAAGGCTTCCTTCACTGGATGGAGACCCTGTTGATTTCTGTGGGGACACTTTAAATCCTAGATCTGTGTGTCAAAATGTATATGTTCAGATCTATAAAACTGTAGCAAAATTGATTCTCTTTATCAAACAAAAATTATTTCTTAGTTCCTGTATACTCTGCATATTCATTTCAAACTACAACATTATGAAGTTAGTCCACATATTAGTTTCACCTGTGTCTCGGATAGCGAGCAACTTTTTCTGCCCTGGAGTCATCTCCACTGAGGCGGAGGACACATAGGGTCGCAGATACAGACCAAAGTGGAACACTGTGTTCAACAACAGCAATGTAGCAATGACACATTCTGTAAACAAAAAAATCAATACAATAAATCAGGAGGGGAGGCTACCTTCTAACCCCTTCCGCCCTAGCAATTGGGGGCATGCCATCACCCCCCCACCCCCTCACTCAGTGGCATCATTCCATTAAGATTTGGTCCCCTGCCTACAGCAGATGACCTACAGACAATTGAAGAAAACAAGTAAAATTTAACCCGTATCACTACATGCATTAATCCTCGCCATACTAAAAACTCTGTGTCTACACATGAACACAATCTTTAATCACAAACCACGAGTATACTTAATGTACACATCCTCATCTTCACAGATTGATGCACACGTAACTAAATAGACACTTACACCTAAACACAGCATTTGATTTAGCATTCACACAGCGTTTGATTTAGCATTCACACAGCATTTGATTTAGCATTCACACAGCATTTGATTTAGCATTCACACAGCATTTGATTTAGCATTCACACAGCATTTGATTTAGCATTCACACAGCATTTGATTTAGCATTCACACAGCATTTGATTTGGCATTCACACAGCATTTGATTTAGCATTCACACAGCATTTGATTTAGCATTCACACAGCATTTGATTTAGCATTCACACAGCATTTGATTTGGCATTCACACAGCATTTGATTTAGCATTCACACAGCATTTGATTTAGCATTCACACAGCATTTGATTTAGCATTCACACAGCATTTGATTTAGCATTCACACAGCATTTGATTTGGCATTCACACAGCATTTGATTTAGCATTCACACAGCATTTAATTTAGCATCCACACAGTGTTTGATTTAGCATACACACAGCATTTGATTTAGTATTCACACAGCATTTGATTTAGCATTCACACAGCATTTAATTTAGCATTCACACAGCATATGATTTAGCATTCACACAGCATTTGATTTAGCATTCACACAGCATTTGATTTAGCATTCACACAGCGTTTGACTTAGTATTCATACAGCATTTGATTTAGTATTCACACAGCGTTTGATTTAGCATTCACACAGCATTTGATTTAGCATTCACACAGCGTTTGATTTAGCATACACACAGCATTTGATTTAGTATTCACACAGCATTTGATTCAGCATTCACACAGCATTTGATTTAGCATTCACACAGCATTTGATTCAGCATTCACACAGCATTTGATTTAGCATTCACACAGCGTTTGATTCAGTATTCTAGATGCCCTGCAAAGCATGTACCTTAAAACTGAGACACAACAAAAGATGTACCAATAGCAACAAATGATCACACAAAACAACTGTCTATAAATAAACTAGTACTTTTCCAAATTTATAGTTTACATAAGCAGGATTGAACCACAGAAACTGGCAATTTTGTCTGTAATGATAACAGCTGAGGTCTACACCCCCCCCCCCTTTTATTAGGGGGTGGTATGGTTTCCTGCTATTATCAGTCTTTGAAATTAGTCATTGGCCTGATGACTAAGTCCAGTAAAATGGGGGTTGGACTTGTAAAACTACTACATATACAAGAGCACCAGGCCTGTGCTTTCTGTCAGTATCACTGACTTTTCTGTTGAATTTATATACAGCCATACATTTAAAGGGAGTGGTGATTGTAATCACAATTCATAGTAAATATAGTTTCTATCACACTCTAATTTTGAGTAGACCTATAGCATTCTTGAACACCTGAACAAAATTCTTCTCAAAACGGATAAAAATAACATTTTGCGTACACTTTGGATCAGTGAATTTTTCTTTGGTCCCATAATTAGTTCAAATATAGAGGCCCAATTGGCTAGTGATTGAAAAAGAAGTTTTTCACGAAGACTGGATTATTATTACAAACAAAACAATCAATTCCGGTATTTTTATTTGGGAGAAGTATTGGTGTAGACCATTACTATAGATTGGTTACACTTACCTATATACCAAAACATGGGAGTTTTCAAGTCCAAGTAAGTTCGAAGACCAAATATTGTCCTGTTTAAAATAAATTGAGAAAATTTATCTAAAAATAATCATAACACCTGAAAAATACTTCAAAGGGAACAGAAACAAGTACAGACCAACAGCATTTACCGCAGGCTAAGATTTTAACGAAAACTTCTGAGAGTTTGTCCTTGACATTCAAAGATACATTCAGTGAATCAATAGAGCTGCTCACAAAAGTAGACACTTAGAGCAGGTGAGGTCATGCAATATCTCCCCCCCCCCAATCTGCACCTGTATGGTACAAATACACACAGAGAGAGAGAGAGAGAGGGGGGGAGAAAGACAACAATTTTACAAACTTTGTCTGAGCTATTTGCAGAGCAAATGTCTAAAATTATACATAAACTTCTAAAAAGAAAACAATATCATTAACAGTGTATGATGATTTATTTCCAGTCATGGTACAGGTAATGATATGGCTGAGATGCATCATGATATACTGTGATACATTATGACTGTATCATACATGTATTGTGATATATCCTTTTAATAAAAAGAAAAAAATCACAAATTTTTCTCCCTTTAGATTTGAAATTGTATGCTATGTTAATAAATAAATTGTATGCTATGTTAATAAATAAATTGTATGCTATGTTAATAAATTTTGGATATTTTTACTCTTCCAACTCTCAATTTTCTAAATTCAATGGTCTGGCAAATTTTAGATCAAATGTATAGAAAACCACATGTCAAATATAATTCAATATAAACAAGAAATTATATCATACAATATATCAGAAAACAGATATGCTTATTTTGTATCGAAATAGAAATTACAAAAAAAAATATTATTCATATTGTTCTAAAAATGGTAATGAACAAGATCTTACAGTTCAAGATACATCAGAACAGCCATGAAGAAGTTGATGATGCACCATGTCATTGAGGACCTCGCCTGTTTCCAAGTCTGCTGTTTGCTCCATGTCTTCCAAACCACTGGATTGAAAAACGTCCCTATCTTCACCATACCTAAACGTCCAATACACCAATTAATGCAACAAATAGTCTGACAGTTGATCTACAAACTAAAGATATCACTGTGGCTCAAAAGAATTATTTCATATGGCAATTTTGGAAAGATAAAAGTCGAGCTTGCAAAAATTTTTCAGCTAATTTATATCATAATAGATCTTGACAGAAGAAACCTGAACGTACAGCTAGAACTTTTGAAAATCATTTTCCTCCTGTAACGCGTCTATAGGTTAACCTGTTTACAGACATCAATGTCAGTCTATACTATGGATAAACTTGACAATAATTTTTGATTCTGGTCACTAAAATGTAGCAAGGTCAGACCGATGTAATTGATGGTGACATGAGTACATTAACAGTTGTCACATGTGTGGTCAAGTTCTTGCCTGCAGAATTGGGTCCCTGTATTGTCAGCTATGAACAGTTTTATTTTCTTCTTTCCCCGATACATTTAATGTCACGATCTATTCCTGGACCCAGTGCATGGAAATGACTGCATGGGGAGAGTATGGTTGTTTTTAAGATATTAATACATTTAATGGTTGATCTAGAAACCATGCTAATTCATATTAAGATGCATATAGCTGAAAGTGTTAATAGTGAGCAGAATTTAATTGAGGGGGTTCCGGGTTTGAATTTACGGCCTGGTCAGTTTCATTGCCTTTTGTTCCCATATCAAAGAAACAAAATACTCACACATAAATTTACTTTGTATAAATAAATAATTTTTTATTCATATATATATATATATATATATATATATATATATATATATATATATGTAATTCTGAATTAGTATTTTGTGATGATGATTTATTAATGTTGAAATCAACAATTATTCTCAGTAGTTTTATGTAACTGAAAACCAAATACTTTTTAAAATGCAACTTATGTTAAACCAAAAATTCCATTACAATCAAACATTTAATGAGCATTGGTATTGGTCTACTATACAAAACTGAAATGTCAAAACAAGGGCAATAAAATTTGTGCATGTGGGCATCATAATATTTATCCCAAAACAGCTTCAGCACAGAAGAAATAAAAGGTCTGCCTCATTTTACATCACAGGTTGTTGTTTCAAGTGTAGGAGTCAAAGAATTCAATTGCCAGTACCTACATTAACAATATAATACACTAGACATCTGCATTTGACTCCTATTCTTATGTGTTTTTAGTAGTTTTCTGTGAGTTCCGGGTTGTTTTTGGTAATTTGCCTTTTACAGCGGATGCTGTTTCTTCGTCCATTTGACTTGTACATATTAAAAATTCTTAAAACTTGCAAATGTTAAGTGTCTCTGAACCTTCCTTAACAATATATACACCAGACAACTGCATTTGACCCCTATTGTTATGTAGTTTTTTTTGGTAGTTTTCGGTGTCATGCTACTCAGTTGTCAGATTTTCTGCAGTAATGCTCTTACTAAAACATAGATTAATTTAAATAGTGACTGTGAGTAAGACAAGACAGTCCGATAGCACTAGTTTGACTTACTACCAAACCTAGTTTATATTCCGTCTTGTGTTCACTACGCGCATCTGTTAGTCGCAGGTGATTTCGCAAACAATGCTCCATATTTTAAAAACATTATTTAGTCTTATTAATATCGCATAGATTGCGAAGTCTATAAAACAAGCGTCTCTGTTGTTCGTCTAAAATACAGTCTCTTTTACTACACACCTGTTAGAATAGAGTCCCTACTGTACACTCCGAAATTATATACCTCCCCCAGTTCAGAGCTGAATTTCCCTCTTCACGCCGTTTTCGTATTTTGTAAACTTCCGGTCATGCTTTTTACCGGTAAACGAAACTTATAAGATCGGATATATGTTGCAAATATTAATTCATAATAAAAACAGAAACCTTTTTAAATCGAATGGTACATTGCACTATACCTAAAAATTAGATATTCCAACAAAATGCCATTGAATAACAGTTTTCTTCATTTTTCCTTTTAAACCAAAATCAACATATATCCAATTTTATCCGAAAAAGTATTCAAAAAATGGCTGATGATCAGGAACAGGTACTTGATAAACTTGATTTTTTTCTTTCTTTTATCTATTAGGTGCAACCACAATATGTTGTGGAAGTCAGCTTATACACAATAATATGTAACAGATACAAAATATCAAATAAAAATGAAGAGACTTCGCTTATAACTCTAGAAATAGGAATATCCGCATTTCCTCTAAACTCATGCATGCATGCTACATTTAAGGTATCACACCGGTAATTATTTTCACAATATATTACTATAGAGGGGAAAAAAATCATTTAAAACCAATTTACAAATTTGATGCCAAATAACGCACTCAAACATGTTCTATGTCACCTCTTTCGTCTGTTGACACCAGAAAAAAGACAACCTACACGGCATTTTCTAAGAAATTATACCCTCAAATTCACGTGTTTTTCACATGTGTGTTAACAGCTCCTCAGGAAGCAACCTCAGCTACCAACATCAGATAGTTCCACTGTAAACAACTGGTTATTTCTGCAAATTACACAAAATTTCCTAATCAGGGGTACAAAAAATAAGAAAAACAAAGGATAAATGAGAAAAATCACACATTAAAAAAATTATTCTTTTAAATATACGGAACTACAATTGACTAAGTTCATTTTGATTGGGTAATTACCGATGTGATACCTTAAATGCTGGACCAGTTTTTGGTCCATAATTTTCCTCACGGTATGATGGCATAAAGCCTTCTCTCATACTTTTGGTGCTGGAATTCCAAGAGAGTGTATATATCTGTGCGATTTCACAGATTTGACTGATCACTATGAACAAGAGGCGTAGATCACTTGGCCCTGGCATATTTAAAATGAGGATAGAATAATATGCATCTCAAGACAAGCCCTTATCACAGGCAGGTCTTTTACTACTATTTTTTGGACAGGGTCCTGATCCCTTTAGAGTAGGAAATAATGAAATGTCAATCAGTTTGGGAACAGTACCCCTATTGTGAGGTCTTCTCGCTAAAATACGATTATCCCTCTATAACGACAGTAAATATATCCCGTACAACAGAGAAAAACACCAAAGGAGTACTTCTCTTTGTGTTTCACATGAAAAGATGAAAAAGTGCTAAATATGTCTTGTACTACTGCCAATATATAAATCAAAACAAAAACACTCACGATATGCATTGGATTGCAGCATCCTGCCCTCTTGTGCAGCAACGTTGGTGTGACATTTTTTGACTATGTAGTCTATTACATACAGACAATTCGCTCCATGTTGAGTGTATGTTACACTTATTCAGTTAACTTCAATCTAAACACCAAAACAACCATTTATGGTAGTGTGTTTTTTTTGTTTCGATAAATAGGAATAAGCGCATTTTAATGAGAAGATATTGCTATAGGGGAAGTGTTCCCAACCTGTTAATAGTGGTGCAACTATATACTTGCTAACACGATATGATACGTATCACAATACTTTTAAGATGGTATGAAACTTAACAGATGAACAATGACACGGATTTTGGTATCATTGCAAAAAGATAAAAACATCAACATGATCTACTGTCATGGAATCTAAAATGCTTCTATATTGTGTCACAGGGGAGTAAATAATTCAGCAACATGTTTTTGAACTAGAAGCCATTTTTACACCATAATATTAAAGCCAAATAGGATGTTTCAAATCAATGTAGACGGAGATTTCGAAAATGCGGAATATTGTAAAATATCGTGAATTGAACTGTAGGCTGTAACATAATACTACCGCGGTGTACTGTCTCACGGTTAATTGTTGCACACTTAACTGTTAACATTAAGAGCTATACACAATCATTTTGTAGCAAGCCCCAGTGCAGAATGTGGAGGAACCCCTTGATCTGATTCGACTAAGTCTGGATGAGAGAATTTATGTAAAGATGAGGAATGAGCGTGAACTTCGAGGAAGATTAAATGTGAGTGTTGGTATTCAGATAACAAAACTTACCAGGCTGTGATGTCAAGTAATTTATGTGGAGAGAAACCTGTGCATATTATAAAAACGACAGTACACTTCTTTTACAATAGGTGACAGTGACTTGAGACTAACCATGATATATATATATGTATATGTATGTATATATATATATATATTATCTGCATGTACAATTGTACATGTTTTGTCATAGTAGTAAATTATGTAGAAATGGCTAGGTGTCCCAATTTTTTATCACTCATTTCTAATCATAATTTTGGGCATGATCACCAGAAGTCGGACATGGTGGGGGTCACAATAGGGGGAATTTGATAACACACGGGCACTTGGGGTATGGATAATGCAATACCCATCCCCCCACCCCCTTATAATTTTTTTCTCATCTGGAATTTACAGAATTATGTAATTTTTTGTCTCTTTTCCATATTACATGTAGTGAAAATCACAGTTTCCGAGATTGTAAGAAAAAATATAATTACCGATAATGAAAATTTTACAAATACATAACAGAGACAAAAAATGTTTTGGATGATCTTTAATGTATATTTTGAAAACATACGTGGATTTATTCTAACGAACTGCACATCAATGGTAATTTAAATCCATTCCCCTACATAGTGCAAATACTGGCCAGTTTGTCAGCAATTTTATCACTCTCTTCCGTATATATCAAGTATGTACGGTTTCCATTTAATATGGCATTTAAAATGACAGGCTTATGTTTGCTGTTTTAAAATGACAGGCTTATGATCAACACCTGAACATGATCCTGGGAGATGTAGAAGAAACCGTGACAACTGTAGAAATAGACGAGGAGACGTTTGAGGAAATCTACAAGGTTAGTGGTAGTAATGGGCCTATTATTACTGACAATCGAAAATTAACTGCTGAAATCCTTCCAGTTTTGAGTTTCGATTACAGTTTTCATAATCGATTAAATGAAAGAAAAAAAATTCTTAACCTAAATCAAGAAATAACTACAAATGACTTCCATGAAAAAAGAAATGGCAGCACCAAGAAGTGAAAGTTATTGCAGATGAACGATGACTAACAAGAGTGTCATTGCCAGCCACTCAGCATACTTCTGTACCTCTTAGTTAGTCCCCTACCAGCTTTGCAGAAGGGGACTATTAGTTTACCCTCGATCTGTCTGTCATTTTAAATCAGTTTTCCGGACTTTTCTCCACATTGGATGAAGATACTCAACTGAAATTTTATATATGTCATTGACTTGGATAGTTACAGATCAAATTTGAGTTTCGTAATGCTTGACCAACTTTTGACTGAATTATGCCCCTTTATGAATTCCAAAAATCAGTTGTCCTCTTTCCTTCACATTGGATGAAGATATTCAAATGAAATTTGATATGCGGCTTTATCTTGGATAGTTACAGATCAAGTTTGAGTTTTGTTATGCACAACCTACTTTTGACTGAAATTTCATGCTGGTAGGGAACTTCTGTATTGCCTTCAATACACTCAGAATGCTTGGGGGTTTTTTTGGTTTGTTTTTTTCCAATTTGAAATTCAGTAAGTTCAAGTGAACACATATGGTTACATGTTCTGTGTATTATGAGTATTGGGGGCCTCCATGGCTAATTAGTTAGAGCATTGCACTCAAACTCACAAGGCCTCTCACCTCTAGTTGGCACAGGTTTAATTCTCGCTTGCGCCGATATATGCGAGAAAGATTGCCAGTTCACTTTTGGAATGTCGGTGGTCTATTCCTGGGTACATTGTATCTGGGTTCTCTCCTCTACCAATAAAATCTGGACGTCATCAGATAACTGAAACATTGTTGAGTGTGGCAGAAAACAACAGCAATCAATCAATCAATATTACGAGTATTGTATCGTAGTATTGATAAATCTTTTCAAACTGAATTGGATTTTGTATAGAGAAGAAAAAAAATGATTTTAAAATTTTCCAATTATTTAATAAATTATTATTTTCTGATAAAGACCGCCAAACATTAGGTGTCATCCGTGGTTGTCATCCATTACAGTCGAAACATTTGACATCAAAATGATATGGGAAGATACTAACACACTGCAAATTGAATTGGACAGAAACATTTTTCAGCACAGTTATGCATTGCGACTTCATATGCATGAATGCTGTATATTTCATTTCTTGCCACTTAATGTTCAGAGGGCTGATTGAATATGAAAATTTTCTGATTTCCCATCACTAAGTAGTGTTTTTTATTCCAGAAAAGCAAGAAGCATTTTGTGAAATATAATGATATGTACTGTCAATAAGTTTGTAGTAAGAGATTTCAAGACAATATTGCTATAGCATGTTGATCAAAAGTTCCTCATTTTGGAAATAAAACTTTGTGAGCAGCCTTTTATCTTGTATTTGATTTCAAGTATTCAGGGCCCATTGCACAAAAGTTTGATAAATGTTAGTTATTGATTAGTTCATTGTTGGTTAAGTTAAAGTAAGCTTTGTGCCTCTGGGTCTATGTCATTGATTGATATTCTGTATTTTATCATCACTTATTTTTCAGACTACGAAGAGAAACATCCCAATGCTGTTTGTGAGAGGAGATGGGGTTATTTTGGTCTCTCCACCAATGAGAACTGGAACATGATCTCCAGTTGTTCAGCGTTCATTTACATCAAATGTACATATATGTCACTGCTACTGTCCATTAAACACATTCACAAAATAACATGTGCTTTAAATTTTTGCATCGCTAGCCATCAGAAAGACATCTTCGCAAGCCAAGGCTGAAATATACGTTTCTCTCCCTTTTCACCCTTGGCTTTCTACGTGAAAATTTTCTCATTTCTCATAAATATGCATGATGAGAATGATGTAATTCGGTGACCAGTAGAATTCATGCTTAGCCTAATGTTGAAAAATATTGGTTTAGCGCAGCCACGTTTAACTCAATAACGGCTGTGACCATGAAAACTTGTGCGCCATGTAACGAAACTATCTTTGACAAGAAACCATATACCCCAACACATCTGTTTGTTTATTTGTTAACTGTTCAACGTCAAAATCGCCGTATCTGTGCACATACGGGTTCTGTTTTGATTAGTGTACCGAAGAAGTGAAATAACAAGAGTTCTGATTGGTCAAGATTAATTTACTCGCGTTTTATAAACAGTTGAAAATTTTGACTAACATGTGCTCGGAAGCTCGATGATTGGCTGAATTGCGTCATACATATTTACAAGGGCTGATTAATATGTTTTGAGCCTCATATGTAAGGGTTCGAATTTTGACGGACGTAATGCATTATTTTTCAACATAATCTCCTGCAGTATTTATGCAATTTTGCTAGTGATGTTTAAGGACCTCAATGCCACTTTAAAGAAGTCCTTTTCTTGATAATTCAGAAAGTTGTTTTATCCCCGCTAAAGAACGCGAAGTCTGTTGCATCAGCTGAAAAAGTTATGGCCTCGGTTTTCTGGGATGCTGAAGGTAGATTATATCCAAAGGGACAAACGATCAATGGCACATAGTATATGCATCATTTCTGAGGCAGTTACGAGAAATTCAAGCGCCGCGGAAAACTCGGTAAAGGTGTGTTGCCCCTCTTCACAAGTCTGCCATTGTCATGGCTGCCATTAACGATTATGGCTTTAAATTGATTGATTGATCCCCATATTCGCCTAATCTCGCTCCACCAGACTCCTCTATGTCTGAAACTGAAAAGCATACTTTTAATGAAGCGATAAGTAAACGCGGTTCATGAACGAAGTATGCTGACGTGAAGCGTTGGAATTCATGCCCTCGTGTAGCTGCTCTATCGTAGCCCACTCCGAGTTTTATGGTCAATTTTTATGGGGGTGGGGTATAACGCCTTAGGATCTCCGTAATTGTGTAAGTGCTGAATTATTGATTCATTCTCGCAACATTTCAATCATTCTAAAGATATTTTCTGGGTTTTTCTACATATAAACAAAAATGTTACACGAAGGAATTTGCATCTTGTACATGATCGTTGATAACGGAAAAACAATTTTCGTAGACATACCCTAGCGCAAAGCTAATATTCTTCTTGGTATAAACAGCATTGAAGACAAGTACATGGTGCTTATTATAGTTACTCATGAAATTGTTTTGCACCATTAAAAAGATGTAGCCTTCTTGAAAATGTCAGAATAAAGAAAATGGAGAGAGTTATATTATTGCAGCTAGCTACACTATATCCTGTATTTTCAAAAATGAAAATGTGTTTCTTAAACAGTAGAGGTGGTATAGTTTTGCCACTCGGGATCGATATGTATCATATTCAGTATCAAATGGGGCGCTTGGTGAAAACCATCCTCACAACGTCAGGGGTCCTGAGTCCACTCGTGGCCACGAATGGACTCAGGACCCCTGACGTTGTGAGGATGGGTGAAAACTAATGGACTTGGTTTTTGTCCGATAATGAACTTAAGGTGTATTTTGCCATCCACAAGATGACATTTTACCTTTCAGTAAAGGTGACCGAATGTATACTGAATGATAACCTTATCATCACTGATAAAGTACTTTTCAGTTGTCATTTAGTTATCATTCAGTTCACTGAATAGCAGGGACATTTTAGTGACCATTCAGTCAAGTTTCAGCAACCATACAGTCAGCCTTCAGTTACATGTACCATTCAGTCAAGTTGTAGTGACTATTCAGTGAACTTTCAATGAATGAACTGCCTGTCAGTGATCATTAAGCCATACACGTTTAACAATTCATTTGATTTTAGTGACCATTGTGTGGATATATCAGAGTCTTCTTGTCTCTTTCACTAACTGTTCAATTGTGTGTCACAAATATCATAAGTGACGGTAGAGTTTTATTAAGGGACGTTTTATTGGTGAAAACATCCGCTTTATGTATAAATTGATTGATTTTCTAAAAAAGCAAAATCAACCAGTTTTGTTATTGTTATTAGCATTCGATTTATTGGAATGGGATTTTACTGCAAAGGCACTTAGGTCCTTCAGTTTTGGGGAATCTATTCTAAAATGGTTTCGGACACTCTACACCTCTAGTACCAGTTGTATTATTAACGAGGGGGCCTCCGTGGCCGAGTGGTTAGAGCATCAGGCTCAAAATCACAAAGCCTCTCATCTCTGTCGGCGCGTGTTCGAATCTCGGCCGCGGCGTTATGTGAGCAAGTTTGCCAGTTTACTTGCGGAAGATCGGTGGTTTCTTCCCAGGTAAATTGTATCTGGGTTCTCTCCTCCACCAACAAAAACTGGACGCCACCAGATAACTGAAAAATTGTTGAGTGTGGCGGAAAACAATAAATAAAAAAAAATATATATATTATTAACGATGGAAATTTATCTAAACGCTTCAGTATTGAACGAGGTTGTAGACAAGGAGATCCATTAGCACCATATATCTTTATTATTACATTAATAGAAATATTACAGGTGCTTGGAAGAGAAAGCAAAGGACAGTGTGTGGATGGCTCTGTTTTAACGTTAGATGGAAGTGAAAAAATCACTTGGAGAATATATGAAAATTATTGATAGGACTTCGTTTAAATATTTCCAAAACGCAAGTAATTTGGCTGGGCAGTAAATCGGGTTCGCCTGAAATTTTGTGCGATGAACTAAAAGTAAGTTGGGGAAATAGCAATTTTAAGGTCCTCGGAATAATATTTACAAAAGATGTGGAAGATATTACTTTGAGTAATTATCAATCTAAATAAGTGTCATTAAAAAAATTGTTAGGGTTGTAGACTAAACGAGATTTGACTCCAATAGGTAAAATCACAGTGATCAAATCTGTAGCTCTCCTAAAGCCTATACACTTATTTTCATCATTGCCTGACCCACCAAAACAACTACTAGAAGAGTTGAATAAAATATTCTTTAAATTTATTTGGGAATATAAAGTATAAAGGTTAAAAAGAAATACAATAAAATGTAATTATGACGAAGGGGGACTAAATATGAGACATTTGTCGTCTTTTATATCTGATATTAAGCTGAAATGGGTCAGAATGTACCCTATAGATAATGAGGGTACATGGCAACACCTGTTGCATAGTATTTTAAACTTTATATTTGTTGATTTTATTTTTTACTTATCCAAGAAAAACTTATGAAGATGTAAATCATATGGACAATGTGTTTTGGAGAGATGTGTTGGAAGCACTGTCAAGAATTTTAAAAAAAAGCTTTCTTTGTACGAGAGATTATTTAAAATTTGACATAAGAAACTTTGTTGAAGTTAACAAATGGAATTTTTATTGGGTAGACAAGGGCTGTACGACGTTGAATGACTTAGTTTTGTAGAATGCAACATTCAATGTTTTAATGATATGAAAGATATGATTGGTACAAAGAACATTTTGAATTATTTCTGTCTCATTTCAAAAGTACCAAGAAAGATTAAAAGAGAAATTGCTCTTTCTGAAAACAAAGCTAATCATGAATTGTTGCGTCCAACTCAAGTTATCATACAGACAATGAAGTCTAGAACTAATGTCAAATTTTTGTATCAAGTTTTGAAGGAAAACGAGTTCATTACCCCACACTCAAACAAGATAAGTGGAGAAACTTAACTCGGTAAAATATAGGGAATTTTATTATAAGAATGCATCATTATGCACAAAAGAAATAAAATTAATTTATTTTCAATATCACATACGTTTGTGATATATTGCTAGAAATTCTTTCCTTCACAAACTTAAACATGTAAGTAATGACTTGTGTTCATTTTGTAAATGTGAAAGAAAAACAGTCACTCTTATTTTTTATGACAGTGTTTACGTAATTGCCTTTTGGAGAAATGTTTTGAAATGGAACGGTGTTATTGAAAAATATTATAAAATCAGGAAAAGAATTGTGTTACTAGGCAATATTGATGGAAGTTGTTTGAAAACTTTCCTTACATTGTTCGCAAAAAAAAACAACAAAAAAAAACAAACAAACAAAAAAAAACAACAACATATATATTATTCCAGATTAAAAGGCTCAAAACACAAATTGTGAGATGCAGTTAATTTGTTTAAATACTACAGAAATATGAAAAAAAAATATTGTGAAAATGTATTTCATAGCAAATCCAAAATGCTTGGTAAATGGGCATTGTATGATAAAATAATTGATAAGAAGTTTGTTGAGAATCATAATTCATATATAATAAAGAAAATTACCATAATCTTTTAATGTAAAATATAAACGGTTCCAATTTTGATGCACCAGATGCACATTTCGACGTATGTTTCTTCAGTAATTTTCAAGTCAAAAATGATGGAAATCCGAAATAAGAACGAACTTCGAAGAGCTGAAAGAACCAAAAGATTCCAAATAGTGGAGCCAAATCCGGCAAAGGATCAGAGTTATGCAAGAGGGAGATAATCCCTCATTTTGAAATATATTTCTTAATTTTATCACAGCAAATTTTTATCCCATTTTCATGCTAGTACCGAAGTACTTAGAAAGTGGGCTGGTGACAACCATCGGGGACTAACAGCCCACCAGCAGAGGCATCGACCCAGTGGTTATAATGTAAAACATAAACGGTACCAATTTTGATGCACCAGATGTGCATTTCGATAATTTTCTCTTATATGTTGCATATATTTATAATATAGTTTTTGAATATTGTATATAATTCATTGTTATTTTTGTAGATGTAAACGGTGCACAGAATGATTGCAGGTGTGAATGAATGCCTGTAGACAATGGTCTGTAGATGTATGTATAATGTGATGTTCATGTATGTAAAATATAAAAATAAAGCATTAAATAGATGACCATCCAGATATTGTTTTGTAATTGTTTAGCAGTATAACTTTCACTTTTCAGTCATATTATCTCAGCATTCATTTCGTCATTGTTCAGTAAAATTCCAGGGAATTTAACGATTTCTTGACACCAGAATAAAATTTCAAGCATACATTTATTCAAATATATTTTTCACCAGATGCACATATCGACATATAATGTCTCTTCAATGATGCTCAAGTCAAAAATGTTGGAAATCCGAAACTTGGAAACTTGGAAGAGATGAAAAAAAAAAAAAAAAACAACAAAAAAACCACCAAATCTACGAATACATGTATTACATTCTAAAACATGTAAAAGTAGATATCTTTTCTCTTAACATTTTGAAAATTAGGCCTAAATCTTTAATGTATATGATATGTAACAATATTAACCTCTTTACACGTTCTAGAAACCCACTACCTGAGCTATCCTGCCCTCTACCAACGTAGCGCAGGGTAAACGATGGATTCTTAAATTGTGTGTACAATGAAAATAACTTGAGCTGTGTGGATCTCTTTTTATTTTTGCTTATATAAGCCACTGACATAAAATTTCTAAATTTAAAAATCTTATCACAGGTACTCCTTTCCTATTGCTAATTATGTATGCACTATATAATATTATTTGCAGTAATAATGATTGATTCATTGATTATATGAAAAGGTTAAGATAACTAACAGTATTTAGTCTCGTAATTCCTATAGAAAATACAAATCAGAGAGATGGGCAAACACGGACCCCTGGTCATACCAGAAGTGGGATAAGGTGCCTATAAGGAGTAAGCGTCCCCTGTCGAACGGTCACTCCCACCGTGAGCCCTATATTCCGATCATGTAAACGGAGCGATCCGTAGTCAGAATATGTATGCCAAGAACGGCCTAACAATGGGGATGAAACACATCAGACAGAATTTGACTTAATGGGAAGGTGTACTGGCAAACTAGATCGTTATAACGACCATAAAATTTGCGAAATGCTGACTTTAGACGAGACTGTACAAACCCCTGTAACATCAACTTCTTTGTCAGTAGCCTGCCTCGATTTAAAAACTGATCATAAGCAGAACAAGCTCATGTATATAGTGTTTAACGCCCCGATCGAGAATCTTTCACTCATATGGAGACGTCACCATTGCTGGAGAATGGCTGCCAGAGTTAGATCTATGCTCGCCGCTTATGGACTTTGCACAGGGAGGGATCTTTATCGTGCCAGGGGCCTCCGTGGCCGAGTGGTTATAGCATCGGGCTCAAAATCACAAAGCCTCTCACCTCTGTCGGCGCGTGTTCGAATCTCGGCCGCGGCGTTATGTGAGCAAGTTTGCCAGTTTACTTGCGTAAGATCGGTGGTCTCTTCCCAGGTACATTGTATCTGGGTTCTCTCCTCCACCAATAAAAACTGGACGCCACCAGATAACTGAAAAATTGTTGAGTGTGGCGGAAAGCAATAAATAATCAATCAATCAATTATCGTGCCACACATGCTGTGACACGTGACCTCGGTTTTTGCAGTCTCATCCGAAGGATTGGCCCAATTAGTCGCCTTTTACGACAAGCAAGGGGTACTGAGGATCTATTCTAACAAACCGGATCCCCACGGGGAATTGAAAAATAAGATAAGATTTACGCAGTCACATTGCATGTTCATTACTAAGAATTGATTTTATAGCTATATAGTTTATTTTCACAATTTCAAAATTATGAATACAGCCTATTGAAAAATAACATATAGATTATATATTGTTTAACGTCCCGCTCTTTCACTCATATGGAGACGTCACCATTGCCGGTGAAGGGCTGCAAATTTAGGCCTATGCTCGGCGCTTATGGCCTTTGAGCAGGGAGGGATCTTTATCGTGCCACACATGCTGTGACACGTGACCTCGGTTTTTGCAGTCTCATCCGAAGGATTGCCCCAATTAGTCGCCTTTTACGACAAGGATCTATTTTAACAAACCGGATCCCCACGGGGAATTGAAAAATAAGATATAAACACTAATTATTCAGTTTGGTCCACAAATCTACATTGACGTACATACATATAGTTATGTAGGTAGAAGGTGCCGGTAGGAAACAATTGATATATGCTCAATTGATTTAGTAACCAAAACAAGATGTGAAATTTGCATACATGTGTGCAAATAGGTCATTGATTTTAACATATCTTTTATCCTCAATGGTATGCAATGACGTTGAGCACTTACTTTGACCTTTTTCTTGACAGATTATATGTATGATACACATTTTGAGTCACAGTAGGTTTAGAACATTATGTATAATATATATGATATTGTTTGCTTCAGAGCACTTTCAATGCAAAGCTTAGTTGTCTGCCAGATTTTTTTTGTAGTAGAATCCCATTTGTTTTCAAAACTGCATTAAGCGCTAGACGTCGTTGATTCCAAGACTGTTCATCCGTAGTAATGGCTGATGCATGCGCACAGTGCTTCAAAAAGTAGTTGGTAAACCCAGATATTATTACCTGGGAATTGTTGAATAAATTTTGTTATTGAAGATTGAATACTAATAACACATACAACACTAACATTTCAGAAAAAATTAATGTTTTCATCCAATTATTTGTCCTGTGGATACGGTTTCGAATAGGTCCTCAGTACCCTTTGCTTCTCATAAAAGGCGAGTAAATGGGGCGGTCCTTCGGATGAGATCGTAAAAACCGAGGCCTCGTGTCACAGCA
Source organism: Ostrea denselamellosa (assembly GCA_024699665.1). NCBI lineage: Eukaryota > Metazoa > Mollusca > Bivalvia > Ostreida > Ostreidae > Ostrea > Ostrea denselamellosa. Next base: position 5,890,200 of record JAMZEH010000068.1, read on the forward strand.
GGTGTGGAACGACAAAGATTCCTCCTTGCTCATAGACCCTAAGCGGCGTGCATAGGCCTAAATTTTGCAGTCCTTCAACGGCAATAAATGACGTCTCCATTTAATGAAAAATTCTCAAGAGGGACGTAAAACAATACACAATCAATCAGCCATACCAAGATTCAATATTGATACAAGCATCTGATCAAGGTGTTGTAGTTTATTACAATTAAAAACACAATACAGGTATGAAAAATAAATGAGAGTGGGTTGCGTGAAGCAATTTGAATTCCATCAATATTCCGTGTTATCCATTACATTGGAATTTACAGTGCCATGCCTTAGTCTGATGATAAAATGAAATTGTCAGATATCATCATTTAGCAATGTTTATAATACTGTAAATGGTTTACAACATCATAGAAAATTCTGATTCGATGTTGGAGAATTCAGGTGTTATATTTCTGAATAAATAATGGTAAATTATTAACTAAATATAAAAGTTTTCACTTTTAACTAAATACTTTATTTTTAAAAGTTGGAGAAACTTTAATTCTTGAAAGAATATCAGTCAGTCCAATTTGTTCAGACCATTTTTAGAACATAATATGGTTATCATTGACACAGTAAGCGAAAGAAAAGAATTCGCATATTATTATTACAGAAATTCCAATTCTAATCATAATTAAGAGGACTGCATGTATATCACAACAACAACAAAAACAAAAACAAAAAAAGAAAAACAAACAAAAAAAACCCAACAAACAAACAAAACAAACAAATAAAAAACAAACCAAAAAATATACAAAAACCAAAAAAAAAAAAAATGAAAAAAACAAAACAAAAAAAACAAACAAACAAACAAAAAACAAACAAACAAACAAACAAAAAAAAGAAAAGAAAAACAAACAAAAAAACAACCAACAAACAAAACAAACAAACAAAAAACAAACCAAAAAATATACAAAAACAAAAAAGAAATGAAAAAAAAAACAAAACAAAAAAAAACCAAACTAACAAACAAACAAACAAAAACAAAAAAACAAACAAACAAACAAACAAAAAACCAAAAAAAAAAACCATCGATCTACAATAATTCTTAATCAAAATATAAAACTTTTATCAGACAGGTTACTGAATAGTCCTATACAGGCGATGAAGTTTGTGAAATTGTTGAATGGTAAGTAAGAGGTGCCTGAATGGTAAGTAAGAGGTGCCTGAATGGTAACTAAGACGTGCCTGAATGGTAAGTAAGAGGTGCCTGAATGGTCACTGAAATATGCCTGCCATTCAGTCGACTGAAATGTCACTGAATGGTTCACTTCAGTTTTAACTGAAAAATCTCATCAACATGTTACAAACTCCATTACATATGCACCATTGATATTCCTTAATGTCGAGTATCTTCTTTGAACTACATAAATACTATTATATAGTGCAGATAAAACTACGGACACCAGGCATTCCCCTGGGTCGATCGATTATCGACACATACATAATTTCTGTGTAGCTGACGACTTGGTGAGGTGTATGTAGATTCTGTTCAAAGTTCATTGTGAGTTCGCTATGTTTAAACGGTGTCCTAAGGCGTCTGTTTGGATTTTCTTGTCGTTATCTGTTGCTGCAAGTATTCATCTTCTACGTGAGTGCAATAGTAGATCATTTGTCATCATTTATTAGGAGCGAAAAACTTGCATTCAGTACAGTCCGATTTTTATTTTCTAAAGATCCCTCCGCAAATGCATGATTTTTGGAAAGTTTGTAGTTCGTAAAATTTAAAAAAAATAAACAATTTTATTTGGAACTCATGTAGTTAATTTATTATATAATTTTTGAAAGTAAAATGAGTTTCTTTTTCTTCATCAGATTATCTGACGGTTCGTTCTAAATACTCTATTTCGATATTAACTCGTCAATCAGAGGATCCAAGTGGACACAGCGATGTAGAATATGACGATGAAATTAACGACCAGATTCATGAAGATGACGAGGACACAAATTGTTACAATTTTCCTAAAAATGTGTGTATATTAAAAAAACGAACTAAATAGATGTAGTATATCTAAAAGTTATAATTAAACTTTACATAGGTCAAAAATTGAATTTCAATGGTGACATACTGTATAGTGTATGAAAGTAAATTTCACATTATTTTTAACTATAAAGTTTATTTCACATACTTTACAAATCGTCAAACAGTTGTTTATTGTCATTGATTATTCAGATCAACAGCGTGATGTAATCGAAGGGGAGAAAATTACATATTTACATTTCCAGTGATTTTGCTTTTCATATCCTTACAAATGGCAATAATAGTTATTTCCTCATGAATGCGATGCAGTTGAAAACAATGCACGTACATATACTGATAAACATAATATCACGTCCATCTACATAAATGAAAGTAGAATGTTGGCTGTATATTGTCACTCATATAGAGATGTCACCATCGCTGGTCAAAAGCTGCAAAATTTAGACTCGGGGCTTACGGCCTTTGAGCAGAGAGGGATATTTATCGTACCACACCTGCTGTGGCACGGGGCCTCGGTTTTGCGGTCTCATCCGAAGGACCGCCATTTAGTCGCCCCTTTCGACAAGCTAGGGATACTGAGGACCTATTATAACCCGGATCCCCACGGGATGACAATGTTATTATAAGACATAATCTTCGTTTTTAAATTGAATGAGGATATGAACTGCAACGTTTCACTCTGGTTAACTTTCCATGAAGCGCTAGTTGAAGTATACCGATGTCCATATTATATAACCTCATTTATTTTCAAAATTGAAATCTATATCTCAAATGTATTTCTTAATTTGTTGAATCCCGTTGACATACATACTATATGCATAGTTTTGTCCATGAAAGGGATCAATTCACGATCAGTAATGCACTAGAGATGAATCTAGAAATACTTATTCATCGTTCTTGTTTAAAATCTTAAAGCCTGCTCTGTGCATGTAAATGACGTGAAAGCCGCCCGCGTGGCGCAGTGGTTAGAGCGTCGGGCTCAAAGATCTGATGATCCTTGAGTCGGGGGTTCGAATCCCACTGTGGGACGTGGGTGCCGGTCTTTCGGATGAGACCGTATAAACCGAGGTCCCGTGTCGCAGTAGGTGTGGCACGATAAAGATCCCTCCCTGCTCAAAGGCCCTGAGTGCCGAGCATAAGCCTAAATTTGCAGCCCTGTCACCGGTAATGGTGACAGCCGCCGGATAGCTGAAAAATTGCTCAGGTGGCTATAAACAAACAAACAAATAAATGACGTGAATACCCTTGCAAGGGACACACGTGCGGCTTCATATTTCGGCTGAGATTCTCTGGACTGACGCTTTCGCGGAATCTCGGAGCAAGCCTGTTCTAGCAATTAATGTGCATCTGTGATATTGCCACTTGCTTCTGATAAGATAATTATTGATACTGCATTCCTTACTGTAAATTCCATTATCAAAACTATCGCTACACTTTCCGTTTAAATGATGACTTCCATGACGCGAAATTTTAGTTCCCGAAATAAAAGAATTGCTATAATCTGTTTTCTTAAATAACTGATATGTAGTATCTCCACATACCTATTGTATATCGCTAGTTTAAAAAATCAAATTAGTGACTATACGAACTCTTCAGTTTCCGGAGTTTAGTTTAACAGTCAAATCCCTTATGTGAAACAAACGGTGATATCACAAAGGTGCACATTAATTGCTAGAAACAGTTGAAATTGAATGTAAATTTCCAGACAAGAATTAAGAAGAATTGCGCATGCGCCGAGATTCGTTGAAGAATCCAAATATCCAAGAAAACCGAATCTCAGCCGAGATTAGCCCATGTCTATAACAAAGCTATGAATTACTGTCTGCACACCTCAAGAATTACTATAACATCGTGTATCAATGGTATGCATAATTGAACATGATATTCTTTTCTTTGTAGATACTTTGCATTATTAAGGATACACTAGTAGACCACCGCTAGAAATGAAACATACTACAACAGCATCCGTGATTCCTATCATTTACAGTCAAAACGTGCAGTGTGGGCGGATGCTAACTAAATGTTTTTCAACGTCTTTGCTTAGTTTGTATTTTGACGTCAAATGTTTTGACTGTAACGGATGAAAATCACGAATGCTATATATTTTAATTTCTTCGGCGGTCTTGTAAATAAATAGCTACTCCCTTTTAGAAATATTGTTCTCCCCAAATTCTGTAACTTCTTATTTTTGGTTTTTTTTTTTTGTTTTTGTTTTTTTATTTTTGTTTCTTACTTTTTCAGATGTTTCAGTTCGTGCATGATGTCCAGAATCAACGGCAAAGCGTTATAAGACATCGCTGCAGTCGAGTTCGAAGTAATTATACTACACAATCATTCCTCAACAAATTAAATAATAACGTGGGCTTTTACGACCCCTTAAAATTTTTGTATTGTCGAATACAGAAAGTAGGATCTACATTTTTACGGAGAACAATGAAAAAGCTGTTTAAAGGAGTGGAATACCAGACTATGCAGGGACGTACAATGCTTCTTAATCGATCGAAAGATTTCATTGATTGTCTACCAAAGACATCCAAATTTATGTTTGTTCGCGAACCATATGGCAGGGCACTCTCGGGATACGTTGATAAGTTGTTCGCGCCCAATCCTGTTTATTGGGCTATTATTGGACGACACGTTGTGCACGAGATAAGAGGATTAAACGCTAGTAATTCATCACTAAAATGTGGTCATGACGTCACATTTCCGGAATTTATGAAATATTTGGTAGTTTCGGAGAAGAAATCGAAACATCGTGATAGACATTTTTATCCGATGTATGAGCACTGTTTTCCTTGCGATATAAAATATGATTTTATAGGGAAACTGGAAACATTTCATGAAGATGTATCGGCTTTACTGGACTCCTTTAATTCGACATTTTCTGTCAGAATGTCGTTTAACGACTTTGAATTGGAGTCCGATTTAACAAACGCAAAAAATCATGTAGGGCTTCTATATCACTTTAGGAAGAGAACAGTGAAATGTGAACCATTCCATAAATCGCTTCTTCGTTTATGGCGAGATCTTCAGATCAGAGGGGTACTACCAATAGACGTCCAGATGCCGTTCAGTCCACAACAGGCAAAGACCGTGTTACAATCGGAAGTGGTCAGGGAAATTAACAAGACCATACACACTACTCAAAATAGAAAAAAAGTCAAGGAGCAGAGACTAGAGGCAAAAATAGAAGCTTTTAGTTTAATACCCAATGATATATTGAAAGAGTATAGATATCTTTTCCACTTGGATTTCGAACTATTTAATTATCCATCAAACCCAACTTTTATTGAGCATCGAAAAGCATCTTCTACTAAACAGCTGAAGTATTTCGATATTCTTTGATAGTGTTTTATCATTAGATTAACATTAGATTAATATATTTACTTACATATTGTAAGGAACTGAAACTACACGTAGTGACGTACAATACTCGTCAGATGTAACATATGCTGAGGTCTGTCGTCTTTCGTTGCTAGCATTATTTAAAATTTCATAAACAAAAAAAAAAATTAATAAATAGATAAATATGATAAAAGAAAAAGAACTTTTGACGTGAAATAAATATCCACATTCATCAGATAGTATGGAATAGATCACACTAAACACGGTACAGTATGTAAAATAATCCGGCTTGAGTAGATTAAAAGCAGCCGTAGGTAATATATCAAACGTTCCTTATTCATCAGCATGTATATTCAACATATTTAGATCAATGGATTTTAACATATGATATTGATGTATATTAATCGTGTCATTATAAAAGAATATTTATGTCTTCTTGTTTACACCCATTTTTAAGTTTATTGTTTTAAAATTCAGGTTTATTGTTAGACTGTATTTAGTGTTGTTTTTATTTAAATTCACACTGATTGCCAAACGTGAAAATAGCGAAAATTAAACTGCAGTAAAAATAAGGCTTCACATAGTACAAACTGTAGTTAAGACGTGCAAACTCTCGTATAATGTATGAAAAGGATGCAGACGCAGCTTTGTATCAAACATTTTTTGTGTTCCTACAGGCATTGTCGGACACCCAGTGTTGATTACTCTTTGTTCCTCTCTCTCTCCAAAATCAATCATGGGTATCCTACGATGACTGAATACTGGAAAATAAGCTCCCCTGATGTATCTAACGTTCAAATGAACCGAGCTTGTGAAATTCCTTTCATGCAAAGACTAAGGGGTGGGAATATCGAAGAAGTGAATTTCCTTTGCGAATTCAATCACCGCTCGAACATGGCAGCATCAAACCCTAAGACATAAACATAGGTAGTGATTGCTCCTTCACCAAACGCTCGGCATTTAGAAGTGAGAATCTCGGTTCTTTCGGATGTGACCTTAAAAACAGAGGCTCCGTGTCGTGGCAGTCGTGCACGTTAAAGAGCCCTTATTGCAACGGCCCTGAGCTCTAGTGTTTACGAGATGTGTGGTACTTCAACTGCATGAACATCTGGGGAAGTTGCAACATCATTGAAAAATCCTCGATGGAATGTTAAAGAAGTAACCAATCATCATTTCGAATCAGAATGTGTTTGTAAAATGAATGTCCCAGTATGGCAGCCAAGTAATCCTGATACCCAGAGAGGGTCTTTGTCAAAAGGAGTATACATGTGAAATATGAAAGCCCTATGGCTAGCCATGCAGACGTGATGGCATAGTTTATTTTTCAAACGTATATCAAGTTTCAAGATCAAAATGGCAAGATCAGAATTGTGGTATCAAAAGAAATGATTTGTCACAAGGGATGTACACATGTGAAATATGACATTCTTATCACCAGCCATCCAAAAGGCCGAGGTTAATGTTTTTGCGAACAACAATAATAACCGACGGACATTTAAAAAACTGTATGCCGCCAAACCTCCGATTATGGGGACATGGGTGTATGAGGGTATCATCTGCCTGATTTGATGTTCTTTTCCTGGAGTCGCACCAAACGTTCAACATAGATACAGTGCCGGTGTTTTCATCAAACACCCGACATTAGACATTCAAAATGAAGGTTACGTCTCGCCGTCTGTAGACGTTGGCACGATAAATAATCCTCACTGTTACAAACGTCAGTGTCATGCATGGGGGAAACTGTGTTGCTCTTCACCACAAGCGGGTGGTACCTACATGTATATAATTGAAAAAAAAAACAAAACTCGCGAATAGGATAATTTATGTTACAAGATATTTGTCAGTAGGCGTAACATCACATTTGGATTTCCTCCTTTCGTGTCCACTACTGCTTTATTACGTACGGTGACAGGACAAGGGATTATTTTTTTAAAGAATAAAAAAAACAACGGCGTGTTTATGAGAGTGCCTTTACGTCTCACTACAGGAGTTTCTTATTCATTTTGTTTTCATTCTATACAAGTAGATGATTTGAAAAAAGGACACCGGTTGTTGGTTGGTTGTATATTGTTTAATGTTCTGCTCGAGAATTTTTCACTCATACGGAGACGTCATTAACGGTGAATGGCTGAAAAATTAGGACTTATGTTCGGCGCTTACGACCTTTTAGCAGAGAGGCCACACCTGCTGTGGCACGGGGCCTCGGTTTAGGAAGCCTTGTCTGAAGGACCTCCCCATTTAGTCGCCTCTTGCGACAAGCAAGGGGTATTGAGGACCTATGCTAATCTGGATCTTCACGGGACATCGGTTGTAAACAAAGCTATCAATCACCTTAGATCTAAGAAACAGAACGAAAATTATTGAAACTGTCTGCTTCGTCGATGACCAATATCAAGGAAAGATAACTTCTGTAATGACTTCTCTGGCTTCCGAAATTATTTTGTTGAAAAGAGTCAACAGTTCATGCGGTCTAAATGTACAAAAAGAAGAAAAAGTATTTTTGCTTCCATATGCGAGATATCCTATTAAATTGCTCTTTGAATATTTGAAGTTTAGCGTACATACTTCGCATTTATCATTTAAATGTACAACCACTCCATAGAGGTTTCAAAAACCGGAAGTTAGCGTCATTGCAGGAGTTATTGAATTATTTTCGCCTATAAAATTACTCAAATCAAATATGAAAAGATGGACCACGTTGGACTTGTTTTAGGAGATGTGTAACACCTTCTGGACAAGGGGTGGGGGGGGGGGGGGGGGGTTGGGGTTCGACCTGTCTCTTGGAAGTAAGGCGATTTTGAGCTTCGATTACAACCGGTGTCCTAGTTTTATTAGTTTTATTACCCCTTATTAGATATTTATATATAGATTGAGAACAAAACAGATACGAAAACCCTGTGATGAGACGCAAAAACAGTTTTAAACACACGCGGTGTATACAAATGCTTTTACCAACTGTTGTGTTTAATAGCAGATCAATATTCAACCAACCAAACTGCAGGGAAACGAAAAATTACTAATATTGTTAGTATTTGAAAATGGAATAACTCGTACAGAATGTATATGCAATTTAATGGTGAGAATTTACATGAAAGTTACCTACGATTCACCTCGTCTACAAAGCATAAGAACGTGGAGATGCAGTACGTGTAATCCATAAAATTCCTCAAACCAGTCCTCAACGTTTATATTTCGTTTGTTGTGGTAAAGAAATCGCAAACGATAAATCACTATTCTAAAAAAAAAAAAAAATCATCAGTCGAAAAAATATACAGAAGTATGTAATCCTTCCAAATACTGTATGTAGTGCGATGCACTGGTTTGAAGTTTTTGGATTTCAGATCATTCAGTGAGGTGGGTTGTTTTACGTCCCGTCGTGACTTTTTCACTCACACTGAGACATCACCAGTTATAGGTGAAGTGCCACAAATTTAGATTTGTGCTTGTTTATATTGCGTCACAACTTTCAAAAAACGATTGTTTGTTTGTTTGCTTCAGTCATATTGAGACGTCACCAGTTGTAGGTGAAGTGCCACAAATTTAGACTTATGCTTAGCACTCAGGGCCGTAGCAGTGAGGGTTCTGATCGTGCCAACACCCACCGCGACACGGGACCTCCGTTTTTAAGGTCATATCCGAAATACCCGTGATTCTCACTCCCAAATGGCGAGCATTTGGTGGAGGAGCAATCGCTACCTATATTTCACGCGGCCATTTAAGGAGTGCAGAATTAAACGGAAGTGACCTGAGTAAGTTGTCGCGCAAACTCAGAAGCCTACCTCTCTTAAGTTGAAAGGAATAAACCACTGTATATCAAGGATAAAAAGCAACGAAAATTAAAACTTTGAGAGACAATACATAGGTAAATGATTAAGATTAATATTTTAATTCATAGCACTGCATAGTAAATACTGTGAAAATTATTACAGGCTGGGAGGAATGCATAGACCTTTCTCACAATTATAGACAAATCTCTGTTCTTTGATTTATCTAATCTACTATATTAGACATCGTCACTGTTTCGCAAGTTTACAGTTCATTAAATGGTTTTGCCATGAAGCTGGGTTATCCAATTTCCCGATCAAAGCCATTTTATGTTCCTATACGTTCGCCAATCTTGCCGTTTGAAGATATTGATTTATATAAGTTTGTGATTAAGCGTTTATATGATGGGGAGTTGACTTCCGTACGTAACAAATCCGATGACAACGTGTCACGTGACGATAGATGTACACATGTACATGTAAGTATAGACATTTATCGGAACAGAGGACTAAGCAAAACGGTGTAATCAGAGGTGACAGAAATATATCAAAACAGCACTGCTAAGGAGACGAAAAGCAAAGAAAAAACAGAGAGACAAACCCCTCCCGATAAAAAAAAAGTAAAAAAGAAGGGGGGGGGGGTATCATCTAGATTAGATCTAGAATTGTAATAATTTGAACTTATCTCTCGTTTAATATTTAACAGTTATTATGGGGGTTGGTTTGGAGGGGGTAACGAGAGTTGCAGACCCTCGATCTTCAGTAGAATACTTTGAGCAAAAATGATCAATTCATATACCGATTTCAGCGGACACTACCACCTTGATCCGCATCCTCCTTTTAAATACTCGTATGTAATTAGTATCAACTATGTATATGATTGTATGTGTTGTTTAAGACCAAAACGATATACTTTATATAGTATAATCCATGCACAAAAATCCTTTAATAAAGAAATCAGATGATATTTTAAGGTTTGTGTTTCCTATATTCCATGTTATAAGTTTTATCATCTTCAAGTAGATGCATATAATGCTTGGTGATAATCAACAGAGACATATATAACACATAAAATATGTGTCTCAGTAATCAATAAGAAAGAACATCGTGTCACGTGTGGACTACTGATCTATACATTGTGTAACGTGTCGACTTTTGATCTATACATTGTGTCACGTGTCGAATGCTGATCTATACATTGTGTCACGTGTCGAATGCTGATCTATACATTGTGTCACGTGTCGAATGCTGATCTATACATTGTGTCACGTGTCGAATGCTGATCTATACATTGTGGGTTCAACTCTAGCAGGAGCTTTAATTTCTTTTTTAAGTAGGTGACATTTTACTAAAACTACATTTTCACTAAATAAGGTTTGAGAGTTTTCCATGAAAAAAATTACTTTTCCTTTATCAGATTGTATTATACTCCACAAACGATTCAACTGCGGCCAGTGCTATAAGACATTTATACTGTCAACCAAGAAAATATATTAATTATGTCTGTTCGATATGCACTGTAAAACATTTTCTATTTTTGTATTTTTCCGTTCGATATGAACTGTAAAACATTTTCTATTTTTGTATTTTTCCGTTCGATATGAACTGTAAAACATTTTCTATTTTTCCATTCTCTATGGACTGTGAAAACATTTCCTAATTTTCTGTACAATATGAACTGCAAAAATCTTTTGTACAACAATTCCGGCGACATGCACTGTAAAAACGCGTGCTTATCAGAAGAACCTGCCATTGGCGAATAAACAAATCAATAAATGATATTTCTCTTTCTCTCCCCGCCCTCTTTTTTCGCTAACGGAGACGTTGACGTGTTTTTTGGTTAATGACGGATATGTGAATGAATTGCACACAAATTACATGTACTAGTACAGTCACTGCTTATCTCTCATTGGACATCTCCCACACACTGCTCATTGGACATCTCCCACACACTGCTCATTGGACATCTCCCACACACTGCTCATTGGACATCTCCCACACACTGCTCATTGGACATCTCCCACACACTGCTCATTGGACATCTCCCACACACTGCTCATTGGACATCTCCCACACACTGCTCATTGTATGTCTAGGTTAATGATGCCACATCATAGTGAACACATGCAAAATTAACACAGAAAATTCCGATGTGGTCTAGTGGTTAGGATTCCTGGTTTTCACCCAGGCGGCCCGGGTTCGATTCCCGGCATCGGAATATATATTTTACATATCGTATCTAAAAATGATTTGATATCTGAAGCAAATACGATTAAGTGTTTATCATATTAATTTAGTACATTTTTGTCGTGTCTCCTTTTTAATTTTACCCATTAAAATCAAAGCTAATAGTTTATATTTTGAATATGCGATTTTGTATGATATATCAGGGGCGTCGGCAAGTATTTGACATTTGGGGACGTGAACTGGATCAAAAAAAAGGGGGGGGGGGTGCTGACTAAGCTTTTGACTTAAATTCAGATATCCACCACAATCTTGATATTTTTTTCTCATTTTGGCAATGTCTTAAAAGCGCCACCTGATTAAAAAAATCAAATTTGCTATACTTATCTTTAATTCAAGCAAATTATACTCTCTCACTAAATCATATCCATTGTTTTATCCTGGTCATTGTATACATACGCAAGCTACAAGTATAAGTACATATATATCCCAGAACGCCTCTGTGTAAACTTTGCCGCTCCACTGACCACAGATTACCGTTATACTCTCCGCTCCACTGACCACAGATCGCCGTTATACTCTCCGCTCCAGTGACCACGGATTGCTGTTATACTCTCCGCTCCAATGACAACAGATTGCCGTTATACTCTCTGCTCCACTGATCACAGATTGTTGGTATACTCTCCGCTCCACTGATCACAGATTGTCGTTATACTCTCCGCTCCACTGACCACAGATCGCCGTTATACTCTCCGCTCCAGTGACCACGGATTGCCGTTATACTCTCCGCTCCAATGACAACAGATTGCCGTTATACTCTCCGCTCCACTGATCACAGATTGTCGTTATACTCTCCGCTCCACTGATCACAGATTGTCGTTATACTCTCCGCTCCACTGATCACAGAGTGTCGTTATACTCTCCGCTCCACTGATCACAGATTGTCGTTATACTCTCCGCTCCACTGATCACAGATCGCCGTTATACTCTCCGCTCC